>LWMK02000024.1:285352-701356 GCA_001693075.2 Taenia saginata
GGAAATAAGTCCAAGTTTTCGCCAGGTGCAATCGACCCTTCAGCTTCGGTGTGGACAGATTTGTTCGTCCTGCCATAGCAGTCGTCTTCGGTGGTGGATCAGCAGGCTCCCACTCCTTTTGAGGTCCGTTTTTATGGAACCCACGAATTCTGACCATTCTAAATGCAGTGCCCGAAAGAGGTGGAAAGCTGTTTCCATATCCAGCATTCGCTGTTGTGTTTACCGTGGGCACAGAAAGATTAGTCTCGATCAAGTGTCAAGGATCAGCCAGACCCTCTACTTGCGGGATTAATTTTAATTCAAAGGAACGACTGTCGAGGCTGTGGGGTGGAAACCGTCACGACCAGGCGCATCGCTAGCAAAGTATATGGGGAGCCGTCTTTGAAATGTTGATATCACTCAAATGCCTTCAGCTTGAAATTCCCGTTCATCGAAAGCTGTTCTGATTTCATCTTGGTTGAGGGTGTTTGGATTGGTCTGATTTTACACATCAATAGGGCACACTTGGCTGTAGAATTAGAAGTCCAACCGCGAGCCGTTGGGGGATTGAGGGGAGGCAATCGATGCCTCGACATTCATTCCGTCCCCGGTTGCATAGATAAGATCGGCGTAGAATTCCAGTACGTGTGGGTTTGAAAGCAGTTCTCCTTTGTTGTGTATTAGAGATGGTATCTGCCGCCTCGAGGGTAAACTTTATTACCTTGGTCTTTCAAAGGGTAACACCCCGCCCTTCCCAGAGGCACATGACTGCCTCTGAAGGGAGTCCACGGTGGGGGTGAATGTTTGAGGAAGGACTCTCTCGCAGTTTGATTGAAAAATTTGCAAACATCCAGACTGGTGTGACAAATGCTGGACGCTTTAGACTTCCAGCGATTTATAGACAGTAGAATGACCACCGAGGATCTGTCCGATGGTGTCTACACCAGTGTTTGGAGGGTATAAGGATTACCAAATTGAAGATATTCTTAATCTAACATGTAGGGAGCCAAGTTCCCGATCAAGTGGACAGCCCCAGAGGCGGCGTACAGGGGCCAGTTCACCATTAAATCCGACGTCTGGTCGTTCGGCGTGGTGATGTACGAAATCATAACTCATGGACAGGAGCCCTTCCCTTCAATGAGTACCATGGAGACGCTTGATCAGGTAAACAATGGCTACCGTATGCCCTGTCCTCCCACCTGTCCAGCGGCCATCTACGAGGTGATGCTACACACCTGGGATGCTACGCCTGATCTTCGACCATCTTTTGGCCTTCTATGCGACTTTTTTGAAAACTTTGTTGTATCCGATCCACACTCCGCGGGATCGGAGGCAGCAACAATAGATTCACGAACAGGTGCGCTCACCTCTGAACCCTGTAAGCGACGACCCGGGTATCCCTACGTTGGTTCGCCCGCCCGCTTTACGCCTGTCTAGTCACGACCAACTCTCATGTCTCCCTCCTACCACCCGAGGTCTTTCAGGTGTTCTCGCCGGCTCTCCACCCCCCTTCACTCCCTCCTTCCCCTTCCACCTGCCCTCTATTGGCGAGCCCTACTGATTATAGTAGTGCTTAAGTGACAATTAAACCTTTTGGAATTTTGTCGAAAGCAATCACTACTTCCTTTTTTTGTAAATTCATGACTTTTTCATGCTTAGCCAATGAATCCACCCCAGGCTGTTTCGTGGGTTGACCTTGTCTCGCGGTTTGGTCCGCGATTCGCTCCGCCCTGGAGATAGTGGATTGTTTGGATCTGGGCAGAGCCTTCATTGCAAGAAGGTTGGTGGGGTGTCCACGGTAGCGACTGGAGCGTAACGCTACGCCGACTGAGCAGTGTCTTGTCATGTAATGAAGGTGGTGCCTGTTCAAGAGACTGCAGTGTCAGGCGCCTTGCCACGATTTGGCATTATGCCAGGTCTTGTCCAGGCTGTTTTTACACAAGGATTATATAAACACATACACACACACACACGCAAGCGATAGCGCATTTGCAATGCCAGCACCTCTGCCATTCACCGTTGGTTTTTTTGAAGTCTCGGCGCGGTGGTGGAGCGCGCGCGAGCTCGCCCACATATTAGACTGACGTCATCTCCCCTTTCTGCGCCTCTGCGCTTGCTATTCGGCGGCCATCTTGATGATAGGTTGCGGATTCTTGAACTTTCAAGGCAAAGGCTCGCACTAGATAACATTTACAGACACCAAGGGACTCCTTTTGGTGATATTTTGCCACATTGTTTGAGGTAGGTAAATGAAATTAAGTGAAGACAGGCGATTCGTCCTTCTGTTGCACCTCCGCGGTAGTAGATCATGGGGACGAAAAGAGAGAAAATGGATGGGGCGAAATGTCGGTAATTCACAGCTACTTCGTGAAAAGGAATGCTTGACCTCATTTGCTCGTTATTTGTGGGATGACGGGCCGCTAGTACTCTCGGCATCAACCCTACCTCTTTTTGAATTTGCAAGCAAAACGAAACCGCCTTCATCACCTTCCAGTCGAGGATCTGAACTCCTTAAATGGTTCGGTTTAATTATGGTTAGCAATAAACGCAGACATGACTCGGGTAACACTAAAGCAAGTAATATGACAGGGCTGGGTGTAAATGCAGCCCAGTAATCTCTCAAATGACGTCACCCAGTCACAAATATTTTGGACATTGTCCGAAGTTTGTGGATCCACTGCTTGTAGGGAAGATTGTGATCTTACCTGGCAAGCTAGCCACCTTCAACTTCAAACGCGCGGACTCTTCAGTCGTTGGGGGCCTCAGTCACGATCCCTCCATCTTCAAAAACCTCGATTCGGAGTCGAAAGGATCACAGTTTTCAGGAAGGAATGAGGATTGCCTTAGCTGTCAAACAAGAAATTTACCCTTCTTGAAGCGAGAACCGGAGGGACCCAAGTCACGCCATTTGAAAACGATCAAATTGGTTGTTCATTGTCTCTCCTGGCCTCGGTCATTAATCATCGTCCCAGGGGTGGTGGAGTGTGAAAGCAAGGGGATCCACACGCACACCGCCCTCCAACTGGTAGCAAATCCCTTGACGTCATCACAGTCGCGGCCTCATCATTGTCTGCGTGCGCTTGCCAAATGTGGAGAGAGCGGAGGCGAGGGGAGGGTGAATGGCCAAGGAGGTGAAGAATTTAAACCCATCACCGACAAACTATGGTAATTACGACGGTAATGGTCCAGGCCATAGTCTTGCCCATGCATCCAATGAATGGGAAACAGAATCCACGCCAGACCAATAGAGATTGGCACAGGGACTATTCGATGTAGGCCGATCCCAGCGACAAATTCTTCAATACTCTATTGACCCACAAATGGCCAAATTTAGCTATCCGTAATAAAAAAAGGTAAAGTGGAAATTCCTACCTCCACCGCCTACACAATAGTGATGCTTTTGGACTTGCCTAATGCTTTTTTGATAGGTCCAAGCAAGTTGGATAGTCGTGGTAGGAGGCTGTTTTATTTTCAACCCTACAGCAACACGAAAAAAATGGCCTTTCATAACAGAGGAGGGATGACGTGTATCCCCTTCGGTTGGATGAATGACATTTTGTAGCTTGGCATCTTGACAGTTCTGGACACATTGTTTGCACCTTCTGACATTCCTAGCCTATTGCTGTCTCCACCCATGCGCGCCAAATTGATTCATTCCAAAATTTTAATATGCACACACACACATTTTTTTTTTCGATTAAACTGTTGAAAATATTGTGTTAAACATCTGTTACTTGCCATATGCAGCAGTTATTGTTGTGCTTAACCAAGTTTAGGTCGAGGAAGGGGGAGAGGAGGGGAGGGAGGACAAATCTTCCTTCCTCCCTCCGGTTAAACAGAGGCAAAAAAAAAAAACAAGAGGAGGCGGATGTGCTAAAACCGGACCGAGGATGAAACATCCACACACTTTCTTTTTCCTCAATAGTAGGATGAGGAGGCGGAGGGAATGAATGGCAGTGGAACAATTATCTGGCGATGGGTAGATGTAAATGTTGACAGTGATTAATGCACAACTTGAGACTGTCAAAGTTGCCTCGGCGGCTGCCATTACAACAACCAGAGACGATTTACAATTGCAGACAGGCAATTTGCTGGTCTTTGTAGAGGCATTAAGTCTTGACTTGACTTAAGTAAATAGTCAGAGAAAAGTGTAAGGCTGCCAAATGTTGACACGTTTGCTGTCACCGTCACGCATGTGATGGGCCCCGATTTGTTTTCCTACATCCACATGTCAAAAATGTGTGACAAGTGCTCCTCGCCTTGTGATTGGTTGGGTTAAGACCCAGGACGCATAGGGGTCTCTTGGACCGAAGAACAATGGCTAAAGTCATTTCACTGATTCAGATGTTGCTGTCACGTCGATTTGACTTTCCCAAGCAAGCATCTTGACATCTACAATGCTTCAAGTTGTCACTGAAGACGTATCGAAGGGAAGAATAGGAGACTATGGAAATAGATGAACTGTTCATGTAATCAAACAAAGCGAATTAACGACATAGCTCTCAGTGTTTCCTGTGGTCACTCTTCTAGTGAACTCCAGCCAACTATAACAGAAGTGCCAGAGATGAGATGATCCTCTAAGATGCGATCATTCCAGATGCTAATTGCTAGTCAGAAGCAAGCAGTACCTTTCACCAAATTCGACATCGTTTCAGTCCCTCTTATTATGAGCTGTTGCAAAGTCAGCGGTCCACAACACAGATGTGTTTACTAGATAACAAAATTAGGAGACCTCTACACTTGGATCGAGATCGCCTACACCTGCCGCCGATCTGGTGCACAAAGTCATCCTTGAATTCACAACAACGTAAACAAATAGAGATGAATGGTTTATCAGTGGGTTGATCGTTATCACTGAAATTTGGATGCAATGTCAAGTGGGCTGACAGGATAAATGAATTTTGACATGAGGGAAACCAAGCGTGACCAATCAGATGCGACCTCAGTGAATTCCACAGGTTACTAAAAATTGCCCTCCAACACGAAAAGATTCTTAGTGGATTTCTTCACCAAGTGACTGTCACCTTTAAATGTCAGTACATGACAGAATAGACAGCTGGAATATAAAAGTGGGATGTAACTGGAGGTGGCAAGGGTTATTTGCTTACTTATAAAGACAAGACGCTGCTAGAAGGATCAAGCAGAGACAGTGAGTTGAAATGGTCCTCGGATCATAACTGCAGCCTTCAGTCGGTAGAAAACTCCTCTTTACTACTCGTATGTCCTGGAGACGCTATAAGTTCATGTCTGCGATTTTATTCTCCTTGAGAGCTTCCATGATCGGGAAAAGAAGGTCGGCCTAAAGTTAATACATCCAATCCTGAGTGATTCACCACCACAATCGCACAATGTGCAAGTCATTTCCGAGCGACGCGTTCTACTACTGCACCTTCTCCGATTTCCGCACAAGAGGATGCATAAGAATCCCCTCCACCTTTGAAGCCGAGCCAAAGCGGACGAGCATCAAGTACACGTGGTCCAACCAAAACCAACCCTCATGATCTGAGGGTCCAAAATGCGAGGGTGATAGAGAACATCAACAACTGCGCGTGTTTGGCAGATCCCCTCGCCTAAAAGCTGAGAGAGTCTTTAGGGCAAGTTTAGCCTCAGGTCAGATGGATTTTTGAGTTGCCATGGTACCCCTTGAGGTCTCAGTAAAGAGATATGAATGAAACGTCTCATTACCAAAACACAGACACCAAGCCTCCCTCACACCCCAGAGACAAGATACAAGCGTAAACTTGAAAGCCAGACGAATATAAAGACCTCCCGTCCCGGAAGGAGACTCGTATACACTTAAAAATACCGGTCTAGTTATTGACAAATTTATCACCATCCAACTATTGAAGGAGGACAAGCAGGTAGGACGGTCATACGCACTCATACACAGACACACACACACACACCATCAATGACCATTGTTTATAAGTGAAATGGTGAAAAATGACATCGGTGTGCGACCAATGATTCATACACTGGAGGGAGAGACACATTTAAGCCTCATGACGACGTCTCGAACCACCATTCAAGAGGTCCCTTCAAATGTCTGGCATGCTCGGCACCAAATCAAGCGTAGCTTACAGAATGGCTGAGTTTAAAACATGGAAATGGAGGGGATGTGTACTTGGACTAGGATAAATTTCACTGAACCATGGTTGTCAACTTCATTGCTACTGCGGTGAAATGAGTGAGTCATACCGGCCCAAACGCCTTAACAAATTGCTGCAATAGCATTACCTCTGAGGCGCCAGAGGAAAGACATAATGTTCCACACCATTGAGGGGTTGCCTATGGCAACCACGCTATTATCATCGACACCTTCTCGCACGCATAAACAAACCGCAATGGCTCTTATTTCTTGTTTCTACTCCTACACAGAACAATAACGGAAAACATTTGCTTACTGTTTGGTGTTAGATACATAGGAGCGCTCCAGGTTACACCAATTCCGGTCACAAACTCCAGTGGCAAAGCGCTCTACTCCTGTTACTTCAGTTCACCACTCAGGAAGTGCATTGGCGCTGGAAGTAAGTGTATCATGGGTGCCAAATGCAGCCGTTACCGAAGAAGGGCACTCCTCCAGATGGCCGCGTTTACAAAGAGCCAAAACAAAAAGCCAGCTTTTGGAAGTACGTCAGTCATCCTCGCTTCAACCCCTGCCTCAGAGACTCTACCGTCTTTGGAAAGGATTTTACGAGTGTCAAAGTGCATCAAGAAAAAATTAGCTGTGGAAATAAAAGGTACCATTTCAAATCAGACCCATACATTTCACCGGAGTGATAAAAAGGGTATTTGAAATCGAAAAATAGACAATGACAAGATTAGATTGCCAGAAACCCTTGGACAGAAGCCGTTCAAATCATTAAATCCTCAGACTCTTTGGGCGTCATATGCTAGCATGCATCAAACAGCTTTGAATAAATTCAATCTAGATGAACTTGACTCGCAGACTACAATTCCAAATCGACGTGCCAAATCACCACATGAATGACTGACAAGTCTGGTATCAAAATGGACACATATATCTATTCAAAGTAGGTCAGTGAAGAAGTATACACACATAGTAAGGTATCACTTGAATGCAGAGGAAACAGGTGGACCAGTGGGATTACGAAGGTCACCTGGTTGCAGGGACGAGGCGGCAGCAGCAAACATTTGCATTGCCAGGGTCATTTTGTCCCCATCACCAAGGCAGCTTGGAGTTGGTGCTATTTGCAAAGGCAGGCCCTGCGAGGGATGCCGCAATAGAAGTGCTGTCTGGAGAGAGGCCAAGTTTTCCGCCGAAACACCACCTTCTGGATGTGACGGCTGACCCACTATAGGCAAAAAAGAGAAAAGGGTATGCGAGATTTTGGGGCTAAAATGCAAATTGAAGCGTTTTTTTTTTTTTTTCAGTTATTACCAAGAGAGGACAAAAGTGGATGCGTGAGACAATTCTGCGCGGAGAGGGAGAGAAGATTAAGAAGGGCGGTCTGTTCGACGGCACCTATCGCTCGAGGATGAGATAGTGTCCGTGGTAGAGTCTGCTGAAGGCGACAGCCAGTCGGTTTGCCGAGGAGGGAGGGAGTGACGCTAGGCTGTGAAAGAACGGTTCGCGCTGCCTGCTGCCCTACAGTGCTCGCAACCCCGGAGTGCCAGGCGGCGGCTTGTGGAGGGGGAGACTTAGGCCGTAGACGTTCAATCTCGTCCGAACTGCCCACCAAGTGACCGTTGGGTTCGCGAGCGAAGTAGCTGGTGTAGACTTGTGCGTCAAAGTTGCTCGCCGACAATTCACTCCCCACAGTCAACCAACCCTGCCGCGCATAAAATATACACGCTACTTTATTCGTAATCGTAAAACTTACTTTTCAAAAGGTTTCTTGAAGAATCGGATTTTCTCTAGAGTCAACAGTGTCTCAGTACTCGTAAAAGCCGATGTATATTTCATGCCCAAAGGTATAAGGTGATGATAACGCAATTATTCCCAAGAACGAGCTCCTAAAATTACGGAAAGCTGGTACATGCAGGACATTAAGATAGCTTTCCACTTTTGACAAGCACTGGAAGACTTAATGTTGCTGGACATGAATTTTCTACCCCAGTGTCGCGACTCGGCCGCCAGATGCCACCACACCCGCCTTACGGTCCAGATCTCAGTTCAAGAAAACAGTAGTTGTTCGGGTCGCCAAAAAAGAGAGTCTCAAAGATCAGTCTTTTTTCTGTTTTTCTATTACTAGTTAAACGCTGGAAGGTACCCACATGAAAAATTCGTGCGTCTTATTCTGCTTCAAGCTTTTCACTCTTCATAGGAAAGTCGAAAGTAGTGGCATGATTTAAAAGACCTCTCGCATTTGAAGTTCACCTTTTGCCAGGATGCAAATGATGTATTCTAATCAAGAATGTGAATGGCGAAAGGGAAGGAAAGACTCACAGCTCTGAGAGTGCTGTCACGACCAAAGAGATGGAGACGACGGCGACCAAGACAGAAGTGTTCAATGATGTGGAAGATCTCGGTGGGTTTGTCCCTGTCGCCATAGGTGCCAGGAGCTTTAGCTTCACTGATGATGAGATCGATGTCAAGGTTGGCGTGGATGAAATCACCGTCGACGGAGCGACGCACGGTGCCGTGGATGCCCATGAGGCAGTGTTCCTTTGTGCGCTGGAGCACTGCACCTGGTTCCAGTTGCTCGTGGCAGGGCCGTGTCTTATTTGTCTTTATCCAGCAGATGTCTTCGCAGCGTCGGAAGCCCCACTTCTTCAGACACTTTTGAGGAGCAAAAGAAGCGCAATCACGCAATCTACTAACCACATTTCCAGGGGTACAACATATCCAAGGAGAAGATGTTTTTCCTAACAACTAGCCACTAAGAATCTTCTGAATATGTGGGATTAACGATAATAGCAAAGGAGCTGCAGATAGCTTTCGCCAGGATTTTAAGGCATCCAACTAGGTATGCTACTGATAATGTGAAAGTAACATACTTTTCTGGCACCATCGAGACCTTCACCACTGCCACACCAAATCCAAATGAAGGAGCGCGGTGCAGCAATTTTCTCAATTTCCAACGCCTCAATCTAAAGAGGATACATTAAACCTTGGAACAAGGCTGGGCTAAGGAAAAAAATTTGCTGACGTACCTCCTGCCACGACCAGGAGCGATCAAGCGGCGGTTCCACCAAAATGACATCAAAGACGGAATTTAGCTCTTGTAGATTGAAATTACGGAGATCCACCCGAAGATACATGGGCGGCGTGACTCGCGATTGAATGAGCTCATCTTTGAGACGAATTAACTCTCTCAACTTCGGATATTCCTCAAAACGGTTCCGCAGTCCTGGAAGTAGTAAAAATGAACTATCAGAGACCTTCCTCTGATATGTCCCTCAAATTAGCTGCAATCAATGATACTTGTTTGACTACATGGCATCGTGACAAGTCATCAATGCCTACAATCCTTCAGCCCTTCTGGATGACTAGGAGCGCCCCATTAGTGACATTGGTAAGCGACCCCAATTCAAGCAGACAGTAATTCGGATTCCTTCGGATCCCTATCAAAAATGAACCTTGTAAAAATGGATTTGTCATTGTGGAAAGCTGATTTTGTAGACTCACCACAGAGGGATGAGGGAACAGTACTAACTTTTGCCAGAGTGAAAAGTAATGGAGAGAGGACAGGTTTAAACGAGACTATGCCCAAAAGAGATGATACATGAGGACCTAACAACACGATGACCCCCTTCCTCATGCTGCTTTTGAACAGATGACGAGCCGGACATACTCGCTTTAGAACAGTGTCTAGCCTTCAACATTATTCCCCAAAGCAAACTTAACTGAGTGATTCGTCTTGTAGGGAGCGTGATATTCACAATCCCCCAACTAAATGCACGGTATGTGCTACCGTTGATGGGCCAGGCAACAATTCTCCCCATGATGCGACTTTGTAACAGCATCCCCAAGCATGACTTGCGTTTATTTGAAGTCCACATGAAGGCGCATTCTTTCCTGGAGATAAAGCTCAAAAGGGCAGGAGCCAATATAATAAGAAGACAGTTTTATAATTAAACTAAACCTTCATTCGTTATGAGGTTCGGTAAGCACCCAGGCGCAATGGCATTCTATTCATGAATGACTTCAGAAACACAATTTTCGGTACTTTGTCCTTTTTAAATCAAGATTTCAATCTATTAATTTTTGTGAAAAGGAGGCTGTTAGGCACTCAAAACTCAGAACGATGGGGGAAGAAGTCAAGAAAGTGCTTACCGGTGTCACGAATAAAATTTTGAGGCCGTTTCCCCGTGTCAACAAAGTGTTGACAGTAGTCATTATGCGGATTAGCACTCTGTGTACCCTTGAGAAAGGTGGAGGTGCTGAGGTAGAGACCTTCTCTTGAATCCGGATTGCGTGAGGGATCGGAGGATGAAGTGGAAAAACAGGAGGCATGACTTTCACCACCTCGACGGACTAGGCGACCCTCGCTGAGAATATAGCCGTGGGATAGCGGTAGGCCATCGAGGCCTTGATAGAGGAGACGGAGAATGGAGTTAGAGAGTCGGGATGCTTGAATACTCCTCAAGGTAGGTCTGATAAAAAGGGACACTAACGTAGAAAACTAAGCAACTATGACTCAAGCAAGGTACTGAACTCCTCCAGGATGTTTCACAAACAGATCGCCTGAGCATGAAAAAATAAAGGCGGCAATGCAATTTTTCTAACGTGAGGACAAATCGATTTCCGTTAACTTTTAAGGAGCAGAGAAACTGGTGAAAAATTAGAGATAATCTATGGCACAGTAGAACAATGGCAGTAGATACTTGTATACCAAGCAACATATAAAACCGAAATTCCAACCGCACTCATCACACTTACTGCCTTACAATCAAAACATTCTAGTAACAACGCTCATTAAAGACATTTAAAGACATCGGTAAATATTCCGAAAATCTGACTCACAAAATTAAAGACTTCTTCATTGCTGCCTCATCAAAAGAACCGGTGCCAACCGGTTTATACTTAAGTCGATCTTTGAGGGCTTTCAATAAGGCACATTGATATAAAGTTTCCTCAAAGCTATCACCCTGTTGAACGCAATTGGACAACACACTAGAGTCCCCAGCCAAATGTTTCAGAATCAGCTGCCGAACTTGAGTTTGACGTCGACGGCGATTAGCAAGACGCAGTCGATAACAGTCCAGGGAATCGGAAGGAGGAAGGTAGGTGGTTTTCGCCATCCTGGGCATTAACGCATGTTAGATACTGCACAGACCATCAAATACCAAAAAGTGGAAAAATGCGAGAAAGATTTATTAAGTGAGTGGAAAAGTCTACAGACTCTCCAGAGGAGTTTCGATACTGGATTTTACAACAAAGAATCCAAAAATACCCAATCCGTAAAGACCGACGCTCTTGATCAAAGACCTAGACGAAATAATAAGCCAACAATCTCATACCATTTAAACGGATCTTCATAAAGATCATAAAGGAGGCCCTTGGATTGATGCTTCTTTTCGGGAAGAATCACGAAGCCAGGAGGTGGGAACATGCCGACCACTGCAAAAATAACATCAAAAATTGAGCACGTAACGGCGGTAAATAAAACAAACATACTTTAAACTGTAGAAATCAAGTAAAGCTTCAATAAAATTTGCACAAATCACCCTGTTATTTAAAAATATCAAAGTTTGATGCAAAACTGGGTGGATTTTACCATGTTTCAAGAGGGGGAGAGATTAAAATAGCAAAGAATGAAATAGCGGCAAAATCAGTTGCATGACTGGATAAAAATAAGCTTATAAGCCTACAGTTAAAAGGATTTTTATGAATGAGATTGCAAGTGGGCATTACACTAACCGTTTTCTTAACTGCTTCAGCCCTTTCACATTTTGATACCGATTATTTCTCACTAGAATCCTAACACACTAGAATGCTTTTTTGGTGTGTAAGAATTACAATACCTTATTTCTCCAGTGATTTTTAGCACGAAAACCCTCGTGAACAGAGGGATTGGAACTGCTGCCATGGCCTGGAGGCCAGCCAGCCCGGCTAGAACAATATGGCCACCCAAGTGACCGAAACCGGCAGTCAGAACAAACAAAGTATTACGGTGATAGAATCATCACTTGCACAACGATTTATATGGTCGTCCCTTCCCCCTTGACGATTTAAACGCCCATGCCCCGAGATCCGGGATGGCACCCTGTGGGTGCCTCCGCCTGGTCCCACTTCCAAAAACATAGTTTAACCCTTTCAAACACCGCCCCTTACATGACCTTATGGCGCTCCAGGAGGAATATTTCCTGACCAGTGGCATGAGTGTGCGTGGGATTCGAATCCCATGACTATTCTCACATTAACACCCGAATTTCATTGTTTCTGACTTTAGCTGCGCTTTTTTCGTCAGGTCTTTGAAATCACTTAAGCTCAAGGTTAAACAAACGAACGCCATTGTATCGATGGCACGGGGTCGCAAAGGCCGTTCCGCACTCAAATAAGAGAAATAAATGCATCTTTTGATTTGCACTACTCCGTGAGTACGTCTGGGATAATGGTTTGTCATTAACACCTTGCGATCGAGGCGTCTAGTGTCTCCTCTCCACCCATGTGATCCAGCTGTGCGTGTGCCAGTAGGATTTGGACAACCAGGCGCTTAGGACATTCACCACCTTCGAACATTTCTGCCACCTCCGCCTCGCCACCCTGATTTACGACGTCATCTCTCTCGCTGTGCGTATGTAAAAGGGCGTAAGAAGCCGTATGAAGATCGTACTTTGACAACGCTATTTTTGTGACTCTGCAGCACCACCTGTCTTCAAAATTTGACCCACCATTGTTGAAGTGGGTGATTATTTAGGTTCAGGGTCAAATTCTCGTGTCTTGTGCGGCCCAATACCAATCTCAGATCGGTGCCATGATTTGGAACATCCCATCCAAAGGCTGATACGACATCTAGCTGTATCACATACAATGTTTAGGAGATAATCCTACTAGCGTAGCTGACCTAGGACGTTGAAAAATAGCGTTTGCGTTACGAGGTCCGAAAGACATTGGCTGTGTGGCAACACAAGCGTTGCCACTCCACTACCCTCATCCTAAGTCTAGGAAGGGAAACTGCTTTAACTCATGTAGGAGATCAAACGAGTCATTAACGTGGAGTGGAGGTAAAGCAACCTCTTTAGTCAGCACGACAAGTTTCCTTTAGTCGATACACAGCCGCGGACCTCTGCCACTCCTACCTATCAGACGTCTCTAGTAATTTCTCTGATGAGGTGGCTTGCTTCTTCTTAGCTGGATATCACATTGGTCCAGATTCGCCGGTATCCACTGTGCGTATAACGATTTTGGCTTTGCCCAACTGAACTCTTTCCTGTGTTGACTTCTAGTTACGTTTTCCTCTTACTGGTAATGTAATACTTTGTTTGTTCGAACTACCGGTTTAGGTCACTTGGGTGGCCATACTGTACTGAGCCGGTTGGTCGGCCTCCGGGCCGTGCCAACAGCCCCCAAGCCCTCTGTTCCCAGAATATATATATTCTGCCCTAGTACTGCGCCTTCTTTTACCTTAAGGGGAGCCTCGGGACGCTACATTGGTGGCAGCGGAAAGCGGACCCGACTTTGATGGATTTTATCCTGCTCCATGCCGCTTCTGGCAAACGTCGGCGTTGTGAAAGAAGTGCATGTGCTACGGAAGGGAGAACCTTTGGGGTCTCGTAACAGAAGGGTTGAGATCGACGTTCATCTTCGACATCTCCCTCGCCCTCGTGTTCGACAGGGAAGCTATTAACAACTGAAGCGACACTAGCCGTGGACTCCAAGCCCAGAGGAGGGCCAAGAGGCGCGCATTTGCTGCACTGAGTGCTACGCGGAATTGATGGCACTACAGGAACACATGCGTTCGAACCTCGACGACTGGGACGGTTAGCTCGTGGGTGCTTCTCGCAGCACTGATTACGTTGTGATGGCTGACACGGGAGGCGGACGAAGGGGAGCGTCGGGGACGACGCTCGAAAGAAGAGAGGGGCTGTGTAATACTTTGTTTGTTCGAACTACCGGTTTAGGTCACTTGGGTGGCCATCTTGTTCTAGCCGGTTGGTCGGCCTCCGGGCCGTGCCAACAGCCCCCAAGCCCTCTGTTCCCAGAATATATATATTCTGCCCTAGTACTGCGCCTTCTTTTACCTTAAAGGGAGCCTCGGGACGCTACAGGTAACTCCATTTATTCTGCTAAATGCCATCTGCTATACGGTGATCTGATCTGGTCATGGCTATCCTTATGGATTCAATGAGATATAACACAGGAAACCTCAACGCAAGGATGCTGAGATTGATCGTCTAAAGCAAGTATTGTAGCGCGGTTCAAAAGCAACTACTGCCAAATCCTCATAATCAAATTTGTTAGCTAGCTGAGGGAGTTGGCACCCTTTCTGTGCAGCCCCTTGACAATAATGAGTGGACAAGACCCATGTCTAGGCTAGGCAGTTATCAGTTAGGTGACTCTTTCCTCCAAAAGTTGGAGGGAATTCATGTATTCCAAATCGTTTTTACCCATTTTCTGGCGGCTTTATAAAATTCACCCCGCAAATGTATTTTCATCATAATGAATGGCGAGTTGGAGTGGGGCAATGCGGCATTCTTCAAACCCAGTTTTCGTGGTCACTCCAGCCTTTGCAGGGGAAAGAATCGAATTTTTGTGGAAGTAAGTGTAATAATTGTGGTGTTGATATACGCTTTGTAGAGGAGAGGTGGGAGCACAATACCCGCGTGGTCGCGGACGAGCTCGCTTCCTCACTGGAGCCGGAGACCCAACCCCGCAGATTAGACGTTTCATCTGCCGCTTTACCCTAAATAAAGAGATGCCTAGAAGAACTCGGCCTTCTTATAGCAAGGTGGGGAAGAAGGAAGAAGAGGAACGGAAAGATCCCGCTACAGTAAGTTAAATTTTCAGGGTGGTCTTTATTGTTGAGGCAGAATAACGTGTTGATCTGAAGATTTTAGGTCACTATCCAAAAGTTATACAGATTATGAAGAAAAGAAGTATGCTAATGCTCTGGGAAGAGTACAGTGACTAAGTAGGGGAAGTCTTTGCTGACACCATTGCAATAGGTACATAGATTGGAGTTGCGCTTACTTAGTAAGGAGACGAATGTTTACTGAGCGATTTCCGCTCCAAGATCTATTCAACAAACGGGTGTTATATGGACAATTTGTTTCATTGTGGGTGTAGCGTCCCGAGGCTCCCCTTAAGGTAAAAGAAGGCGCAGTACTAGGGCAGAATATATATATTCAGGGAACAGAGGGCTTGGGGGCTGTTGGCACGGCCCGGAGGCCGACCAACCGAATAAAACAAGATGGCCACCCAAGTGACCGAAACCGGTAGTTCGAACAAGCAAAGTATTACACAGCCCCTCTCTTCTTTCGAGCGTCGTCCCCGACGCTCCCCTTCGTCCGCCTCCCGTGTCAGCCATCACAACGTAATCAGTGCTGCGAGAAGCACCCACGAGCTAACCGTCCCAGTCGTCGAGGTTCGAACGCATGTGTTCCTGTAGTGCCATCAATTCCGCGTAGCACTCAGTGCAGCAAATGCGCGCCTCTTGGCCCTCCTCTGGGCTTGGAGTCCACGGCTAGTGTCGCTTCAGTTGTTAATAGCTTCCCTGTCGAACACGAGGGCGAGGGAGATGTCGAAGATGAACGTCGATCTCAACCCTTCTGTTACGAGATACCAAAGGTTCTCCCCTCCGTAGCACATGTACTTCTTTCACAACGCCGACGTTTGCCAGAAGCGGCATGGAGCAGGATAAAATCCATCCAAGTCGGGTCCGCTTTCCGCTGCCACCAATGTAGCGTCCCGAGGCTCCCCTTAGGGTAAAAGAAGGCGCAGTACTAGGGCAGAATATATATATTCAGGGAACAGAGGGCTTGGGGGCTGTTGGCACGGCCCGGATGCCGACCAACCGGCTAGAACAAGATGGCCACCCAAGTGACCTAAACCGGCAGTTCGAACAAGCAAAGTATTACAGTGGGAGTGTAAGAAATCTACGTTTAAAAACGTACATGTTATGGAAATTCAAGCAAAGTAAAATAACGTATTGCAAAGCAAGGACCTTAAAAGAGCCGTAAAATAACTACAAGCCAAAGTTACAAAAAGTGAATTTGGGGTTTCGACTTCAACTTAAAAAGTTCTACAATTAGTCCCAATATCCCTAATGAAGCGCAAACATATTGCTAGTATTGTTTATAGATGACAAATACAGCTCTTGATATCTCAAGATCAATTATTTTTTATTTATATAATACAAATCGAAGTAGTTGCTTTAAATCAAACAAGTTGTGTACCTACCCTTTAATATTATAAATGCTTTGTTACTTTAAAGTCCTGCTAATTTACCAAACTTTGAAGACGCAAATTTGCATTACTTCAAGATGCATTCGTTTAAGCGTACCAATCAATTGCACTTCTAATCTTAGCAGTTTTAAAAGGCAGTGATAAGCCTTAATGCACGGGATACGTATTTGCGATAAAATATTTAAGCTATTTATTTTACTAGCATTATTTCAAAGACGGAGCACCGGGTTCCCTAACAAATGGAGTTCGCCACATTAATTCATAGCTACGCATGTATTAAGGTGCGTTATGATCATACGTGTTGATTATTTCAATGGCACAATGGCCATCTTGGAGAAAAAAGAAAGCAATATCTTATTTATATGAGTTCTAGCATACTTTTATGCTGCGCTTGTTGTTGATTTGTGAGTGTCAAATAAGTGCTTTGCAGAATAGACTATTTCAATTTGCCGGATTTGATGTGAGTAACACGAAGGATAGACACCAGGATTCTTCTTGTTCTACGATTCAATTCGAACTAATTTTATGCTCATAATGGCCGGTTTATGTGCATATCTACTTTGTTAAGTTTGATGCATTAATGCAAATCAACTCTGGAGGGAAAAAATTTCGATGAACGTAGTTGTAATCGTTTTTTAAAGACCTCCAACTAGCGTTTTATAATTTCCGGTGACTAATCCTCCGCTTTGTTTGCAAGGATTAATTGTTACCACTGAGTGATTCCTGGTGTGATTGTCCACATATTGTTTTTGCGCCTCATTGGCATTGCTATTACAGGCAAATGTCTACGTTAAACTTAGACAGCATGTAAGTTAAAAATACTCCACAATTTCCATTTCCAAAAGTACTATAGTACAGTTTTAAGGTTTTCAGGAGATGGCTCCAGTGTCGTATTTTCCAATTCCTGTCCAAATTCCAGTTCACTTTACGTGAGTCAGTTGTTTGGCTGTCCAGCTGAATAACCCCGTGAGGCAGCTTTTGCCCTTCATCTAATCATTCGTTCTTTGCGAGTATAATAGTGTAGCCGCGAAGTCATCTCCAGCCCTATAATCATAGACATTTCGGCCTGGCGTGTACGACCTTCCCTCCTCCTCCTCCTCCTCCCTGCTATTTTTACAGCAGCCATCTCCCAGTCGAATGCCTTGTCAAATTAGCAAATATGCCTCCCCCAATTTAACACACATTAGAGTCTCAAGCCGATAGCCCTATTTTCCCCAATTAATGTACACAGTACATGTCAATCGATTGTGCCCCGTTTGTTTGTTTACTTCGTCGTGCATGCATTCACTCGTGCGTCCGTACGTGTCAGCCCTCGCATTGGCTGTCAAGCGAGCGCGTGGTCCCGGCGCGTACAATAATAAATCGCCATGCGCGCATGACCTTGACGTGTGTGGTGTGCACGCGTGTCACCCCATGCCACTAGCCGCCACAGTTGTTGTATTTGCTTGCGTGCGTGCGTGTGTGTGTGTATGTGTGCGGGCGTTAGGGCAGTCAGGCAGGAGAGCTGGCGTGCAATTAGCTGCCCCTTCTGCTACGCAGACGTTTTTATACACCTGACGGGTTTCGCAGCGCTACACGTCAACAAGCCATAAACGATGCCTTTTTTAAAGAGCCAGTGCTCTACGTATTATTTAAAGCCCTATGTTATGCTATTATTTGAGGGCAGTTAACATGAGAGCTGTTACATCCTATATTAGCACAATCATTTCAGTCGTAGAATCGGGTGGTAGTGTTATAAAGATTCCACCCTTAGTTCTGATCAGGCAATAAACTGAAGACTATATTTAGTGACTCTTCAAAAAGCCGGAGTCGAGAATATGGTAGCACACAAACAACTGGGCCACGAGTCTCCAGGCCCAGCGCTCAGTGCTCACAAATGGTTCAAAATTGGCTTGCCTGAAACCAGCCGAGTAGAATGCGTGAAGATCAGGAGCTCCCTTTCTTTTGGTTATAGGGAATGCGAAGACGGTATGTGAGCCTAGTCGCCACGCCAGGATTGGCAGAAGCTCACCTTCTAATCTTTGAAAACGAGACGAAGTGGGTGGCATCTAATCCGCCCTGTAGCACACCATCACCCACACCCTCCTCTTCCCCTCCTCGACCTGTCTCTGAGATAGGATCGGCCTCTCTCCAGACTCTCGAGCACCTCCTACAAGCCGATGATGGCTCTCGCAAGGGTGCCAAATACGTTGTTCGACTGGAGGGGCTTTTCTATGTTGGAGTGAATCATGTCTACGTCAATGGACGGTTGTCTGTCGCAGCAGCAATAAAATCGGCCTTTGGGAAACTCGTGGTAGGATCTAAGAACCAGGAACACCATCATCATCATCATCAAAAGCAGAAGCATCAAAATTCTTTAGACCCTGCTGGAAGTGCGGTAAGCTAAAAAACATACAGCTTGGTCATCCTGGTGAAATTCCGTGTTGATCGGGTTCATCGCCTTGTCTTTCGATTAGGAGTCATACATATCCACCACATCAACACCGGGAACAATTAACGGATCTATAGAGGCTTCAGCTTCCTCTCAGCGACCGGCATCGATCTGCGGATTGCCATCACTAAATGGTGTCACTTCTACCGCCACCTCAACTACAGCTAATCCATCACGTTCACCCACCTCCTTGGGACTTTACTTCCAGGACGGAAGTTCCACGCTAATGTCCTTTCCCACCCCTGATCTCCTTGAAGATTGGTTGCGGCTCCTTTCTGCTGTTGTTGGTACTAATCGGTCGCGATCTGGGTATCCTCACATTGGTAAGTGGAGTGAAACTACATTGCATCCCTTAGATCGTGAATGGAATTTTTCGAATGCATTGAATCGCTTCCTGCGTTATCGAGCTCCAAGAGTAGAGCAAGCCTTTTTTTCTGCTGTCCTACCTACAGAGAAAGGAGAAGGAAAAAAAATCTGTGCTTAAAGCACATATGAAGGTGTGCACACAAAGTCTGCAGGAGGAGGAGGTCATTAATACCGACTTGTGCGCAGTAAATGACATCTTGATTTTGTGCAGGCTAATGCACCTAATGCCCCCTCAGGTATTTCTTCCCCCCTTAACTGGGAAAAGAATATCCCCCCTGGCATGAGACATTTGTGTTTGATTGAGTAGTAATGAGCTAATCATCTAATGTGTGGAAGAGGTCTTGGCAATGGAGAATATTCGGAGCATAGCTAGTGGTCACCCCTCCGCATTCGAAATTGGAGTTCCAGGAACTTTTGTCCTTTACCAATGACCACTAGGGTGATAGGAAGCACTGGTCATGGTTTGTCATTCATGTGGTTCGAGTGGCCTCATAGGTCATCACGCTTGCCGAACAGACATGTCTTCGAGGGCTCCACGCATACATAAAACACCACGTGTACGTGACCTTGAGGCGCACCAATAAGAGCAGTCCTCCTCTCATTTGCATATAGACGCACGCACACACCATTTGTGCTTGCCTGATGTCTTGTCTCTCCCTTACCTTTAGACGGGCTTAGGCAAACCAGCTCGAGTGTAAAAAACAAAGTTTTCGAAAGTATTCCCTTGACAACCTTAGTTATTACACAGGGCGTCGAGAGGGTTGAAAAGGCACGGACGGGGTGGAGTAAAATCTTTGTTCTGGCTGTTCCACGTCCTTAGAATGTCCCTGGCTGTTCATCAATCTATCTACTTCTTCATTCGTCTAACTACAAACAACTTATCACACCTTTCAAAGATTTGTCTCGATGTGAACATTATAATGCCGTCTTTAATCGCACTTAGTTGGTTCTTCCTTGTATCCTCTGGCCTTATAATGGTATTTTAATGAGGCTGTAGCATTGATAGGTTACTACATCGTGATAGAAGATGCATTCATGACATGCTGAGGGCTCTGAGGGAGATTTTGTTTTACTGATACCAGACCCGCGAGTGGGACCAGAACCAGCATAGGCCGGTCCTATGCGGAATAGCTCTTGATTTCTTACTTTTGTTGAATAAGTCCCTTTCCACGTTTTGAAAAGTAAGCATAATGAAGGCTTTGTTTCTGACACTTACCGTGGCTTCAGGGGGGAAGCAGGGAGGCATGCGGAGAGGGTGACCACAGTGTGTATGTGCGGAAGCAGTGCTTGACGTCACTCCTTCGTTTCCCTTGAATCAAAGTTCAATCTCTGCCGTCTTCGCTGTAGTGGATCTGCGTTTTCGGTTTCCCACCGCAGCGAATTTTTTGCCTCCACGTATTAGGGAAGCAAGGGATATTCGTACGGAGACACGCATCAATTGAGCTCATTTTGGAGTAAAAAATGATGATCGGGAAGGACTGCATTAATAACTTATTCGACAACTAAGCTGAAATAAAAGAATAAATGAATATGCTATGAATGGGTTAATAGAATAGCACTAAATAGGTGAAACAGTGACTCTGGAAGGAATGAATTATGTATTGTGGAGCAAGAATGAAGGTTCTGGTTGTATTTCTGGATTGCATAAAGTTTCTTTTTTTACGGAGCCACATCTTTACTTGAAACAAACCCACGTGTCCTGCTTTTTAAAGCCGTATATAGTGATACGTATAAGTTGTCTTAATTCGTGAATACCATAGCCTACGAAAACCGATGTGAATTTATCTATGCAACTGGAATACTTATCTCACCACCCATTTTTCAGTCTGTGCATTCCGTTGAGTCACATCACTCCACGCTACCGAATGGGTGCTGATGAACGCACAGAAACCTTGTCGTCATTTACATCCTCCCTCTAGAATACGCCTCAACAGTGACGTGCAGGTTCAAGGCAAAGGAATTCAACTCGGGTCCCTTTCCCAAGATAAAGGGGGAGTGTCTCTTCTGTCTCTCCAAATTGGACGTCCTTCTCATTAACCGAAATATCAAACAGCCCGATCTCTCCATTCGCGTACGTTACTTTGCCATTCATGCACAGAGATGCTTTGAACTGCTTTTCAACTCTCGGTGTATGCTATTATTGTAGTTCAAGCTACAGCGTTGATAAGAGTGGTTAATCTACTGCTAGTATTCAAAAGACACTTATACGAGTATCAAGTCTTGCGACTTAAAGGAAAGTTTTCCTCCTGCGCAGTTCCCCCACATGAAAATTCGGATTTCGGTTAGGCATTCCACGCATGAAATGCTCACAGATCCGACTGCCGACCTGTTATCACTAGCCCGTAGATCCTCTACGGTCAGTTCCATTAAACATCTTTCTGCTCATCGACTGAAAGTGCCAGTGTTGCATCGCGCTGTGTTTAAAGTGTCCTGTATGAGAAGGTACCTCTGAGTTTGGTGACTGGCCTTCCCATTGAATACAAACATGTGCTCACCACCGTTATTAAGGGTGCCTAATCATTGGTGACCGTAAATATGTGTGACAGTTGTTAATGTATAATTGAATAAACTTGGACCACGGAAACCTTGGAAAGCGGGCATGCCCCACAAAATAGGAGGTGAAGCCACGGCGATTAACGCACATGCACATACAGTCGACAATGAATCAGCAGTCCTGATGCTCCTCCACCCACTACGCAGGTGACTGAAGACTGTTTTATGGCTTCACACACGTGTTACTGCCTTAAATATCATAAAAAGCCATATTTAAAGGTACCGAAGTAGGCTATTTAGGGCCGCTTCTGTAACCAAAGGCTCCCGAAATAACCGCGGACTGAATGAAGGTGGGAATATGGAAGGGCTTGGTGACTCGCCTAGCTAACCAAAGATTTGCCATGTTGTCCCCTGTCTCAGAAGGCATTAAGCGCCATTTATCACCACGACACGCTTTAATCACATTTAGGTGTAACCAGAGAAGAAGATCTTAAGAATTGCCATTGTGAGGAGGAATTTGGCTGAGTTTAGTGCCGCCACTTCCTTGAGGGTGTACTCATTAAGGGAACGAACCAGGATTTCGCTTTCCTACAGCTTTTTTGACCTCCATTTTTCTGCTTTAGTGAAACATTTCCACAGTAAGTGAATTATCTTCCACCAACTGAAGGTGTTATTCTCCTTGTTTTTGTGCTCAAAACCAGTTCCCCTACGTGCGAAATTGCGCCTCAAGGGACGATGGACGTCTGTGTTTGGATATCGGCCGAGCGGCACCGACCGGGGAATGTGAACTCGTTCTCCAGCTGCCCAACGCTCGAGAGGCGAAGGCTGCCCACACACGGTGTATCATGTAAGTTCCATATTCTTAACAGCGACTTAGCCATTATAATTTTCTGGTCCGAATAGATTAATGCAACTCCTCAGTCATTCTCTAAGAAGTTGTAAGTTGTGTGAGTCGGGGAACGGAATCAACAGAAGCAGAACACCGTGTACAGATGAGATATGATAAGACCCTTAACGTATAGTCTGTCAATGATTCCAAAGCAACCAAGAGTTTGGAAGAAGGCCAATTGTTGACTTTCAGTCAAGACGGAAAGTCTGCACATTCTGCTGGTTTTAGTGGATCCGAAGTTTCGTTCTCTCTGGGTTAAGACTTTCCTAAAGACGTAATAAAACATAATACTGAGGCATAGCATGTGTTGTAGACATAATACTAGGCTGAGGGGCTAGCAGCGTGGCGCAGGGGCCATGGCACTGGGCGTGCTTAAACAAAAATAAAAAGTAAACAGCAGTCAGAGAGTTACAAAGCTCCTCTCATTTGTGTGCAACTGAGAAAAGGTCTGATCGCAGCGTCACTGATCCCTCGTGGCAATTCCACTGGAACAGGACTTTTGTCCTGTTTGAAAACAGCATTGCGGAAAGGGGGAATGTGCGGTCATTTCGTATGTCCGTCGATAGGCTTAGGGGCATTAACCTAAAATCAGAGGCGTATAGCAAAAAAGGGGGCTTTAACCATTGGCATGGCGACAGTGATTCGCTTCTGGACCCTTCCCCACTACTTTACTCTAACTTCAGTGCTTTCCAGCCATACCGAATATATCCGGGTTCTATCTATCTTGTGGGGAAGGGGAAGAGGTGTTGCGCGTTCACTTCATTAACGTCCTCATACGGATACGTAACTAACTTTTCAGGGTGGTTCACGGGTGATGCCACTTCAGGTGTTGATGGCGTTCCTTCAGAACACGGAATTGGGGCAATTACCGAAGGCAGACACCATTCTTAACCCTTCTGTTTAAGGCTGGTCCATGCTCCAAATCTGGTTCACTTCATCTGCAAGACACTATTTGCATACCCATTTTCTCAAAGGCAGTTATCGGGTTGGATTGCGTACCACCGATATTGATGGTCTGTTCGTCATGAGGCTCCACATATTCATCCATCAATGACCCATCTTCATGCGCAGCTTTTATGCTTGGTGGCCAGGCAATGGAACCAGGATTCTTGTTCATCTTAATTGCATGCACTGGTTACTGTCACAACACCTTTAGACAGTGAAGCTGCTACAAGTCTGAATGGAAGGGGGAGAACATCCTGCCACCGAGGCAGTAACCAATCAGAAGGGACCAGTCAACCTCCAGAAGCATTTTCCGGGTCCCGGGGGCCAGCATCCAATCAATGGGTTCTTTCAAACACGTAGGACTGTAGGAGATGGCTTTATTTAACATGCATTCCAAAGAGAGGCATTAAATTTCAATAGCCACCCATAGATCATATATTTGCCCGTGTGTGTGTGTGTGTGTGCGTGCGCTACATTGGTTCTCGTATCAGGTATTTGGGTTACACTCACAACCACCATTTATTTTACACAGCTCTGCATTTTTTTTTTTTGCACCGCAGTCTTTTGTGCCCTCCTCACGTTTGTTTGATAGACTGCAAAAATTTCCTGTTCAAGCCCACTGTTTCAATTTGGAAAGGGTAAGGGGGTGAACTGACAGTCAAACAGGCCTCACCATTGTTACCACAGGAGGCCATTTTTATTTGGCTTACTTTAGCTCATCTTCCAGACGTCGCTGTTCCATAAACCCACAGTTATGTGGACAACCGCCTGAAATGCAAGTCGTGGCAAAGGAGGCCGTTGGGTCCTGTCTCTTTCTCACCCCATGTTTATTTGCACGTAAAATGTTTTTTTTCCCATTATTTTGTGACAACAAACCACTTTACAAACTACTTCAAACCGCAGACCCACCCAACTGCGTAAACATAAACACCAACTGCCCTCCTATTTTTGTGACTGGCTAGACAACGCCAGTTGACCTTGAGCAGCAAGGTCATGTAAACAAGCACTGGTGGGTGAGTGAAGGGCTGAATTACTTACAGCACGTTGTCATCATTTAGGCTAATGCGGCAGTGTCCCACTTGGCTGAAACTTGGACGAGATGGACCCAGCTCTCGTAGACGTACGCTACCAAATTTTGGGTGAGTTAATGTACCCAACTTCTGAAGTTCTTTGCTCATTCCCTTGGTGATAATATCCATCTGAGAAATGGCCTTCTAGCTACCTTTCACAAGTAATAAGGCGTATTCAAGCTAGACAGAGAGAGGAAATCGCCTCTCCCACCACAGTCCGCCATGGAAAGTTTTTATGCGGAAAGATTTGCAAGTACGTCCTGAATCATCCCAAGGAACTCTGGCTGATTTGATATTTGATTTGATTCCAGAATAAAATAGTTTTCATTGACAAGTTGCACTCACCTCTTCTCTGATGATGAAACCCCATCTTGGTTTCAAGGTTAGCGTCTTCGTACTCATAGATGATTGAACTCACTATTGCCACAGAAAGATTGGCTTCTTGTCTACCGGAGGCATTTCTATCCTCAGGAATGACCGCCAAGGATGGGAATGGAGCCACCGGAGCTGAAATTGTCACTGACATTTATCCGTACGAGTTGTTTTAACACATGCACCGAGATTAATCAGTCAAATATGAGACGGCTGAACTGGTGAGCGTCCCGCCGTCACAGTGCGGTGTGATTGGAAGCCCCTGGATGAGTCAATATCCGCTAGTTTTATGCCTTCGTTCACGTGATACTGCGTTCTTCACCTCATGATATTCCATACACACGCGCACCATCACTGTTGTGTGGTGCCTTGATTAGCGGCGTCTGGGAGTGGCCCACAATGGCAATGCTACCAAAAAAGTAAACGTGGTATCTGGTGCCATATCAAGTACCGTCGTGGTAACATACCTCTCAATGGTAAACTTGTGATATCAAAGGCCACACGTGGTGAACTGCTTTGGGTTGCCAAAGTGGAGTAGAATAAGGAAGATTGCCCTCTCTTCATAGTCCTTCCCGTTCATTGACGATTCTGTCTCGGATAAAAAAGAAAAAAACGCGTGGCTGTTAGACCATAGATGCCGTTTTATATTCCTTTTCGGGCTATTTAAATTTGGACGATGAAGAAAATTGTAAGTTTTAACTCACCGCCGACGAAATAGACCTGACCTCGACTTGACCTTAACTGGCGCATCGCGTCTGGCTAATTCTTTCCAAGGATTGCTATGCGAGAGTTTGCCATTGATCCAGGTCCAAGATTGATTAATATACTTGTAGAAGAAAAGTCACCGGTGTTAACCTGGCGGGGCCTCCGTTACCCCGTGTACCTGCAGTGAACGCAAACACTACTCCCTCTGCCGTTACTACTCCGACGGAGGAACAACGAATGACCTCGGAGCAGCGATTAGCGCCAACCATCCTCCCCATCGTGCCCGAGGCATCGATCGCTCCCGTGTCGGCATTGCCCACACTGCCACCTCCGTCGCCAGCACCGCTTTTACCACTGCCCGACATCATCTCGGTGGCCTTCTCCTCGCATTCTGTGTCTCATCTGATAGGCCGACGGATTCATCATTGTTCCTCGCTCTCCCGCAAAAGTCACTCATTTCCCTCTCGTCTGTGCACTGAACCCATTCCTGAAGTTGTTGTCGTTGACGAACGCGCTGGTGACACCACGGAAGCTGGTCTGTGAGTTCACTTACCTATGTGGTGGAATTATTTTTGCGATCCGAGACTGACTTAAATCGGAAGTGACACATGCTACTGAGTGGTATAGACTGCAATTCTTAGTAATGCATGTTAAACATGCCGTTATGGCTATCCTTATTATGTAACTGCATTTTGCAGTGTTGGAACATCTATCCAGATGGATAGGGTTTCTGAGTCACCTTAAAGGTGCAGGCGAGGTTAATGCGATAACCCATTGAGATAATTGCTTCCTCAACCCTTCATGATCACAACCCAAGGCACACTAGCATGGAGCAGGGTTCAGTACTAATCTGTTGGGAGACTAATAGGTATGATTAGGATTTCACGACCCCGAGTAAGCATAAGATGCCTCTTTTCAGAACAAATATAATGTTATCGCAAAACAATCCCTTTCCCCAATTTTGTTTCGTCATGGTTTACTCACAATATCTCGATTTTGGTTGTATTCTTGCAAAAAAAATGCTGTCCTTGCGTGGAGGAAGCAAATACCTCCACTTGCATCCACAGCATATAGCCTTTTCCAGCACAAAGTATCTTATCCAACCGTTCGCTAACTTTTAAGGGAATCTCCAAATCCAACTTCTGATGAGGCACCGGAAACGGACGAAAGCCCTCCAACACCGACTCATAACAACTGCGACAGCGCAGCTGACCCTACTAACCACTACCTTCAACTCAATGTCGGTCAGTAGTGCAAATGCCTAGCATTTAAAAAGCTCTACTTAACTATTTGAGTAGAACACTAAATTGTGCCTTTTCCACAGACAACCTAATGGGCACGCATATCAAGAGCATTGCCAAGTACACTGTGTCGGATGCAGGAGGCGGTGTGACGGGTGGTGGAGGAGGGGGAGGAAGTGCTGGCGGGGGGGACGAAAGAGGGTTAGGTCTTAAAGATGAGATGCCGTCAGAGGAAACAATTCATCACGTCCTAGCCTACCTCTCCAGCATAACACGCCCTTCGAAAGCCGTCAATGTGGAGAGCGAGCCTTCTAGAGCCAGCATCACATCAAGACAGCCAACAGTCAAGTTTTCACCCAATCCTCTTATGATTCCTGCTGATCGTAAGTTACGATTTTAGTACCCGAAAATTGATAAGAAACACTGGAGATTTACACGTGTTTTGCTTCTTCAGAGACCCAAGATGGATTCTATGTGGAACCACTGATAGTTGGCATTGATCGACTTACCACAAAGGTAGGCTCCCAATCCTCCGAAATTAGTAGAACCTCCTCTACAAAAAAAACCTCCAGTTCCAGCGGGGGAGTTCAACTGCGTAGGCCAAAGCGATGTTTCACTGGCTATACCTCTCAGGGTAGCAGTAGCCTGGGTGTTTCCAGTGGTGGAAGTGGGGGGAGTGTTGGATCAAACAATCGTAGCCGTATCTGCTCGCATCGCGACAACGATGAACTCTTTGCAGACCTCACTTACGCCCCCTCTGCCTCCTCGCGTCATACCACTCTTTGGCAAATGTCGAAGGGATCCACTTGTGAGCGGTCATCAGTCTCCTTTGAGACGGGAACTATGTCGATGTTAGAGGAATCCTGTTGTATTGATGATGACGGGAAGGATCATAAGCGTCCACGAACTGCCAGTGATGCAGGAACGAAGTGGAAGACCAGCATAACCGCTCCCATAAGACTCCTGCCATCGAGCAGCCAGATTGCTGACGCCATATCCCGTCCACGGGCACGTTCATTGACTCAACAGCTAGCCACAAAACCGCTTAGCCAACCCATTGGAGTAAAGGACCTAGAAGGAATGCCTTCCAGTGAGGCTTACAATGGATGTGTGCAGTTGGGTTCAC
This sequence comes from Taenia saginata, assembly GCA_001693075.2. NCBI lineage: Eukaryota > Metazoa > Platyhelminthes > Cestoda > Cyclophyllidea > Taeniidae > Taenia > Taenia saginata. The sequence goes on from LWMK02000024.1 coordinate 313,285, forward strand.
GTTCAAGCTCTACAACTTCAACATCGAAAAGCATCAGGCGAGCTCTAGAACACGTGCTTGGAAGACCTCGGTCCACGGAAGAAAGGGATGGTCTGGTAGGTAGTACAACTTCTCCAAGTCATCATCTGCAACAGGATAAAAGTCGTCTACAGGACTCAGAGATCTACGTAGAAATGGACTTTCCGCTGGCGAACCCGTCTCACATTGCCACCGAGCTACCTCCAGAGATGCGAAATACCCTAAGGGGCTCCCTTCTCATAACGCCGTCGGACTCCCTCTCTTCTAACTCTTCCTGTCTCTCCTTTTATGGTGGTGGTTGCGGTGGTAGTGGTAGTGGTGGTGGAAGGCAGCCAATGCCTCTGACTCGCAACACTCCTGGACTGAGTTTCAGCGAGCACTACGGCTTCGTGCTTAGTCAGGCAGTGGCCTCAACAATCTCAGCTTCGAGAACGCCCTTCCTTATGAAGCCTCCAAACACGAGCACTACTACCAATGTCAATACTGCTGGCTGTGATATTCCTTCGCCCACCACGGCTCACTGAGATTCTAACTCCGGCTTCATTTTCTTTTCTCATTCTGTGATGGTTCATGCGTGTGTACATATTAACTCGACCAGTGTACATAGACTCAGAGGTGTGACTGTCTCCTGCTCTTAAGGTGTGTTTTATCAACATGTATTTTTGTGGCGGTTTGATGGTCTAACACCCACACATCCATCCACACCATCCTACTTTCCAATCATACACATGCCGTATCTCTCCTCTTTATCTCTTTCACTCAGTATGTCTGTGATGAAGTGTTTTAAATCTCATGTATTGAATTTTAACTTTATATACACTTCTTCCTCCACTTCATTTATTAATTCCCACTTTTTGATCGTCATGGAGAAGGGTGGTGGAGTGCGAGGCGACATTGGTAAACGTGGTTATTGTCTTGGAGAATTAAAAAGAAACCTTAGTGGCAAGGCATGGATGCGGGTGAGAGACCTTGGAGAGGATCAGGTAAAGCAATTTCATTGCCAAATGTCATCTCAAGTTTTTTTTTTTTGACATCAAATACTTGTGTGGATGAAGGAGGCAGCTTGGAAACAAATAGCTCAACTGGATGGCGACCGGACGTCTGTACATTGGTGAGGGTCCAGACCGCGTTAGCTTTAAGTTCACAGCCTCGGCAGCCACTTCCCTGAACGCAACATTGCCCTGCAGCTGCACAGGTAAGACCATGACGTCCTCCCAACTCCCTACAAACAAAGGAGGAGTGAATGTCATTGCACTTATTTAAGGGATCATCTTGTTAGGAAAGGTGAGGGCTTTCAAGATCACTTTCTTACGTATCATAGAATCTGGGCAGGAGCGCACTGTCCATGAGGGTGTGAAATGGGCTGCATTGAAGAGATTTAATGCTTCCGTCAAATTTTTCTGTGAAACAGGTGTATTGTAGGCACTGACCGAAAGCTGTGGGATGACTTCATGAAATAAATGCGATTTCTACATTGTTTTTGCCTCTGATAAAGATGGAGGCTTGAGTTGGCATGAAGTCTTAATAGTCGAAGTATCCAATTGAGCATCATGCTTGTCGACTTCTCAACACCATTGTCACTTACGCACTTTTTAAAGTGACGATGACACAATATGATGAAACGAGGGCGCTCACATTAACCGAATTAGGGTGTTGGTGTGAGTAACGACAGATCTCAGCACTGGCTTCTTGTACCACCTAGCAACTTGTACACCGCCATAATTTTATTTTTCTCGTGATGCTCTGTCCCCTCCACTGCTCTCCTTCTCCTCTTTTGGATCCTTTGTCGTTTGAAAAGTCGGTTGCATCTGGAGTAGGTGATTGAAGCTTATCTGCCTGACAAACCGAAGCTGATTCGAAATCAAAGCTGTGGTAGCGTCTACAAAGGCGTGATTCCGACGATGAAATGATGGAAACGGGTCTATTACTCTCAGAAAGATTCCCCATTCCAGCTCGTGTTGAACCATGCGTCAACATTGTAATGTGAAAGGACAACGTTTAGGAAAGTCTGACATGAAGCAGGCATCCATATCAACTGACCAAGTCATGGTGAAGAATGCCAAGCAGCTGGAAGCAATTCACCCACACCTCAGAAATCATCCTCCTGCTCTTCACTTCTTCCGCTGCCTTGTGGAGGTGTGAGCATGTGTGCCTTATTTTGGCGACTCTTAAACATCTCACTGCCCCGCCTCACGCAGTTTAGATGGCGCACAGCGTCTCACCCGGGGGACATCACCCATACCGTGCAAGGTGATTACGTGGACTTGATACCTGCAACTCGAGGGTGGGCAAGAAACACTACATTGAAAGCAGGCAGAACTAGTCAATCAGACGGTTTAATTATCCCATGCCAAATGTATCCCACCTTAGTGGTAAGATTGTACGCATGTCTCCTCTTGAATGGACCAGTGCAATTCGGTAATAGACGCTGACGGCTGCTACCCTTTTCGGCAGATGTTTCTTCTTTTTCTTCCAGAAATTCCTTTCCACCACACCCTATTTTAACGCAGGTAGTCACCACATCTTTCAGTCTGGATTAGATTTTCACAGAACATCATAGTAAAGGCGGTGAAGTAGAATCACGTGAGAAGCACTTGAAGATATCTTTTTCTTGAAGAAAAATGCTATAGCAAGGTGATGGATAGGGCTAAAGAGATGACAAGTAGAATGTAGAGGAATCTGGTCACACTGTCACGCAGATCGTGCGTGTGCCTGAACGCATCTTTGAGGTGACAGGCGGGGGGATCGGGCGACGGCATCGGTCTTGAGGCGGCGACAACACAACACAAGACGTCGTCCTCCATCCAGTCTTCCTGAGGTGGAAGGATAGGAGGGGACCCAAACCAACCACATACTAGAGTTCTCGCATTTCGAGACCACGCAATGTCTGGCACAAAGAAGATAGAAGGATCAAGGGCGATGCTAGCCGATCGTGAGTTCCCCAACGGGGATATGACCACAAACTGGAAGCGGATGAGGGTAAAAGAAATTTGGAGGATGAATACACACACTCAATACCAAGTTTTTTCTGCCGACTTGCTAGAATGGTGTCAAGAGAAGGAAGAAAGAGCCTACGCAATGAATGATGTGGAGGGGAAAACGTCTCGTTCTTACTTGACGTTCTAATTACATTACCGAAGTTCCGTTGCTTTGACATCATCACCTTTTTCAACATTAGTGGCGTCAAGATGCAAAAGGCTGTTGGTAATGTGCTGCGAAGAACTTGAAAAACACCAAAAACTACTTCAAGGTCACATGCGGAACTCCAGATTGCATGCTCAAGAGAAATCATCAATGAGGTGTAGTTAAATAAGAAATAAAAAAAGACGGTATGCTCAAATTCTGAGTCCTTTAGTCTCCAAGGGTCCCATGGAATAAAACTGACCATGTCTTTTGAGTTTCAGCCCTTCCACACCTCAATGGTAGGCCTTTGCCTATATTGGTGAAAATTCAAGGTCGACAAGGGGTTCTGTGATCACTCACCTAGTGGATGGCGTTGACAATTGATGATTCAGAAATTGTGAATAGCTAAAGAGCCACAACCAGATTCCAAGCTGTCAAACCAACAAATAAGACATGATGACAGAAAATAATGTATTGAGTGAACACCTTTGACAAATCCAATGACACTGCTGGCAGTTAGGGTCTAGGCGTTGATATTGTGAAGGGAGTAATAGGCGCCCCGGGCCTCCATAAGGGCTGCAGGAGAGCCGCTCTCCACACAGCGGCCATTCTCCAGCACCACAATACAGTCACAGTTCTCTACAGTGGTGAGTCGATGTGCTACCACCAGGGTGGTGCGATCACCACGACGCATCGCTTCATCCAGTGCTGCCTGCACCACACGTTCGCTCTCATTGTCCAGTGCCGCTGTTGCCTCGTCCAACACCAGTAATCGCGGATTACGCACCAATGCTCGCGCGATGGCAATTCGTTGCTTCTGACCGCCCGAGAGGCGGGAACCCCGCGGTCCCACGGGTGTGTCGTAGCCCTAAATGGGAAATGAGCTTCTGGTCAACCACAGTTTTAGCACGATTCAAGTTGCTAGGTTTTTAGAAAAGGAATGCAACAAACCTGAGGCATATTCATGATGAAGGTGTGCGCGTTAGCCTGTTTGGCCGCTTCTATGATCTGCTCCATGGAGGGTGGGTTCTCCTCGAAGGTGAGGCCGTAAGCAATGTTCTCACCGATAGTGAGATCGAGGAGGTTCGGCTCCTGTGACACTACACCAATTTGCCGACGGATCCACGTGGGCGCGAGATCGCGCAGGTTCATATCGTCCAAGAAGATAGCTCCGCTCTTGGAGGACGATCGCAGAGTTGGATCGTAGAAGCGTTGCACCAGCTGAAGCACTGTTGATTTGCCACAGCCTGACTGACCTACTAGAGCCACACTTGTCCCGGGTGTTACTGTGTAAGTGAAGCCCTTTAGAGGAAGTGAAATAAGTGTAGGTGCTTAACAGTCACTTCCTCCCACCAATGGAAAATTCAATTCGGGGAGTACCTGAAGAACCTTAATCTTTCGTCGCGTTGGATAGCGGAAGTGAACATTGGAGAAGGTGACACTGCCCTTGAATGAGACCGCAGGAAATTCGCCCTCATCGGGCTGGAGGTCGGGTACACGATTAATGATTCCAACAATCCGTTCTGCGGATTCTTTCGCCTTCCTCGAGTCTGGTGCGAAGGCTGCCACGTAACCAAGCTGCTGAGCCGCAAAGGTTATTGCCGAATAAGCACTGTAACAAAAACAACCACTTGGTGTGAAAAATGTTCTTTTCTGTTTATTAGACCAATTTTTTCCACCCATCCTTGATGCAACTTGTCCAGCAGGGCTCGAGGTCTTCGAAAACGCCAATCAAATTCGCAGCGCTTACTAGATGTGCCAGGAAGACTACTTACAGTTGAAGCGGAGGAGTAATCATAGTAACAGAACTGCAATTCAATTGCCCGCTCCTTCAAGCCTTATAGATTATACCGTCATCTTGATGGCATAATCTTCAGTCTACTGATAATACACCTGGTCTCAAAGGTCACCGAATGACACTGAGTGTAACCATTCCAGCCGTCAAAAGGAAGGAATAAGTGCGTACCGAAAGACGCCGACGAGAGTAACACTTTTGGATTCCATCAGTTTTCCCCCGGCATAGAATACACCAGCCACCTGGAAGCATCCAAGAGAGTTTGACAATCCACTGAAAATTGCATATGTCGTGGAGCTGAGAAGAATTTTTCTATAAAAAAATTGGAAATATTATTTAAAATCCGAATTTTAAACTTCATCGTGGTACAAAGGAAGGAGGAGCGTTTGTTGTATCGAGGCCTACTTGGTAGGAGGTAAAGCCTCGAGTTGATAGCGTTGTACAAAGTGGTCTTCTGCACCGAGACTGAAGATGGTCTTGGCAGCGGACAGGCTCTCAAAGGCGAGTCCAGCCCCTTTGACATTCGCCTTGGACCCGTCATTCGTGTACTGCGTCATCTGGAAGTGTGCAAGGGCATGTTAACAGTGGGATGGCTCTATCACCAATGAAATAAGTGCAAGAAGCAGGGAGAATAAGTGTGCCGCAATAGCGATAGCTCACACTACTTCCTCCCAATGACTATGGAAGGCAACATTGGTACTTGCACGCGTGTATGGAAAAGAACTTGATAAACAAAACGACTTCTCAATCATGCAATCATTAAGTCCAGTGGGCTAACAGCAAGGTGGTGTCAGCGTTCGCATGACGGTTAGCCGGATCCCCAGTCCACAGCCTTGACGGTCCTTTCTCCAGACATTCACTCAGGGCTTAAAACACCGGGCTAATCTTGCACATCAGGTTTACGCACAACCTCACGAGGGGCAATGTCAAAGGATACCCTTCACGAAGTCAAAGTGAACCAAGCTACAGCAGGGTGATTCTGGTGCACCAACAAACCTTCCTGATTTGAATCCACGAGTATTAGCTAAATGAGGATACGTCAGTGGATTCAATTTGCGCTCACAGAATCAGGGTGGCTGTTTCATTCCTCAGTGCTTCCAACGAGGATGCGTATTCGCGAGGCAAAGACAATGGCCAAGTAACCCGGCGCGTTGGGCAAACAGAGCTATTATATATGTATATATCTAGATCAGGATCGTGAGTCGTCAATGGTCTGGGGTATTGCGATAGCTACCACTGAACCACGAGTTGAGATAAGCTTACATTGAAGGCTCCAACAACAATGAGAACAGGGAAGTAAGCCAAGGCGACAAGAGCGATTTGCCAACTGTAGACGAAGGCAATGATAAGAGAGATGATAATCAGCGTAAGAACTTCTACAAGCGAGGCCAAACGACGTCCCGAGATGTTCTGCAGAGTCGGCACGTCAGCAGCTAGGCAGCCAGTGAGGGAACCGGGCTGATTGTCAGAGGAGTCAAACCACCCAACTTCCTGGGGTAAGAGAAGACACCATAAAGAATTTCCAAAGGAGGATCGGACATGTGGCAATGAGGGTCTTTCTTGCCTGATTTAGGATTGCACTGAAGAGGACGACTCGGCAGCGCTTGGTTAGACGAGCACCTGCCACGCCCCACAGATAACCCTACAAGAAGAAAGACGATGGACGCTGAGTGGCGATAATACTACATTCCATTTGCCTTGCCATCTAGAAAAGGATGTGAACTTCAAGTGTGCCTGCTTGTCACACAGAGATCATAGTCAATCAAATGGTAAAGTAAGTAAGGGGACCCTGGATATGATAGAACTTAAAAAATCAAAGCCTATTATCATAAGCACCTCAAAACAGTCCTCTTGTGACCCACGAAGTGGCTTAGTCACTTGTCACTAACTGGTTAAGAACACGTCACACATAAGTGACGGTAGACGTCAACTGAACAATAGAAGCGTGGATCAAACTGTTTCCCAACTTTCAATGCCTTGAAAAAGAGAGGGATTGTAGTTGTTGGAGAAATGTTGCCTTACTCCTCCAAGAAGGCAAAGAAACCTGACGATGCCCATGGCAGCGAGGACGCCAGAAAGGACGGAGGTTCGTCGAAGTTTCTCTTCTTTATCGGGTATGGGAAATATCTGGAAAAAAGCAAAGTTTTGTTTACCCGTTAAGTGTCTGCTATTGAAATGAGGGCCAATCACTGCAACTTACATCGTAGATTTCCGTAATGAGAACAGCAAAGCTCGCCTGCACTCCACCGGAGATGAGAGAGAGGATTAGACCCATTATCATGTACCGCATTTCAGGTGCATTCATTCGCAAGATTTCCGAGGACACTTTAATCTTCTCGCCATTTGTCTTAAAAATTTAAGTGACGAGAGACGTCAGAGTCTTCAACATTGCGTGAGATAATTAGATGAATTGAATGACATGCAAAATTGTGGTATGTGCTGTGAAGTGGTGTGTACATACGACATTTTTTTCCTCTTCAAGGCTTCATAAAGAATGAGAAGTTAACTGATAGAAAGTTAGGAAGCCTTAAACGTACCAGAGCAGAGTCAATGGTTTTGCCATCGCTAGCACTGGAGACATCATCGGGCTGAAAAAAGCAAACGATTCGGATATCAATTAAAGTGAACCAGGAAGCCTGTTTAGCGGAATCACACAGGAAGCAAATGACATGAAGGGAAAACAAAGTAGGCTGCCCATAGACGAGCCTCTGTGGGTGGATGAAAGAACCACAACCAAATGCAAGTGGAAGTAGAGCTGGAGGTCACTTAGGGGAACACGAAGATCGAGGGTAAAGCAGCTATCCTCCATGAGATTGTGGTAGGGGTAACAAGTTCTGCCCGCTTCTGCGTGGCTGTTTGAATTCCATCGGGGTCATGTACGCCTGCGTCTCAAATCCACAGCATGGATGATGTCCTCCGGGTGAGAAGCTGCGTACCGCCTAAGTGGTGTGAAGCGAGCAGTGCGATGTTTGGAGGCCACCAAACGATAGAAAACAAGCCCGCACAAGGCAGTGGAAGAAGTGAAGAACAGGAGCATAGTTCCTGAGGGATGGGTAGACCACACTGAACTGCCTAGCGTCTTCCATCATGACTTGTCTGTTGATGTGGTTGTCTACCAATTATCGCCTGCTTAATGTCAAACTTCGCTGACATGCTGCTCCCAAACCCGTGTGCCAGTAGTGATAAGTACTTCTAAATGATCTAGAACGGAGGGTCTTCCTCCGGTCCATGCGGCAAATGTGGATATCGTACCCTTACTCCATGTTAGAGAAAGTTGATAAGACCTTGTGGGAAGTTCTGTAACCTTGAAGTCGAGTAGGATTCGGCTCGTTGAGCAGACAGACTGGAACCAGATCCACCGGGTTCAATCGATATTCCATAAGACGAAGATTCAAAAGAGGGATAAAAGCCGTAGAGGGGAAACGGGGAAGAGTTGCACATCATAATGTAAGGAACTAATGGCTGTGCGTAAATTTCGAGGTGTCACAGGAAGCTACTGCTGCAAGCTGCATCGCAAACCACAATAAATTCGTCAGTTTCTCGATTTTACGTACTATAGCGGTTTTATGCAGTATTTAGGACTAAAAATAGACAAAATACTAGCTTTTTGGGGATGTTTTTCCACCTTCTGAATGTCTACAATCAGAGAGAAAGGTCATACTTGACAGACAACGTACTGCAAGGTTCGCGTAAACGTTCATTCGTCCGTGTTTCTGCAAACAAACACCGAAATAAGAGTAAAAATACAATTTACACATCAAAATCCTATTAAAAGGGTCTCAGAACACCCAATCTACTAAAGAGATCAGGCAAATTAGGAAAAAAATGAAAGTTTTGACATGCAGAGAGACTCAGCTATTCTGTCACTTAATGTCACAAATACGTGACGTTGTCCCTCATCAACTGAATATATTTGAGCACCCCTTTCGTGGCGGCAAGAGATCAGTTTACACAAGCCCTAAAGAGGAAAATGAGCACCAGTCTCCTGTCGGTCCTCGTAGCCTATGCTACTTTCACCTCGTTCAACATTTGCGCGACGTGATTGTTTTTTTTTTCACTTCACCACTCACACACGTGCCAAAAAGGAGAAATTTAAGCTATTTCATGGAAATGACATACCTCCTCCTTTAAGGCCATCGCCTTGGCGACAGTATCGTCATCTTCATCTTCTTCGCTTTCCTCGGAATCATCTTGTGGTCCCTTATCAGCGCCCTGCAGAAAAATGTCAAAACCTCTATTCATTAAAGCTATCGAAGGATATTTTATTGAAGGGCGAAACGCAGAGACGTACGCTGATTTTCACCAACTTGGCATAAACGCCATCCTCGAGAGCCATGAGTTGATCGTGATTGCCGACCTCAACAACACAGCCCTTGTTGACAACAATGATGGTGTCAGCGTCACGAACCGTAGAGAGACGATGTGCCACCATGACAACAGTACGACCGACCTTGGCGTTGTCCAGAGCTCGTTGGACGTATTTTTCGGAGCGCGTGTCAAGAGCGGAAGTCGCCTCGTCCAGGAGGAGAATACGTGGTTTGCGAATCAGTGCGCGTGCAATTGCTAGACGCTGCTTTTGACCTCCAGACATTGCACCACCGCCTTCGGCGATGAAAGTGTCGTAGCCCTTGAAGCAACACAATATAACATCGTGGGATGTCTAAATGCCTTGCCTGAGCAAAGGTTCGATTAACGGTCCACCAGCTTTTTCGTTCCCTTATAACTAAGAGTCCTCTTAAAGCGTATAAGGCTATCGAACGATGCAGTAGATGTGAACCCGCCTTACATCTGGCAGTTTGGTGACAAACTCATGGACGAGCGCCATCTTCGCGGCTTCCTCGATCTCCTCGATTGTCGTGTTGAGAGAACCAAGTCGGATGTTTTCGGCCACTGTGCCCGCAAAGAGCACGGGCTCCTGTGAAACAACACCAAGTTGCCCGCGGAACCAGGCCAGATCCAAGTTTCGAATGTCCACTCCGTCAATGAGAATCTGAAGCATACTCCGAGAATTTTATGCCCTACTGATTAGGTGTATAGCCATTCTAGGCAAAAAATTTGACGGAGACGAAAAATTGAATTGGAAAGCAAGACTTCAACTTTTCTGTACCTTTCCTTCATCTGCGTCATAAAAACGTTGGATCAGTTGAACAACAGTACTTTTGCCCGAGCCACTGGCCCCAACAATTGCAACAGTTTGACCTGCTCTGATGTTCAAAGACAAGCCGTCCAACACCTAGAGGCAGCAAAGCGTAAATTTCAAGGTTCCAATTTACTTGCCTTGACAGATTTTCTTGTAGGGTAGGAGAAATGGACATCTTGAAACTGGATATCGCCCCTAAATTGCTCCAAAACCATGCCTTCTTCATGTTTGCTAATGGGTGGTATCTATAAGAAGCGGTATGCTGCTCCAACTGGACAGCTTACGCGATCTATGATGGAAAATATTTCACCAGCTGATGTCATTGCAATGTTGAAGGAATCGAGCTGAGACAAGGCTTGTCCAATTGTAATTGCACCAGTCAGCATAGTAAATACCACCTGCAAAAAGAGTTGCAACATGAAAAAACTAAAGCTCAGCGCTAAGCCGTGGCAACGTTTGTAATTTGTGAATATGAGCCAGTGGTCAGTAGGGTTATGCCATAATGCTGGCTGTTAGAGGCATTTTTTGTGAGACTCAACATAATTATGTCGCCCGGATTTGAATTGTGGTTCGTTAGGAGCACCATGCCATAATAGAACGTTACGGATATCAGTATGTAGATGAATGCTTCGGACATTCCAAGAACTATGCAAGAAGTCAAAAAAATGTCAGTGTCGAAATCCAGTCTAAAACTTCGCGAGCAAATGGATAGTTTACTTATCAAATGAGTTTTTAAACAAAAAGGTACAGCTACTGACTACTGAAATTCATTTTATATGCGCATCGATAAATGAAAAAAAGGACAGAGAGATAACACAGAGTTTAAACGTGAACTTAATATACAGATTACAAAGAGCCAATGATAAAAGGTATCAAGGCAACTCACTTCCATTGATACTGGTGGACATTTTTATCCCGCACTTTTCAGCCTCATCAAGCTCAGAGGAGTAGCGTTTTAGTTCAGTCTTCTGGCCCTCGAAAGCAAATATGGTTCTTATTGCGCCCAAGGCCTCACTTGCGATGCCGTTGGCACGCTCGTAGGCTTTTTGTGTTCTTGATGTATATTTACGCACAACGTAACCGAGAACTCCAAAACCAATTGCGATGGGTGGGAAAATAGCACAGGCAACTAGCGATAGCCTCCAGTTTTTCGTAAATCCAATAATAAGTCCACTGACAAAAACTATGATGCACTGAATAAATATACCGAGTTTTTCACCGATCCCAGTCTCAATTTTTTCAACACCTTCAGTAAGCTTTGTGATTAGACTTCCAACATTTTGTTCATCAAACCAGGCAACATCTTGTTCAAGTATTTGCTAGAATTTAACTTATTAAAACTTGGAACATACTGAGTAGAGGAGAAGCCGAATTTTTCGTGATTGCAGCTTCGCATTTAGTTGTAAACAAAACATTTGTAGAAATCCAACAAAAAACGTGGCTGCCCCAATGATGGCAAAATTATGAATGATGGGCAGAAAGGTAAAATTGCCGGAAATCAAAATCTCTAAAAAATCATTGACGAGATCTGAGAAAATGAAGAATGTGACAGGCATCGCGGAGCCAACACCACAGCTCATTAAAATCCCAAACGATAGAATCAGTATTTCCTTCAGAGATGCATATTTCATCTAAAATATGTGCTTGTGAATTCTTTTACCAGAGTCCAGTAATGAACTTTTGCTGCGACTCTAGAAGAATGTCGTAAATAGAATACACTCACATTTGGGGCCCGTTGGCTGCATCTTCGAACCCTTCCCTCACTGTAGAACCGTCAACTGACATACCAAAAACCCCAGCAACAGTACGAATAGGGCGTTTTTAAAGCAAGTTTCAAGGTTGACAGCTCAATTGGACGCATAAAATGTTTGAGACGAATAAAACAAACTATCAATGATTTTTGAGTGCTCATGTTCTTATTTATGAAGGAGTCGCAGCAAAAGCATGCTGGCATAGAATTTCGAAGGAAGTGGGAAAGCGCAACGCAAGTTCTAAAATAGTGCAAGAAACCGTAGGCAAGAGTTGCGTTAGTCAAACTGTTGTGCACAGCAAGTTTTTGATTATGGGTGGGCAGAGGAAAGAACTCATCCTGAACAGCAGCAGCACATGTTATATTCACCCAGAGGTTAAAAATTGGAGCAAAATCTTGCATTAATATTAATCTCTACTTGAAATCGAGTCAATGTTTGCTAGTTGAAAACATCCTAGAACTCCACTGTTTGCAACCACAAAGTCCATTAAGCTTTTCTTCGTTGAACACTTAATCCAATGAAAACGTTGTAATTGAATTAATGAGATCAGATGGTTGCATACAATATTTGCGCAAGAATTGCGATAAGAGGCCCTATATTTTAGCATGCTGTGGTCCTTTTGTTTTGATCTCTCACATGGCTAATAGTTATTTATCCATTAAAATAATTTGTTAGAAGTTGTGTTAACCCAAAAAACCAATAGTGGTGGAGTTTGGGGTCGTGCGCGTATGGGAAGTGTCTGCGAGTTGTATTTCTGTATTACAAGTTTCGAGTTGTGAACGTCGTGAGTTTGTAGGCAAGTGCATTTAGAGTATGACAACTGACGAATCTATTTATCAAAATGATCGTGGTTCAGCTGAGTTAAGGAGCAGTCATGCCTCAGAACTCTCCTGTATGATTAACGACGAGCGTAAAGTGTTGTTGAAGGAGATTCGCTCACGCTTATTGCGTCTCAAAAGTATCGTTGACATAAAACTGGTACTTTTTGTGTAATTTATTTCCGTTTCACAGGCTCGTAATATTCCAGTAAATAAGCGCGAACTAGCGTGTATCGAGCGTTTTTCCTTTGTATTCGATGACATCGATGCACTTGAGACAAGTTCCAAGAAACTCGCAGACAAAATAATCAGAGCTGCTGAAGTAGAGGATGGCGATTCACTCATTAACATTGAGCTTTTCCCTCGTAAGTCTCGGATAAGTTGACGAAGTGCTAGGGGTTGAACCTCCACCTTCTCCGAAAAGTGAAGAACTGGACGTGGAAAATTTGATCGCTGATTACGTTCAGCAAGGTCAATACGTTTCGTTTGGGGAGGCATTGAAGGGCATCCGTGTATCTGATATCATCGCAGCCGTTGATATGGGAAATGGAAATTCGAAAGCGGGCAAAAAAGTCAAGCGGAAGACTGGTCGAACAAAAGGTGCAATTAAGCGGAATAGTCAATTACCGGCTAAGAAGGCGAAAAATAGGTAAGACATCAATATCCGAGGACGTGGTTGCATCATCGTTTTACTTTTGCGTCAATGTATTTCTTTACTCTGAAGGAATCAGTTGCGAAGTTTGCCTCCCGTGCTGACACAGTAAGTCTTATTGCTTCTAATTTTTTGACATCATGTTGCAACTGTTTTGATTTCCTCCTCGACCCCTTATTTTAGGTATGTGCGTGGGTTTTTTAATGTCCTTCGAATTATTCTACTCACTTTGGGAGATGCAGGAGGTCTGTCTACGGAACACCTCTGCGACATCGTTCATTTCTGGAATCTCAATCCTCGCGTCCAACGAACTAACTCGCCGTGGATAAGTAAGGCACGTCACCATCCGGCATTCTCAGAATTTGAATTTTAGCACTTAAGCTCTTCTTCATACGCCTGAATGCAAAAGCTTTTCAATGACATTTGACCTCATATTAGGTCGACACAATATCTGAAATGGCGCAGCCGATTGTCCTTGAGGAACAAACATTTCGAACCTTCACAATTAGTAGACTCACCTACACTTGAAAGCAGTAGCTGAAGTGGTCATACATCGGCAAATCTGCTTTTTTCCATTGTTTGACCAAATAGCCACGTTTTCATTGTAACCAACTGATGATAACTATTTCAAAGACCCTTCGGTGGACGCTCCTCCGTGTTAGGGAAGATGGTTTAATGAGCCCATTTCCCATGCTTTATCCGACTAATAATAGCGATTTGGGAGTAGTTTCCGGTAAATATCCCACCTCTCCAGTGCTAGACGTCCTCCGTGCTATTAATATAGATGGGTCCTCGCTACCGTTTGTAGTTAGCTCCTGGTCACTACCTTGGGTGGTGGTCGTTGCGCCCTGCAATTAATGCCTATCGCGATCGATAGCCTGACTGTGATTGATGCAGAGGATGAGTGATAGTCACTGACGTCTGCATGAGGGTTGTCTCTAACTCTTTATCTAAATCATTTTCTATGCCTGCCAGTGTGCCGATTGGTCAGAATTGGTGCGCCCGGCGCTTGCTCTTCTCTCCGGCAGATCTGCTTTGACCGGGCCGACTCGTACTGCCTCAAAGGAAAGTGCTGGATCGCTAGACCTGGAGCGCCTCCTGCCTCCAGCTTTCGTGGTATTCAACGCAGCCACGCGGATGTGGTGTTGGGTGGACAATGGGTTGGATGAGGAGAATGAAGCGAGCCTCCTTGCTCGTCTCTTCGCTTTGTGGTTGAAGAAGAACGGTACCTTGAAGCATCTTCGATCTCATCTGGATGGAGTAGACAAGGAGGAAGTAGAGGATGAAGATGGAGACGAGGATGAAGAGGACAGATCTCGACGGAGAGCACTGCGTATAGATCGCATACCCCCGCCCCATTTGTAAGCCATGCGTCTTAAACGACTGTGATCTTTATTACCAATCACCTTTAACAGAAAAGGTTCCCAAAGTTAAAAGATTTTTAAATCAGCTTGTTTAACCATTTAATGGTGATTCAATTCCTAACTTTGCGAGGCTTGATCTTTCATTACGTAACGCGTAGAGATCGTGTGCCAAACTGGGACTTGGAAGAATTTCCTGCCGCACTTATAAACGTAGGCGAGTATTTAACTATCACTGCGCCATATATTCTTGAAGTAGTCTGTAGGTGTTAGCGAAGCTTTCCCTTACAGCTTCGTTGACAAGGAACTTAGTGTACCACCACACTTCTCATAACTGTGCTATTTACACACGTTTCTGGAAACTTTGTGCCTTATTTGTGCTGTTGCGTACTAGTCTTACTCCTTCTGCAAAAAAAAACAAACTATTCAGAATGACGTTGGCTACTTAACAAACACTGCTGTTTTTGAAAAGACGCACTGGAGTAACCAAATCCATTTCAAATTAGTTGACAATGTGCCGAAACGCTAGGTCAAGGTAACAACTGAGTATTTCACATGATTTGCATCCATTTTCATTTTCTTCAAAGCTAAGAGAAGCTTTGGTAGTTACTTAACTGTTGCATATTTGGTTGCAGCGCCACGGACTGGCAATGTAAGCTGTCCACCCCTGAACAGCGACGCATCTTCCAAATTCAGGTTAGTTTACAACATTTATAACATTTATCGAAGTCGTGCCTGGACTCCATCTCTAAACATCTACTTTTGTACTTGGCAAAGGCCTTGTAGAAGAAATGAAATTTATGAGTGTTGCGGGGTATTTTATTGTGTGCGAAGTCTTCGTGCTTGCACACGATCCATGGTTTGTCAGCAAACACCAGGAATCCTGCCTGTTTGACTCTCTATTGCTATGTTCGGTATCAGTGTTAAATACTAATTGCGCGTAGTTATTCTCACTTAGAAATTGTGTTGCGCCTGTTCACTGCTTTTTGCGATGTAAGATTTGATGTTCCTATCGGTGAAGGACATATGTCAGGTATGTCAAGGACAGTAATCGTTTCACCTACCTCTACGACGATTCTGTGTCAGTTGCTCTGCACTGTAACTTGTGTGTGACAATTTCGTGGTCACTTAGTAGTGGTTTTTGTGACGATTCACCTTGGAATCCATCCCCGTGACGCGGCATTCGCGTGACTCCTTCCACAAGGCCAATCGATTTGGGGTGAGAGGAGAGGGGCAGTTTTGAAATTGCGTGGAGCTCTCTAACCAGTGTGCGCGAGCGGTGACAGCCATGTCAGAGGGCAATTGCACACCTCCAGAGAAAAAACCCGATGATTGCTCGCCTTCGCCACCAAGTGGAAGTTCAAGTAAAAACAGAAATAAAAGCAGGAGTAGGAGCAGGAGCAGAAGTAGAATGAACAGTCCCTGTGGTTCCGGAAGCGGAGCCAGACGGAGGAGCGGTGGGAGCCCAAGCAGACGCCGAAGCAATAGCCCGTGCACCAGTAACTCGCAATCGACTTCAAAATTTACACCACGGCGCTCGCAAAGAGCCAGAAGACCTCCTTCCCCCTATGGGTCCTTCGATTGTAAGCGTAGCGGCGTCAAGTACCCACTATTTAATAAACGAAGAAGATCTAAACGAGCTAGTTGCGAGCCTCTTCGGCTTTCTAAGCCGAGAAAAATAAAACAATCGCGTTCGAATGCATGTTCTCCCAAAAGAAAAAAGTCAAAGAGTCCGAAACCATGCTGAAGGCATACTTATCACCGTAGAGTGGTAAGCGGAGTGATAGAGGTGGTGGGAAAGTATTTTTCTTGCAAGTAAAATGCAAAATTGCACAAATTCAATATGTGTTGCGTTGTCAATGCAGCGCTACTGTCAAGTACATGGTTATATTTGAGTAACCCGATTTTCTTCCCATTATTTATCACCTTACTGGGTTGGTCTTTTTAATTACTCCTGACTACTAGAGCTACTCCGGTGACTTACGAGGGTTAACAGACTTCGGTTAATTTTACTCGCCATCTGGTGTAGAGTGTGGCTGGCGAATTGTTAAATGCTAGTGAAGTTGGGACTTGAAATCTTTGACTTGACTATTTTTTCGATCTCACAAGGCTGAATCATGCCTTGAGTCCTACTCGCGTTTATTTTAGAGGCCATTGTAATCCAGAAGGGAAATTATAAACTCCAGCGACATTGAAGTGACAGTCGAACCCTCCAGCGAATGAAGTGGTCTCTGGATTTTGCGCCTCATGCCATGTAATTCCCATAGTCGCTCTTCACAACACAGTATCTCAAAGCTCATCCTTGAGTAGGGAATAGAGGCGAAAACATATTTGACCCCATTGCTATAGGTTTTGCTGGATCCAGGTCTCCTCCTTCCCCCTTTCTCTCATAAAGGAATTCGTGGGCTTTCCACTGCTTCAGGCGGGTCGGGTACATTTCATGTCCTGATGGTTCTGAGAATTTTATATCTTTTATTCCTTCTCGCCATTCTGTTCTCGTTTCAATGGTTTTGGGGCGTCTATCTAGGTTCCGTTCATTTCTTGGGACGCTAAGCGATTATGGCTTGGCCGAGGGCTTCAAAACAAAAGCGCGGATACCACTGAAAGAGATAGCATGAATGGCATCCCGTACCATCGAGATAATGACCGAAATCTACAAAGGTTGTTGATCCTGCGTAGTTAAACGTACTGGTAGTAGGAATGGTGGTTTGATACAATATCTATTCATGTGCACTCGGATGCCTAGGAGGAGGAACGTTACTCGCGTCCTTGGGAGCCGTACATCTACAATCAGCACGGCTACGCCGCAGTGGTGGGTCCAGTGCTACGGGCTGTGGGCGGTGAAGGCGGAAGTCGTATGCGTACGGCGTTGTCGGCACGTGAGCACCCTCTGCTACGCCCCAACCGCCCGCCCTGGGTGTCCCTCTCAGAGATTGTGAGGGATGCCGTAGCTCGGCTACCCAATGGTGAAGGCACTCGACCCGAGATCGCTATGCTGGTGCAGGACAGTGGCTTTCTCGTCGCCTCCTTTAGCCCAAAGCAGGTTTGTTTCATGCACTTCTCGCGACTTGATCTACACGATCATGTGACTTACCCTGTTCACACTTTTTCAGTTAAATCAGTGCATCAGCTCAGCTCTTGACAGGCTGCAAAGCGAGGGAGCAAACTCACCGGTGATGTATGACCCTGTTCAGCGTCTCTGGATCTACCGATTCCGGCACCTCTCTCCGCCCGATTTCTGTAAGTCGCACCCACACATAGGTGGCGTTTAAAGTTATAACGAGTCTATTAATTTTACAGATTTGTCTTTATTCGCCACCTTTAACACTCACTGGTATCAGTAGTGGTACTGTCTACGTGCGTAGAGCCAGGGCATGGTGCTGAACGAAGCCTTTTTTGGACAAAGATGCCGAATTCTTAGATGCTTGGGTTTACAGTGGGCTTCAAGCACGCTGTTGACACACTCAATTGCATTTGGTTGATATGAAAGTCCCGATGACGGCCTCTCGACATTTGTTGGTGGATACTAGAACCCCCAGTCCACATCTTTAATGATCCTTTTTATGGACATTCAATCAGTGGTTGGAACGTTCGCCTAGTCCTAGCCGCCTAATTTACCCATAACCTGTTGTGCGATGAAGTTGTGCAAGGTAGGAAACGCGAATATGAACGAACAAAAATGTTTACAAGTGCAAAAAGCTAGTCCATTTGGAGGGTCTGGCATCGTCATATCCTCATAGCTTGGGCTCTGTTCCGGGCGATCTCTCAGGAGTATCCTGAAGCTCAATATGTCACTACCAATGAAGAAAAACAGCTGTCTGTGCTTGAATGCACCACCCTTGATAACAAAGTCCATTTATTAGTTTTTTTGGTGGTGTTTTTTGGTTCAGGCCTTCTCAGATCTGCTATTCTCTTGGGATCCCCTCGTAGTACTTCTCGGCAGAACTTTTCTTTCAAATTGTGATTCATTGCACTTGTTAGGTCGCCTCTACAAGGACCAGATCGCCTACCAACGCGAGCGCTTCTTCCAGATCTATCCTGGAGGTGGCTACCGGCGCCCCACGAATCGTCCGCAACCGAGGCGACGTCGCGAGGAGCCTCTTGATGATCGGCATATTCCTGACATTGAAGAGCTGACTCGTGAAGAGGAGGAGATGGAGGTGGGGGATGAGGAATACTATTCTTCGTCGACAGATGATGATAGCAGGGAAGAGGAGGGCGGTGCTTCCATGGCATTCTTCTCGCAACCACGAATGATGCGTTTGGAGTACAAACATCACCAACACCACAGCCACCATTCGGAGCGACTGTGATGCCACGTCAGCACCACCTTTATCCCCTTTATTGTGAATGTGTATTTAGTAATGGCATTTTTATTTCCAATTCGTCTCCTCAAATCTTTATACTTCAGGTAGATTTCGTGGATTTCCACACTTGAGAATGTGGCGACAGTTAGGTGTGCCAAAGGGGTATTCCACGTCACGATGGCGACTGAAGTGACAGGCTATGGAAACCGTGGAGATGCAGACGTAAGTGTTGAAGAATACACTTTTCGTTTGTTGTAGTTTCGATGGTGCGATGGAATGTAGGGAGGGAATATCTCATATTTTGATCTACTCGATGGATCCAGAAATGTCTGATTCTGTACAGGCTTTGAGGAGGGCGATTTCCTACTCAAAGGTGATCTCATTTAGTGTGGAGGGTGGTGCTTGAACACTATTATCTTGAAGATCCGGATCCAACAAGCTGGTGATGTTGTCGCGAGCAACGGAATCCACAAAGCTATCGTGCGGTTCTGGCACCTCATCCACGCCATTCACTGCAAGGAGAGGACACTTGATGCCCAGAGCAGTTGAATAGTTGGGAGGTGGGAATAGCGCTATTATTGCGAAGATGGGTTGAGCACTTCTGGAGCGCTGGCGTCATTGAAGTAGCATACTAGGTGGGCAGGCCTGTGACCCTTCTGGAAGCGAGACCCGAGAGGTCGTCTTGCTAGGCGGAGGATCACGTCGGGAGTTGTCGACGAGTTTGAGTGGACCTCCGCTTCCCATCGCTGTTGTGCGGAGGCATTAAGCACGGTAGATGGGAGAAATTTATATTTAGTGGGATAGGGTATCGAATTTTGGGTTTTACATCCCCTGGGGTGAAAACCTTCCCTCTGATCACTAGGACCATCTATTCCAAGCTCAATTATCAACAAGATTTATCCAGAATGTACAATTCAATTTTATTGTTCCTTCTTAATTGAATCAATGTCAGGAGCATCTCCAGAGACAGAATTAACTAAAACACTTGGTTCCACCACCACTTGGCTAAACAAAACGTCTTCAGACGTTGGAGATGTTTCCAATGCCCTGGCAACTTCTTCACTGTTGGAGATGTCACGTTGGAACCTCGATCGTAGGTACTCTCTCAGGCGAACTGAGGTGTTGGAACAGTTGCGATCACATCCACGACCTTGCAGTAGGCAGCGGTAATTGGGGTAGCGGTTGGTTTTTAGCGGTCGTGGACGGAGCCTTGCCTTCCAGTCACCCGAATTATGTTGACCGCAAACTCGCTGACGACTTGCTTTGCGTCGAGGTAGAGTGGAGGAGGCGGAGCTACACTTTGGAGGCTCACTTCCGCAACTTGTTAATTTTGGTGTACAATAATCTGACAAAGACGCAGGTGGACTTGATGAAGATCGGCATAGCCTCGGCTGCCTCTTAGCGTTCTTACGAGGGGGGCAGCTGATCCGTCTCTTAGGAATTGTTCTTTTTATGCATCCGCGTTGTCTCCTAACTCGTGCCTTCCCTGACACCAGTAAGGGTCTTTTTCTAATCTTCATGGGATGGCCACATTTCCTTGAAGCGTAACCAAGCAAGTAGTTACGGGTGCGTTTCTTGAATCGTTGAAACAGTTTGTTCATTGCGGAGACACTCTGCAGCTTTCGTTGACTTGTAGCTGGTTTAACTTTCGATTTGCTGGTCCTGTGTTTTTTTACAGGAGTTGAAGGGCACGGCGGCAGGGTGTCCTCCACGTTTGGCCGCTTTGCAGCCCTCGCATTGCGTCTCGACGAAATGTTTGGACCGCAATACTTAGACTCACCCATCCCTTTCCCCTCGAGATACCAACCACCACCAGTCACGACGTGACTCTATCGACTTGGATCACGAGATTTCGATGTCACATGATAAAATTGATGCGATCTTTAAGGACATTTAACGAGGTAGCCTTGCGATTCCCCAGACTAATCTTTAAGTTTACAAACTTTCACAGCGCTCATTCTGGTGCCCAGAACCCAAGTTGGAGGTTTGTTTTGTTGGATCTTTGGTTGTACGACAGTTTTGCGGGACTTGGAATAAAATATTCTCTACCCGAAAACGCATAATTAGCAGAGGTAAAGATTCTATGGAACGAGACAACAATATAGATAATCTTGTTCTACGGCCATTTGCTGCGTGACAAAGTGCCAATTAACCATGCTTACGAACATATTTGAGGGTAAAGTATCATAAGCAGCCAGCAGACAATAATTCCGATGTTAAAAGACATGACTCTAAATAAATGCAGTAAGGCTGCGTAAGTTATCTTATTTACCCATATGAGGGAGGTGTCTTGGTATTCTGTACACCACTTAACAAAATTCGTGAATTATTAATAAACCATCAAACTTCGAGTGTTTTTATAAGGTCATTCGGTAGCGCCTTGTGCGGATCGTGGCTGTTTCGCGTTTCGGTCCGCGGAGTGCTGGTTTTTGTTAAAGGTACGAACCGGGTTTTAAAACCAGCTTTTTAGTCATGATAAGTGGTCCTTCTACGACGTAATTTGTGTCCTAAAGATTTGGTATCTTGCTCAACAGTTAGCATATTAGTATAAGTTTTTCTCATCGGCCTTATTACTGTGCCTTTTATAGTTATCACTTGAACACTTTGTGGTGGAAGGGGAAAACATTTTATTCTTAAAAGGCCTGGCTATGGGGAAGAATCAGGACTTCCATCGGGGGCTTGGCTTATTTGAGGCTCTTCCACGTCCTTTTAGGGAAGGAATTTATATGTTGGTTAGGATGGCCGGATATATGGACAGCTTTGTATCTGGAGTCGTTCCTGTTCTCTTGTTGCTACTAGGCTGGCTGCTTTAAGTGAGGGTGGAAATAAGTGGAATGATTTCCCTTGTTTCTTTTCGCGATTGACTTAGGTGTGTGCCTCTGGGGTATTTGCAGCAATTCTGCAGGCACTACAGTATTTTACGACTAAAGTCTTGTGTCGAATGAGCTACGCCAATTTATTTTAGCAAAAAAATGATCGTTTCATAGCATGGTTGTGATTTTTTTAGAGTGTCTGATGTTTTCTGTGTTGTTTCTGTCTTTACCTTATGTCTCTCCAATTTCTGCATTTGCAGGCTAACTTTGCATTAAGCTCATTTGATCTGTGCGGGATTGTGGTAATGGCCTTTATTTTCCCACTGAGAATTTCTAGTGTTTCGATGCGTTAGGAATGTACCCTGAAGACCCAAAGGAACCATCGAGCTCCAGCTCCTCACCTTTCGATGATGAGGAGCTTGAAACAGAAGCTATTAAGGCTGAGGTCTCTGAACTTACTCGACAGGTTAGCTAGGTGTTTTATGGTCTGCGCTGGCTTTTCCTTGCTGGTCACACCTACCCTCTCTGCCTTCTTTGTAGCTCGAGGAAAATCCATATCTCTATGACGCTCATGTACGTCGGATAACCCTTCTTCGAAAAGCTGGTAAAATTAACAAGCTCCGTGAGGCACGTGAGATGATGTCCAAGCACTTTCCTCTCACACCCAGTATGTTATTTTCCAATGATAAGGAAGATGTTACAAGAAGACTATAGGCCTCTCTCTGGTTTTCAGAGCTGTGGCTACAGTGGACTGGAGATGAGACTCTTCTTCTCACAGAAGCCGATGACCGAGAGTCTATTTGTCAGCTCTTTAAAAGAGCTCTGGCCGACTATCAAAGTGAGCTTCATGCTTCATCCTGCATTTCTGTTCACCCCGGTTTATTGACCAAGTACCAATAATCCAGCAGCATAGTGAGCTTTTGCTTTTAAGCAGAAAGGTAGTGCACGTCTATCTTTAGGATTATGATGTTAGACGCGTGATTTTTTCCAGGGGTATCACAGAATCCATACTCTGTGATTGATCTTCAGCATTCCCAGCCATCTCTTAAGTTGTTATAGAACATCCCATCGCCAAAATAGGATTGGTAATACTATGGATGGCAAGCCACGATACTTGGCTAGTGGTGCAATCCACCTAGACCTACGAGCTCTTCTAATAAAGGTTGTGGTTAAGTTTTGTTTTACATTGCATCCCTACTCCTCGTGATCGCTCTTCCTCTTTGACCTTGGACAGTCCTCTTGTCAATTGAGTTAGAGAGTGAAGGCGATGCCATGAATTCGCATAATAAATAGGATAATCCAACTCAAGTATTAGTGGTATCGCGTCCTACTTTTGTTTGGAATTCATGAGTGTACTTTGTAGTCCAATCGTTTTGGAAATGACATAGGGAAGAGTTTCGCGTTTGATACTAAGTGAATTGCCAAGAGCATTGACTGATTGCTTGAAGGCTAAATTTGCTCTATCAATGACCATTTCTCGTGGATTGCGATTGGGATGCCTGACATGTATAGTAGCTGCCCACAGATAATTGTCAACCGCACGCGCCTTTTTCCCCGACGTTTGGATCTGACATCTAAGGCCAAATCTTTATGAGCGCATTTTAGAATTTAACGAATGCTTGAGAAATTCCGACACAAATGATTGAAAGTGCAGCGAAAATACCCACAGACAGTTTCCACTGTTCTGATACTTATTTCCCACTCGATCAAAATGCTATATCTAATGTCAAAGCTTCGCCATATGTCAAGAAGACGTTCAGAAAATCGTGATCTCCCCTGTTATATAGTTCCTTTCTTCAACTGAGAGAGGCAACAATCAAATTTTCAGTGCAGGTCAAAGTGGAAAACTCTCTTAGTCTAAGAATAGATTAAATTACAACCATTTCTAGTTGCGAATCGTTGCACTCACTATTACAACAGAAGTCCATCTTCTGATCAACTTCGTCATGCAATAGGCCATGCGTAAACTGCCTCTGGGATTAAGCAGGATTTTCTTGCACTAATCACACATTCACAGGAATGACTGCCAAGTTTATGGACTCAGAACTCCACGGACCACGAACGCAACGTTTACAGTATCAAATCGTTCAAGTGTCGCACGGCTGTATGAGTGAGCGTCAACACTATCGCCGCTCTGTGCGTGCTTGAAGTTTTCTGTAGATACAAGCGGATAACAGTGGGCTCTGATTCTGAGTTTTAGTTGATAAGACACTTTGATAATTACATTGTGCGACCGTATGGACGCATTCAGTAACGCTGTCGCTTGTGAAGAGATGCACACCGATCGCTAGAACCAGTGGTATAACATAGTTGACGCTTGCTAGTACCATTGCCAAATTCGCGTGCTTGTTCATCGAAAAGCCACAGAAACAGAGGTCTCGGTTTCGCTTAACCATCCATTACATCCATGACTTCAATTGCTCAGGTGTGGACGTGTGGTTGGAATATTGTCAGTTTGTTATCGGTGGAATTGACTCGGGTGAGTCAACAGAGCTCGATCGCATCCGCGCCGTGCTGGAGGAGGCTGTGGCCAACCAGGGGCTTAATTTCGCCCAGGGCGCAGTTCTCTTTGAGGTCTATCGCGAGTTCGAGACAGTTTGTCTTGCCCAATTGCAGGCTAAGAATGTAGGTTATCCATTCTTGAATGCATTTTAAAATTTTTTTTCGGTAGGATCCTGTCGCGATTGCGAATCAAGTGAGGAAAATTGATAACCTTTTCCAGCGTCAGTTAAGCATACCACGTATTGGTAAGTGTTTACTTTGTGAAATAGCTGAACGCTTCTAGATATGGATCAAACAATGGAGGAGTACAAGACTTTCCTGGAAGGAATAGCAGAGAGCACTGATGGTGGGTTGTCTGATGACTGCAAGGCAGCCTTTGAATCAGCTCAAGCGAAGTGGCGAGCAGTGGAGAATTACGAGGCAGCTGTTGCTGACAGTACTGACGAGAACGCTCTTCTCTCAGCTTGGCAGTCCTACCTCTCCTGGGCGGTGGAGCATGCTTCCCGCAAGGGCACTCGCGCGAATTTCGTAAAGAAGGCAGCCGCTGCCGACGCAGAAGTCGCCTTTACGCCTATGGAAGTCATCTGTCTCTTCGAACGGTCCCTCACCGACCTCTGCCTCCATGTCTCCGTATGGCTGCAGATGGCTGACTACCTGGAGGCACACGTATCCGCTGATCGGCAACGTCTTATCACTACGTTGGCACGCGCCGTGCGCAACATATCCTGGAGCAGTGAGCTGTGGTGCCGCTATGCACTGGCTTGTGAAGCGCGTGCGTGGGACCTCGCAACTGCAGCGAACTCCTCGTGTGGCACAGACGAGGCTTCAGTCGAACAGTTGGCGTCTCATCTCTCTGAAGAGTTCGATCCTGTCAAGGGTAAGTCGGTACTTTTTCACCCCGGCTTCTGACTTGTTTGCGCTGACTTTAATGCTCCAGTAGTGGACGTGTCAGCCATTTAGAATAGGCTTTGGGTTGAAACCAGCCGCGTTTACAATCATGATTTTGAAATTGTAAAGTGATGTTCTGTAGTGAAATCGTGTCTGCTGATCGTGTAGGTGCACAATGGTACAAGGCCACAGTCACTTCTGCCTTGAAAATCGTGAATTATGTTGATTTGTGCTTTTACACACTTTTATCGCATTTAGACATCTACGAAAACGCCCTCAAGTGTGGTTTTCCGTCAGCAAGTGATCTGATTGCTGTTTGGCTGGCTTATTGTGATTTTCTGCTACGTGTTCTTCGCAATTCAAAGGACTCAAACCTCAAAGGTGCTCCCTTTAATGTTAGCTAATGTGCTTTCGTTTCGGTCTGGGATTGCTGACTTGTACCTGATTGTATTTCTCCTTTTTTTAATGTAGAACGATGCATCAAAATGTTGCGCAACAATTTCGAAAGGGCTCAAAATCACACATCCGCAGGTAGGACAATTTATTCATTAAGAACCATCAAAATGTCGCTCTAGCCTTCCCCGACCAATGTGATCAGGATTGCCCGATCTACCGTTACTGGGCCTTCGTTGAAGTAGGCAAACTCAGCACTTGTAAATGGATTTTTAAGTCAAATTAGATAGTGTTCCACCTAGCTCTTTCTGTCATTTTTAGGCGAAATTCCTCGGTGACATGGAGCGCTGTCGTGAGCTCTGGAAGACGATGCTAAAGTTGGGGAATAATGGTAACAAACCCGCCTTTTGGATTGCTTACTTGGATTTTGTAAAGTAAGTTCCTACTCATGCTGATTTGCAGTAGCTTTGCTCTGAGAACACAAATGGAGCCCAAGTGTCGCTGTCGTTTATTTTTTTTCTGCAGAAATCACGACGAAGCAGATCAACTCGTGCGTGTGGCAGGAATGGCGGTCAACTCGGTGACCGGTGACTACACGGAGATGGTTTTTCAGACGGCGCGCAGGTGTCTCGCAGAAAGCGGTCTGGAGCTTAAACGTCTGCGCGAATTCGACGCCAAGGTTGCTCAACGCCGAGTCCGTCTTGCTAGTCTGGGAGCCGCCAAAAAGGCGGAGCAGGAGGATGGTGGGGATCATATGCCTTCTCGACAGGTGTTGACCTCTCTGAGTCCAACAGAGGCGTTACTTCACACGTGTTTATGATTAATATGTTTTAAAATCCACTTTTTTGTTCTTTAAAATAATTGGCTGAAAGTTTTAATTTTGTGCAGACAATATTTATTTTAAAATTAACAAAGGCATCACCTGGATTATTTTTTTACTCTTTTTTTCTTCATAGCGACGCAACCATCCGGATGCTTCAGCAGATGGAGCCTTGAAAACAGGAAAGCGAAAACTTGACGAAAATGCATCCTCCTCGACGGTAGCAGCTCCCAAACGTCAGAAGGTACGATTAGCCGTGGAATTGCTTTTTAAGCTACCCTCTCAGCACCATCCTCCCTACACCAGATCTGAAGTCCGGAATTGTACTAATTCGCGTGTGGAGGGGCGTTCAAACCGGTGCATATCTTTTCACGATTAGATCAGGGTGCCAACAATGAAGTTGCTAAGCAACAGATTTGCTGACGCGTCCATACACCCACGCGTTTTAATAATCAAAGCCTCTTTTCAGCTTAAACGTAAGGTCCGGGCATGTGGATATCTATTTTTGGGTCCGGAAGACTTAAAGCACAGACAGGTCGGCAATGGTGGTGATGCTCAGTCACACGGCAATGAGACACTTGAATGGTTTGATGCGAGGAGTTTTGTGTTCACAACCTGGGCAGTCGTTCTTGTGAGGATAAAGTTCCTTCTTGGAACGCCTGCCCGGTTCCAGACGTCTAATCGACGCGTCGTGGTGTGCAAAGCGATTCACAAACACAAGTGTTTGCAACACCAAACGGATAGTGCACGCTGGATGCCAAAACACCGTGGATGTTCTGGATTTCTCATGTGTTGGCTAAAGCCCCGGATACAGAGGAGCGAATGGGGTTTCAGCTCCTTGAATCCGGTTCCTTTCAATCGTAACATGGATAGTCCCGGGTCGGCTTCAGCATCCCTCACAAATGTTTGCTTCAACTCAAACGCTTCATAAGCGCAAAATAAGGGGTCATTTTCAGCATCCGAGAAGGCAAAAGAGAGGAACTTCTTTGTTTAATGAATTTTAGGCGGATATTGAAGAGGCTTCGAAAAAAAGCGGTCGTGAAATTGAAGACGCCAGTCGCCCGAAGCACGGTGAAACCGTTATCCACGATCCCTCCAAGGACGATCAAACTGTCTTTGTTAGCAATCTCCCTTTCTCCACAACTGAGGAGGAATTGAAATCAATCTTCGCCAAGGTTAGTTACGAAGAGAAACAATGATACTCGTTTTTGATTTTTTCCAACCGCTTGCTTGACGCGTCATGGTTCCTATTGACGAGTATGCCAAGCATATGGAGAGCTGTTGTTGTAGCATCAAAGCTGTTCTTAAAAGCGTAGAATTGCCTACAGTTCAGGACAAGTTAGCCAATATTTGTCCTGAACCAGTACCAGCCAGTGTTTGCTCCAAATTAGCATCGTGGGATTGATTTCATGCCCTTTTTCCCACTTTGATACTCAACCATCTGTCCGAATTCCGGCGAATTAAACTGTTTTACCCAAGCACGAATTTGGATTAATTGTTCATAGTGAGTATAGTTTCAGTCCCCTCCCACTGTTATAAAGCACTGCCACTTCAGTCACCCAAGGAGTGTCTCCTCTTTGTCATATTCAACACTTTGAGCCCCCTTCAATGGGGTGATAGAGGCCGTAAATCCGTATATGACCTTATTCACCACTGGGGAGAAGTAATGGTGCACCGTTACCAGGATTGGCACGAATGGAATGTCGTGCTATCAGGATGGTGGTCAAGTGCATAAAAGTAAAATTTTGTTCTGTTCCACCTCAGTGGTGGAAAGCTTACCACGTTCGCTTTTGCAATCCCACATCAAAGTCGATCACCATAGTCCGTTAAAACCGCTTACAAACTAGAAAAAACAGGGAGAATCAACCCAATCAATCTGTTCGCAATGCAGTGTTTCCCAAATACGATTTTTGCGAAGTGATGAGGTGATGTTGTATTTGCATTTATGAATTTCCAGTGTGGGGAACTGGTCTCCATTCGCCTTGTACGTGACTACGCTGGCAAATCGAAGGGCTTTGGCTACGTGGAGTTCGCCGATGTGAACAGCGTGCCCGCGGCCCTTGAACTGGATCGCCTACCTATCGGAGGTGGTAGTGGCGATGGTGCAGGCGGTAGTGTCACCGGTGGTATTGGTGGTCGGCCTATGTTCGTCTCGGTGTGTGATACCAATCGCTCGAAGTCTGCCTTCGCTTACAAAACTGGAATGCCGGAGCCCAACAAACTCTTCGTTCGTAACTTAGACAAAGTCACCACGGAGGAGGCTCTTCGAACCTTCTTTGGCAAGGTCAGTTGTCTCTCCTCTTTCTCTCTCCTTTGAATAGCCATTGTTTGCCACTGAAAGGCTCTTCACTCACGAGAAGCGCATGGGA
This sequence comes from Taenia saginata, assembly GCA_001693075.2. Taxonomy (NCBI): domain Eukaryota; kingdom Metazoa; phylum Platyhelminthes; class Cestoda; order Cyclophyllidea; family Taeniidae; genus Taenia; species Taenia saginata. The sequence continues at coordinate 342,035 of LWMK02000024.1, forward strand.
TTGAGTCGTCAAACCCTCTGTCTTATAATTCACCTGTCCTTGTAGTTCAGTGTAACATCCATCTGGATTCCAGGTAACTATGGAACCTAAGTTTGAAGTGAACTGAAGAAAATGAATAGAGAAAATTGATTTTGGCTGTCTTCGTCCACACCCTTTGGGGGCCTTTTAATCTATTCAGTGGTGAATAGAACCCGAAGACGGGACTGCCATACAAACACAAAATTCACAGGCTGTTTGCAGAAATAACAAGAACGGAACATCGTGTTATCAAGGTGATGCCCAAGCAACATGATTAAATTATGCGGATAGGCTTATAGCAATAGGAAAACTGAATTTTGACCTCCATTAATTTTTTTAGCATGGTAGGGTGACAAGCGTGCGTATAGCGACCTTCCGCAATGGAGTGCCTAAGGGTCACGCCTACGTGGAGTTCGCATCGGAAGAGGAAGCCAGTCGGGCTCTGGTTGCCACTGACGGCGTTGTTTTTGGCTCCAAAGCAATTTCTGTTGCTATTAGCAATCCACCGCCACGCTCTGCTGCACCAACTGCCCGCTCTGCTCATGGCCAGGCGAAACGCAAAGATCCTTCATTGAACCCGCCCGTGTAAGTAGACAGTCACATTAATCTTTTTTGTAGAACAATGAAGCGTATTAGGATTGTGGTGAATGCCCACTGTCGTGGATTGTGCCCTTGTAGACGATCAAAGGCTCATACTCAACTCTCCTTTATGCCGAGAGCACTACACCGTCCGGCCGCGGGGGCGCCAACGTCTCAGCCGTCTTCTTTGCCATCGGAGATCACGTCTGCCGAATCAGGGGGCGCGACAGTACCGAAGAGCAATGCGGACTTCCGGAAAATGTTTTTAAATCAGTAATTATGTGATTGTGTGTCAACTCCCATGTGTGTTTGTATTAAAGCCTCTTATAAAGCTTGTAATCTCTAGTCGAATAGGAAGGTTTCCAGCAGGCGTTAGTGCTCCCCTCAGGGCACCCTAAAGGCTTCCACTCTTTGCTGCTCATTTCATTTCATTCGGCTAGCCATTCTTGTGATTTTTTATGCCAGTACCCACTTTCCTCTTGCCCTGAACCTGCGTGCCACAAAGTCTTGGATGAAACCAACGGGCACTAACCGTCCAGAAGACAATGGTTTGACGAATGTTTCTGATGTTACTTCGCTGGAGACTAAATCATGTCCATGGACACTCTCTGGTCTTGAGTGTAACCAACAAGCTCAACGCGAGCGCCAGAGCAATTCGTTCACATCTACATCAACCGAGATAATCGTCGTAGAAGGCTTTTGGCAAGTGGGTCACATGCACTGACAAGTGACGATAAGCCTTAAAAGCTGTCAAGCCATTCCCCGTTTCTTTCACCGCATAAACTGCCACTGCATGTTACATGTGTTGGCAGCAGAATGAACGATTCACCGCCTACGCGATTCGCCCCACACTTCTAAGGCCCGCTCCACCTCATCAGCAGGAGATTGATTACTTGATGGTTGTGTAGTAGACTGAGGCACGAACGACGGCTGAACGTGTGCCAGGATTTGAAGAGATGTTTCGCGGCGCCGCATCACACTCTCGAGCAACCTGCTCCTGAGAGAATCCCATGTCGTACCCTCTGATAAGTGGGAGATGCTCCCTCGTCTTCGCCTCCTATGCTCTCCCCATATTCCTCCAAGTGATTATCACCTTTGAGCATTTGGCAGTCACGTGCGGAGTAGAAGTACTTGGGGGATCAACATGTGGTAGAAATGAAAATGGATAAGGCTGATTATTTGTTTTTGAAGAAAGGTCGTCCCGTAAAGATGAATTCGCATTGATAAAGGATGACAGCCTGTCATCACGATTATTGTAACGAACAGAGCACTCCAAAGCGCTTTCTACAGATCCTTAATCTTTACCATCAAAACGAAAAGAACTTCAGTGACCTTATGTCATCGTCAAGGCACCCAATCCATACTACAGCTGATGGAAAGCTGTGCCAGTCTTGCCTCTTCTCCTTTCGTCCAGCTTTCAATTGCTTAAATAAATCGCTTTCAAAACCTCGAATTACACATAAGTTATATGTAACATGAAATAGCATTATCAAATGATATCACATGTGTTCTAGGAAAGGCTAAATGACAAGCTGTGCATTTACAGTGTGGGCGACAGATGCTACAAACAGTGACCTTGCCCTGAGGAATGGACGGAAATGGGCTGGATTCCGGATTGTGAGAACTACTCCGCAGACCCTGAAATGTCAGATTCTGGACAGGCTCCGAGGAGAGCAGGATCCAACTTAAAAGTGAAATCATTCAGTGTGGAGAGCAGTGTCTGAACGCTGTCTCGAAGGTCAGGATCCAACAAGAAGTTGGGTATTCGTGTGTCATAGAGCTGACGCACCAAAGCTGGTGATGTGGTCGCAAGCACTGGAATCCACGAGGCTATGGTGTGGTCCTGGCACCCGATACACACCATTCGCTACAAGAGTAAAACACTTTGTGCTCAGTGCTACTGAAGGAATGTGTGAGCTATTGAAAGAAATCGAGATCTGACCTGAAACTTTCCGAGTTTTCCAATGTGAGAACCGCCAAGATTGACCTGACGAAAGGTGGAAATGAAGTTATCCAGCGCGAAGATAGAACGAGCACTTCTGGAACGCTGACGTCGTTGAAGTGGCATGCCAGGTGAGCAGGGCTGTGACTGCCATCCACCGCTAAGAGGAGTTGATGCGGATGCAGGGACTGGGGGCAGGGCGGCTCCTCGAAGCAAGAGTCGAGAATTCGTCTTGCCGGGAAGAGGCGCACGTCGGGGGTTGTTGTCGAGATTTCGAGGGCCTCCGCTTCCACCGCTGTTGCGCGGGAGTGTCCGGACAAATCTTGGCGAGGTGACAAATCTCACATCGAAACCACCAATGTGCACGGGCGCGGCGTCCAGTCTTTCCATTTCCACTGGCCTGGTTTGTGCTTGATCACTGCTTGTGCCACGATTCTGGTGCTCGACAAAACGTTCTACAAGGAAAACGGTATTGGATTAGAGCTAGTTTGGAGAGGGTAGACGCAAGTACCGAAAAAGTCCCAAGCGTAGAGACGACGTCGTTGGAATACACCGGAAGAGCGAATGCCATGAGTGAAGACGGCCTCTAATGCGGGTGCTAGACCGTACTCCTTACTGCAGAGCAACGCTGATAGGGACATTGTAGCTTCCACGCGACTGGTACAGGCAAAGTGCTTTGCCAGACGATTCACCGCATTCGCCAGTCTATCTAGCACCGCGCTAGTCACTATAAAAGACAAAAGTTAGATTCAGTTCAGGCGGAGCTTCCCTACCGTCGGATGGGTTAGCGAAGAAGAAGCAATGGTTTGTAGAGCAGTAATAAAGGGGTGACATTACTCACTAGGATCGAGAATCGTGTCGGAATATAGTCGCATCAATGGAGTTGCCAAGCTGGAGGCGGCCTCTTCACTTTCCATAGAAGTGCGTCCTGCAGATCGGGGCACCACAACTAAATGCCAAGGAAATGAACGCCGCAGAGTTGGAAGCATTTAACAAGAAGCATTATGTTCAAAGGAATTGTAAACTCACCAGTTCCTTCTTTGCTGACTCGAGCTATTTGGCCGATTAGGAGGCGTTCACAACTGTTGTCCTCGACCCCGCGACCTAGCCAATGGCCACACGGAAATCTGAAGCGAATCAAAAGAAAATGAAGAAATTATAGGCAGGAAGCGGTGATGAAAAGCTTAGCGACTCAACAGTAAGACATTTCACTGATGGAATTGCTTCGAGGACGACACTCACAAGTAGACATGGTTGGTCAAGGGCGTGGCAACAAGTACCGTCTCCACGAACATGTTTGGTGAGAAACCGGCGTTGTCATGGCCAATTAGGAGAGTGTTGATTATTCCCAGATTCTGGTGCTGGGAGAAAAACAAGCACTGGAGTTAAAAGCATCCACTGTTGACTTGACACCCGAAATTCACTTCGTATTGCTGCTTATGAATATCAGGTAGCGATTTTATGGAGGTGAGATGTACACTGAGGCGGGAACTCACCCGAAACTCCACATAGGATGGCGAAGCGCGAGGAAGAGGCACATGACCCGAGCTGCCAAGGTGTCCACGCAGACACACCCAAGCGTTGGCTGAAAAGGCCAAGGCGAGACGAGCACGTCCACCTCCTCCACTCACAATAGCCACTCGATAGAGCATCTCGGCCTTCTGCAACATTCGTGTGAATGAGAAGTAGTCCACCGCGTCCAAGGAGAGTAGATGGACTAAAAACTGTTCCCTCTCCTCCTCGCATCGAAGAAAGGCGTGCCGCGAGTAGAGCTCCCTGCCGGTGGAAAGAGGGTAAATAGAAATGGACTTTTGAAGGTTTGGAGGAAGGAAAGAAGTTGTTAATGCAAAACAAGGGCGGTTCAGCTCACCTTAAAAGCACAGAATCGGAGAGGAGAAGTTTGAGGTAGGCCGAGAGCCGTTTCTTCTCTAACGCTAGTCGAACAAAAGCCCTAGCAAGTCCGATGTTGGTGCGGAGTTTGTAGCCTGCAGAGGAGGCGACACTTTTAACCGCCTCCACGTCGTCCAACAACGCTGCAACCGAAGATCCCCCGGCGTCAAGGAGGGACGACACCGAGATGACCAATGCATTATCATGCAGACGTGAGGGTCCCGGGGATTCGGAGGAGGACACGGCGGGTGTGATGGACCGACTACGCGTCGGTGTCCACAGCGAACGACGCACACGTGCCGTCGCAGGCGATGCCAGAGCAACGGTCTCTGGGGTAGTCGTCGTCGAGAAGCGACGTGGCAGGCTGTCAAACTTCCTTGGACCTCGGGAAGTTGATGGAGAAGCAGGCAAACGGTCGGTAAGACTGGGTGAGTGGGTGGGAGTTTGAGCAGACACCGCAAGGGATGAGAGTGAGAGACAAGTATTCCGCTCCACAAAAGCAAGAATGTGCATCCACAGTGCAGAAGCACCCTAAAAGAAAACGGTGATAAAAATCGTCTTTGATGGAGTGGAATCGAGGGGATTTAAGAGATCTACATGTTTGCGCTGGATGCCGTGGGACCAGATGCGCTCAAGGAGGTCACAGAGCCCCGAGACCAGAGTGTTCTCCTCCACCTCCGACACCGATTGGTAGTTGTGTCCCAGATGTAGCGCCTCGTAACCCATCTTCTGGATCACCATCCGCTTTGTCTTTTAGAAATGGAAGAGAAAGAAAAGTCTTAATTCAGGGTTCGTCAGATTCATGAAGAAGTAGGCAGAAATTTGGGTGTTTCGCAAGGCCTCCGTATAGAATTATCAGAGTGAGAGAGGTGTGCCAAGTCACAACAATCGTGCTTCCCTCGAAAACACCCAAGGCGTTCAGAGGTGAAGGTAGGTGTAGAAGAGCCTACCCGATGTTTGCATTCCTCAAGGAGGGAGTCAACAAAATCCCAGTGGGCCTGAGCCATCGATGGTGACAGAGACCCCGTCTCGAGGCCATTGGGCCCCGGTCCTGTCAGTAGACGCGTTAGTCCGTCTCGACCTCGCAACTGAAATTAACATGAGCCGTTCGTAGGCAAAAATCCTCCTCATTTTGAGAATGTCAATGGAAAAATCCCCCCATCTTGTAACGATTGAGGAGAGACGACTTGGATCACCATTGGGAAGCAAACCCGATTTAAGGCGAGAACAATCTTGACTTCCCAAAGTGGAAGCCTAATCCAAACGCTATAGATTAAATACAGAGGCTCGATGCATTGCCGTGGAGGGCCCAGGCGCTGCCATCAATACTGAAGGACTTCGAGATGATACTCATTGATTCAAATGAGCAGGCTTTCTCACCTGGATAGTGCGAGACGCGGTAGACTGAGGGCCAGTGGTCAAGGACTGCTCCAGCGTGGGTGGAGGCAGAGCTTGCGGTGTCGAGCAGTGCTCGCACAGTACTGTCCTCGGAGCCTCATCTCCACCACCACCGCCAAGCTGAAAGGTCACCGACGGCTTCCCTACCACTTCCTCATCTGTCTTGGCCGTCACTGCTGCTGCCGTCTCCTCAGTCAAGAATGGCGAGGGCACAATGGCAATGCCAGAAGATGGTGGAGGAGGTGGTGACTCACTTCCACACTGCCAATTGGCTGGTGCTTTGCTGAGAAAACTTCGCTCCAGAAGGCGAAAGTGACCTGGCTATAGAAAACGAAAAAGACATTTAAGCGACTGCTGATAGATTCCGCTGGTGATGGTAAAAAGGAAGATATTGCAATTTAATAATCATGACAGATAATGAGAAGAGTGAAACATTGATGCTGATATAAATTTGTTATTGAGAAGTTATTATGGAGCACGAATTGAGATGAGTAGTTGCGATGGCTTTCACATCAAAAAAAAAAGAAACAAATAATCAGTCAATACAAGTAGGGCAAAATGTATGAGCGGCATTTGATATCGTTTTGTTGGCTGACGGTTACCTGACGCAAACGGTGAAGGGTGGAAAACGAGGGATTTATTTTCAAGAAGAGGGGATGAGGCGATGGAACATTGCAAAACTGAACGCCGTCCAGTGGAGACTTTGGAATGTCTGCGAGCATAAAAACGATTAAGACAACAGATCTCTAGCTGTATAATATGATAGGGTAAATGCATTCTAAAACCACCTACTTCCAACAACTCGATCTCTCCTCCTGCCACGATCAACAGCTGGAGTATGCGTTGTTGAATGATGCATAGACTTGCGCAAAAGACGATCGGTGGCGGGTCTTTGATGATCCACTGCAGCTTGAGACTTGAGAGCTCGAATTCGGGCTAGAAATGCAGAAACTGGTAGCGCAAGCGGCTGAGAGATTGACACAGTCGATGGAAGCCCTCCACCACGCAACATTCCGCATTTACTGCAACGCCGAGACTGATTTACTGTCAGCGTTGCGACATGGGTGTCCAAGAAGGTGGCGAACATTTGAGTCTCCAAAAAAGCACTGAGAAGAGAACAGAACGTAAGTTGGACCTTCATCGCTTCAAAATATGCAGGTCAATTGTGGAATATTTACCTGAGAAAGGCCATGTGAGTTTCAGGGCAGTCGGAAAGAAAGCCGACCTTATCGAAGGCCTGGAGACCCGAACTTCCAGGTCCACTTGCATCCTCCATGGCATCACCACTGTTGTGTCCAGCCACCACAAAAGTCTCAAAATCGACAAATATTTCAGCAAGATGATTTAAAAAGATATCACGCAGGGCGTAGTTGAATTTGAGCAGCTCAGCATAGTCTGCCAGCTCCTAGGAGGGAGAAAAGAATGCACATTGAAACTAATAAAGTATAGCCTTAAGCAAGAGCCTCATTCCTGAATACGTACCCTTCGAGAGACCATTTCATTGGCAATTTCTCGCATACATGAGAAGTACTCCTCGGAGGGATATGATCCACTTCTTGGAGCATCAAAACTGGTCGTTGAAGAAGCAAACGCGGTATCTGTGAGAGGGTTTGGGAGACGTCCTTCTACATCAACGACATTTGTTGCTGCAATTTGCTCTATCAAGCGATAAGACGCAGACCGCTAAAAATGGTGGAAGTACATTGATAAGCATCATTGTCACGATTTTTACTTGGTGTTAGAAGTACTGAAACCGGTTCCTTGGTCATGTGTGTCATTATGGTCGGGTAGTGAGAAAGCGACAAAACAAAAACGACACACCGCAAACCACACAAAAGCGATGTGGTGTTTGAGGCGTTAAAGTAAGCCAACTCCAACGCTGGCACAAACCTGAAGAGTCGGAAATTGGCTACAACAGAAGTAGATGAATGTGGAGATGATAGAAAGTCGTACAAATCTCTACTAATTAAGTACGAGTTGTTAGTATGTACCCGCATAACCGATGGATCTGGGTCCAGTTGAGGTCGTCTAATTACCGTGGAAGTCGACAAGACGTCTGAGGCCAGTCTGGGCAGAGGTCGTGGAAGTGTGTCGAAGCCTTGAAGAAAAAGAAGTTCAGTAAGACACCTCTCCAAGGTTGCATTCCACCGTCCTTTGACAAGGCACAATTGCTGGATGTCAATAACGACCACAGTCAGACACTTTATTGTTCATTCAACCAGGCTACATCTACCTTCAATGCAGTCATGTTGTTCGTGACACATGTGGGTTTAAACACAACTATAGTAACACTGCCAAAGGGCGTGTCACATGCGCAGCACCGAAATCATGAAAGGAAATCAAACCCAGAGAGGAAAGAGAAGCAACCAATAAGTGCTTTTGTGTTAGAGGAGAGAATATGAAAAGTGGATCGCAAAAGTGAGGCAGCATTTACTTGTATTCCGCGAGACCGATTGGCTGCGCGATAAGGGTGTGGAGGTGGCAGCAAAATTGGAGTCCAAAGAACGATTCAAGTTTTGATTGTTGAGTTGATGGTGCTGGTAGATGGCTAGCACTGCCTCAATGTTGTGTTGTAATTCAGTGGAGTTAGGAAACGTCGGCAAGTCCACATCTGTGGAGTGGACCGCGCCCTGATCGATGTCCAAATAGCAGACGTTAGCCTGTGGAATGCAAACATTGACGATTGTAGATAGAAGGATCCCATAAAATGGTGAAAAAATATTTCACAATGATGAAAAAACCAATCAGTTGATTACTTGCATAGATTAAATGCGCATTAGAGGAAATGGGAAAAAGCTTAAAGCTAGCGCACCTCACTAGCTAATCCAAAGCTGGAGAAGGACGGAAGTGAAGGCAATGAACCACGTGGAGTGCTTGTAGCGGAAACAAGTTGCGACGCTGACGGTTGTGGAGGCGTGGGTGGGCGCTGAAAACGCATCCCCATAATGTATGGCACAGGAGCATCGAGAAAGTGAGTTAGTGTGGCTGGCAGCACGGGTGCATAGACATGCGGCCACACAAAAGGTTGTAGGAGACAAATTAGACCCTCACCGACCACCATCAGACGATAGTAATCTACAAGGTGGCAAAGGCTTAGAGACCGTGAGACTACTTAAGGCCAATTTAAGTAGTTTATTAGGGGGACGCATACCAGCAGAGAGAAGGACAATGCGATGCTCAAGGAAGGCGCAGGTTAGGAGTCGGATCAAGTTACTGGAGGAGAAGAGCTGAAGCAGTTGAACAAGAGGATACTCAAAGACTGGGAGCCAACTGGACACTGCACAACGAACCGTATCTTCCCCGTGGTAATTAGCTGTAAGGAAAATGAAAAGTAGTCTTAATGAGGCCAACGGGTTGGCGACTAAAATGATACATCATCATTAGTGGCATTAATCACCTCAAATGACATGAATCGGACAGCGATGTTAAATTTCACCCCCGAACCAGTGATCAAGCTTTCATCAAACGTCAAGCCATGAAGCGGTGGGTGACTCAGCGATGACAATAACGATGTCGATTAGCCATCAAGTGAAGCATGATGGCTCTAGATTCAAGCGTAAGATAGGGAGGCTCGCAAAAAGTGCTTAAGGGATGAAAGGCACGTAAAATATGCGCACTGCAGATCGCTGACCTGCAGTGAGAGGCGCAAAAAGCCAATGAGTTTTCGCAATGCAGTTCGCGAAGAGGACGTGGCCCTGAACTCACCGAAATGGGGGGGGGGAGAAAAACATCACTAGAATCCGGTTTTTGTGTTTTCTCGCCTTCATAGAGAACCGAACTACGATCGCTTTCCTACCTCTGGATTATTTAATCAAGTACCAAATACTCTGTGAAGTGATTACAGAGACGAAGTTTAAGGGCGGAGAACTGTGTGGCAAAGCAGAACGTGTTGGAAACTCACATGATCTGTCCATTCTAAACATTTAGACTCAGACATTGTATGGCGTCTTCAAGGAGGAATCAGGAATTGTAATGGAAGGGCTCGCAGGACAAATCCGTAGTTAGGTTAAGTTCACTAAAAACAGCTCTAGGCCTTTGGCGTTGGTAATAACATGTAACCAGCTGGATAAGCAGGAGACGTCCCAAGGACATTAAAGCTAATCAACGACATGCTTATGCTAGGCCGTAAAATCATTGGAAGTGGACGGAGCTAATTAGAAGAAAGATAAAGCAGTGGGATGGATATTTTATACACGACTGAAGAATAACGGAAAGGGCGCTTATAACTAACGTGGACGAAAGAAGAAATGAGGACAAGTGGGTCCAGAGACAACACTGCATTGGCCGGGATCAGCGAGTTGTGCCTCAAAGAGGAGATTGTAGACAAAGGACTCGATGGTCAATTCACCCATCTGCTCTCTGTACACGCTGGACCAGAGATCCTCCAACCAACCGAAAAATCCACTCGCAAATGCCCAGCGTGAGAGAATTCCCACGGCCTACAGTTGAGAAATAATGGAAACAGAAATGTTGAACTCCATAAATTAGGGAGGAGATAGAGAGGAAGATGTGGCAGCTGACCTTCATGGTAAAGAAGCGGCACTCAGAGTCGAGGGGTAATCCAAGAGCTTTCTGCCGTTCTCTTAAGGCGGCCTTGACTGCTGGGTGAGTGACCTCTTCGGGAAAGAGAAGAGCGTAGCCAAAAACTCGTTGACCGTCCTCCCGGGTGATAATGAAGGCGTGGCGAAAAGGTCCACGTGCCTTCTGCAGCAGCGGATGTGTCTCCGTGAAGAAGCGCAGGCCGTTGGGCATAACAACCTACGGCGGAGAGATGGCAAAACATTTCAATCGTCGAATGGTTTTGGACAAATGTAGTAAGAGTGGAGGCAAGAAATAATGTAGTGACAAAAGCTGTAATACCTAGATGGCTAGGACGATCGCTGCTTAGGCTACTGCCCTCGTTAATAATGAACGAATATGAATTCAATTTTACTCCTCATAGTTTTAACATCAAGAACAGAAGGAAAGTCACGACCATAAATGCCACATTGTTTTTCGAGACACCTCTCCGGCTTCAATTCACCTCTTGCAAAAAGTTGTTTACGCCTTGGACGAAACAGATGCACATGCCTTTGTTCTAGCCTACCAACATTAGAGGTCAAAAATACACGGGTTCAACTGATACATACATCCAGCCGTAGTTACCACGAATTAGGGGACAAACATTGAATGATTTTATTCACTGGCAAGTTTTTGTTGAAAGATAGCCTAAGCCGCTACCTCTCAGGCAAATCATCCACTCTTGCAGTACTCCTTACATCCTGCGCAGATTGTGGGAAAGAGTAGTAAAAGTACACATACTTAGAATGCGATCAAAACTCCCAGCCACTAAATTGTCTGGGAGCGTTTTATGATGTGCAAAAAGTGACCCTGCTCGTTTGGTGAAAAGAGAACATTTCATGAGTCCAGTTGATTAAGGCTACAATCAAGAAACACTAATAAAAGCCATTGAATAGCTCGCACCTGGGTGCCGGGGTTGTCTGCAATGCCAAAAGATAATCGACTGTGCTACTGAGCAAGAAATCATGAAATGGATAATTTTTCTTTAACGGGGTTTTCATGTCTAAAGCGAGGCTAAAAATGATTGAAAACCAATTTTTAAGTCAAATTGGATCCTTCCCAAGCCGAATAATCAACCGACATGGCTGACGAATGCAATAGCGTGGAAAATGGGAAAAGGAGTGGCTAGCCCAGTATAATCCTTACCAGGGCAGTGGAGTCATCAGAGAAAGGGAAACTGCGACAGTGTTCTGGAAAATGCTGAAGAATGTGGCATTTGTACGCGAAGTGAACGATATGGGAAGGATTTTCAACAGATGGTTTGACCTCTAAAATCGATAATGAAGGCATAGAAGAATGTCGCAACAAGGGTTAGTAGTAAAGATTTACAGGCGCAATGTAAAGTAATAGCTTCTTAAGTGGTTTCGGAAAAAAAAGCCATAAGCAGCGGTTTTGTTTTAGGGCATTAGTTGAGTAAAGGGTTAACAAGGTGTGCCAAAGAACACGATGCCTTTAGACCCGTTCAAACGGCGGTACAAGCGCCAAATATGTGAAATCCTACTTTGAATGCAATTTTACCAAAGGCTCATTTAGTGATCCGAAAATATGAACATATAGTGGTGAACTGAACACTATGAATGATAGTGACTACCAGATGTTAGAAAGCTGTTAAAAAGGGTAAATGCACAAATGCTAAGAATGCCACCACAAATAAAGTCCACACCAAATACAAAACTGGAATACATTTCATCAAAGTAACAAACGATAAGAAGCAAGTAAATTATGCCCAAGAAAAGTGGTAATGGCTCTAAAGCTTTTCACTGAATAAAGTCCAAAATGGACGCAACACTCTCTCTCTGCAAAATGATATTACAAAACTGCAGACTAGAAAATGAGAACGAATGAAGTGTGTTCTGAAACCTATGTATCTTACAAATGCATTAAGGTATGGCAGACTCCGCTCTCTACCTCAAGCGAGCATTGAAAAGTTGCCGTGCCACAGTGGCAAATAAGATATGCAAGCTTACGAGGAAAATAAGGTTGCAGCTGGATTTCTGGATTCAGACCAGCTATGAAAAAGTAATCAGCAATAGGAGGCATAGCTGCCACCACCAACACCGTTCCGACAAATACCCGACCGCACCACAGAAGGCGCCTACTGGCGACTCCAACGCTAACTGTTTAGTTTCGTCCCCTCTTATAAATAGAGGGGCCAATGACCTGTGAATTAAATATTGTTGGTCTATTAAAACAAACACCGGCTCTTAAATGATAAACTTAGAGGGTTCTCAATTTTTGACCAAAACAAAATAATACATTTACTTAATAGAGCTAAGCTGCGCATTGTCCAAGACAGCAAGCAACACAATGATTCAAACTAATATTTGAATCCAATGTAAATCCTAGGAACACTAATTCACTATTTAACTATGCTAAAAAGCAGGTTAAATTATGGTTACAACAGCAATGTCCTCCGTTTTCCTGAGGTGGTGCTGCTTGTATCTCCTCTGAGCCCTGCCTCTAAGCAGAAGTAATGTCTGTAAGTACTAAAGCTCTCAAGTGCTAAAGCCTGCTAATGAACAAGAAAAACTAAGCTTTGCGCATTTTTAAAATTTTGATGTTGCTGCTCTTCGTCGTGGACTGCTGCAGCATAGCCATTACTCTAAAATATCTTTGAAGCACACAGATCAGTTGTTAAGACTTTCTTCTCTTGGAAAAGCATTTAACTTCATAGCCGCTGAAGGATTGTAGCTGTGGCGTCCCGAGACTTTCTTTAAGGCAAAAGAAGGCGCAGTACTAGGGCAGAATACATGTATTCTGGAAACAGAGGTCTTGGGGGCTGTTGGCACGGCAAAGCTAGTAAAATATGGCCACCCAAGTGACCGAAATTGGCTGTTCGAACAAACAAAGTATTATGCAGCCCCTGTCTTTTTTCGAGCGTCGTCCCCGACGCTCCTGTCGGTCAGCCTCCCGTGTCAGCCATCACAACGTAAGCAGTGCTGTGAGAAGCGCCCACGAACTAACCGTCTTAGTCATCAAGGCTCAAGTGCATGTGTTCTTGTAGAGCCATTATTTCTGCGCAGCATTCAGTGAAGCAAACGTGCATTTCTTAGTCCTCCTGTAGCGTCCCGAGGCTCCCTTTAAGGTAAAAGAAGGCGCAGTACTAGGGCAGAATATATATATTCCGGGAACAGAGGGCTTGGGGGCTGTTGGCACGGCCCGGAGGCCGACCAACCGGCTAGAACAAGATGGCCACCCAAGTGACCGAAACCGGTAGTTCGAACAAACAAAGTATCACACAGCCCCTCTCTTCTTTCGAGCGTCGTCCCCGACGCTCCCCTTCGTCAGCCTCCCGTGTCAGCCATCACAACGTAATCAGTGCTGCGAGAAGCACCCACGAGCTAACCGTCCCAGTCGTCGAGGTTCGAACGCATGTGTTCCTGTAGTGCCATCAATTCCGCGTAGCACTCAGTGCAGCAAATGCGCGCCTCTTGGCCCTCCTCTGGGCTTGGAGTCCACGGCTAGTGTCGCTTCAGTTGTTAATAGCTTTCCTGTCGAACACGAGGGCGAGGTAGATGTCGAAGATGAGCGTCGATCTCGACCCTTCTCTTACGAGATAACAAAGGTTCTCCCCTCCGTAGCACATGTACTTCTTTCACAACGCCGACGTTTGCCAGAAGCGGCAATGAGCAGGATAAAATCCATCAAAGTCGGGTCCGCTTTCCGCTGCCACCAATGTAGCGTCCCGAGGCTCCCCTTAAGGTAAAAGAAGGCGCAGTACTAGGGCAGAATACATATATTCTGGAAACAGAGGACTTGGGGGCTGTTGGCACGGCCCGGAGGCCGACGAACCGGCTAGAACAAGATGGCCACCCAAGTGACCGAAACCGGTAGTTCGAACAAACAAAGTATTACACCTCCTCTCCCACAATACTGTGGCCCAATGATAGTTGGGAGTACGAATCCAAGTTTTGGACGAATGGAGACACACACAACACAAATTGTGGTTTCAGGCTTTTTTGATGCCGTGGAAGGAACGCGAGGGTATCGTAGAGCCCTGAGCTAATAAGGCGATCGGGCCACATAGAAACGAGATGCACGTGATCCAAGTGTACAAAGCATAAAACGATGCTATTGAATGGCGTCTTGCACATTCTACATCTGTAGATACACATTTTGGCGAAGGGAGGCAGGTTGCCTGAGAACATGAGAGAGAGAGCTTACAGAGGATGCTTGATCATAACTTCGCTGATCCTTCTTAGCAGTTGCACTGGACTTGGAGTTCACGGCTATTATCGCCTCATTTGTTAATAGCTTCCTTGCAGAAAACGAGGGCGAGGGAGGCGCCGAAGATGATCGTCGATCCCAGCCCTTCTGTTATGGGATGTTGGGGATTCTCCCATCTGTAGCACATGTACTTCTTTTACACCGCCAAAGTTTGCCAGAAGCGGTATGGAGCAGGATAAAATCCATCAAAGTTGGGTCCGCCTTCTGCTGCTACCAATGTAGCGTGCCTAGACTTTCTTTAAGGCAAAAGAAGGCATAATACTAAGGCGATACATGTATATATATATATATATATATATATNACTCCCTTCAAGGCAAGAGAAGGCATAGTACTAGGGCAGAATATATGTTCTGAATAAAAGAGGGCTTGGGGGCTGTTGGCACGACCAGAAGGCCGACCAACTGGCTAGTACAATATGCGCACTTGAGGTGTACTCTTGGATTTTATGGAAGGATGGGGTATCGGATACTTCGGGCTGCTTCAGATTAAACTCTCTTTGCATGCCGACTACAATTTTTAAGGAAGCCTTCATTAAGCAGGGTATTTTAAATCGATTGTGCGTTCTACGTTGTACTGATCTCTTTTTTCCTTTCTGCCACTTTTTTTCCTACTTTAATCCTTTTAAGTCGAAATACAAATGGGTTGCCACGTTGGGGCGTTAGCATTATACGCATGACCATAATGGCAAGTCGGTCGAGTCTGATTTTGCCTCAGTTGCTGGTAGACTTTTTGCTGAAAACAGGACCGTAATAAATGCGGAAGGCAGGTGCATCGTCCGGGGACTTCTTTAAAGTCAAAAGGCGGCACAATACTCAGGCACAACATGTATATACAGCAAGCAGAAAAGATCAAGGCCACTGGCATGGCCAAGTGGTCAGCCCACACGGCCAAGGATATGTGGCCATTCCAAGTGATCGCAACCTAAATTGGGATTAGATCGAAGTACTACAGTGCAAGTCCCATGAAGGTCCCTTCAAATGCAGTCGTTTGGTGCAAATCCCCTTATGCAACCTCAACGTTCGGTGACTACTGATGGAAATAAGGTTATTTACCAATGGGATCGATTTCACTTTTGTTTACTACCATTGTTGCGCCTTACCGAGACAAAGTATTAAGGAACACTAGATGTAAATAACACGCAGAATGACCAGATTCCCACTAAAATGGCTCATGGACTACATCATGGAACCTGTAGAGACTAAAACGCCTATGTGGTCGGAATACGTCTCTCTTTGCATTCGCTTTAGACTATTTAATTGCTTTGACTGATATATTGCTTGGATAATATTCAAAGCTTTCAAAAGCGCAACCGATCTTAACTAGAAACGACCATGGACGTAGCTTGAATCCTGATCTTAGAGTTGTACATGAAAAATATCAGGAAGAGGGATCCCGTCCGGGGCAAAGCCTACCCGCCCCAAGTTCCTCTCTGCCACGCAGTTATCACGAGCAGGCAAAAGCCCAAACTAAATGCAGCCCGACCCTGAAGAACTCGTGGCTAAAATACAACCTCTTCCAAAAAAAACTCCATGCACATTGTCGGCGCGCCCCCCACTCCGGCGCAACAAGAGGGTACAAGGAGAAAGCAAGAACATCTCCATCCGTAGGGATACATACACACTACTTCCGCTCCTTGGGTTCTATAAAAGCAATGGCGCGCTTCTCTCGTTGACGCTTCCTGGAAGTTTCCTCCGATGTAGTCACCTTTGTCTCTTTTTTGGCTCGTTGTTTCTCCGCTTTTGCCAAGAAGTATGTGCCCTTCTCCAGCTCAATGTCCACCTTTGACGGCTGCGGAGGTGGCGGGAACGGCGTGTATTCGCCCTTCTTTCGCACCTAATAACAGCGGAGAAAGTTCCATATCACAAAAAAGAACACTGCATCTAATCAAAATCATAGTCCATTCATCTTAAAAGAAACACACAAGGCCTCAACCCATGTGTACTTCAGTCTACTACCCAATACAACAGTTAAAATGGCACCATATTTTAAGTAGCGAATGCGCGAACAGGCCGCTTTAATGAGTGAAGCATTCTAGGGAATCTCGATTTAATATTTCAACAATGATAGCGAGTAAAAAAAATAGGTATGGACAAGAAGGATGTCTTACATTCCGAGGCTTTCGTCGTCTGCTAAGGGATTTCTTTTTGATATTCGGTAGGAACTTCTCCCAGGAGACATTCTTTTTATTGGGATCAGACATCAATTTTTGAATGATAACAAAGCGCTTTATGTGATAGGCCGGATGGACGTTATCGTAAATACATCCATTCACAACCTGTCGTACCTACATCACAAAGGTAAAGGAAGTCAAAAGCGAGCAAGTCTCTACCCGTGACGGAATAATAGCATTCCACAATTTCGAGTACATAAGAACGAAGTGCATGAAGTTGATGAATTTTGATTACGCTACAGTAAAGTTGTACCTTCAAATCCACAACACTTTTAAGCGAACCCACTAACCTTTTTAAGTCCATCATAGGGTCCAACAGCTGCAACGGTTTTCCCTTGAATCATTATGTAACACTGGGTTGAGAGTTCAATGGCTTTAAGTGTGTTGCCCTCATCGCCTATCAATCGGTTCCGTCGTTTAATGAACCTTTCCCTATTTTTGAGCTTGATTTCAATGATATCAGCAAATATATCGTCATTCAAGACTCGAGCGGCGACGTCAAAAGGAACGGAACGAGCCAACAAACGAATCATGTCTCGTGCCTTTAAAATTATAAATGGATCGAAGGTTTTTTGAGTTGTATGAACAGACATTGTAGATTCACCAAGATCCAGTTCGGCCTTCACAAACTATAAGCAACGAACAGATGGAATGACAAAATCAAATTTAAAAGACAAAAGCAAGTAATCAAACACACATGTTCGCGCAGAATTTTTACAACAGCTGGCCAAATTTCGCGAAGATACTTTTCACGGTACTGTGGAAAAAGCGTTGAGAAAGTGGATTGTGAGTAAAGACGACCATTAGGATTGTCTTCCGGACTAAATTTCGGTTCTTTCCAATTTTCGGGAACATCAACGCGTTCAGATTTTGCATCAAATTCCGCAAGTATCTCCTCCTCTTTGAGGATGAAGTAAAGTTACCGAAAGACCTACTGTTTTTCGAGAAGGGCTTATATGGCACCCATCCTTTAACCTCTGGGAAATCCACCCTACGACGCCTGTTAGCCTTCGGCATTCGACCGCACTCGCGAATGGCAAATCTTAAAGCGCGAAGTAAGGTTATTGAGGACTTAAACAAGACGGGTACATCAACTATTTGATAAAAATATCAAAGCAACTAAAACAATACAACATTCAAAATAATTTGCCATAAGTAAAAAGGAATCGAAGTAGTGCGGTTGTTGATCGATTGGACTAATTTCACTGATTTGTTCTTTGATCATTTAAAAAAGTGCAACATCAAACCGATGTGCAATGCCTCGTGTTTACAAATGGTCTGTTCTTTTTAGGGCGATTTATGCCAATACTTTAGGGACATATACTTGTCATAACCAAAAGCTTAGTGTTATTTGCGAACTCTGTTGCCGGCTATTCTAAAAATCATAATGATTTTGTGGATGTCACTACTACAATGCTGTGTCTGTTTGGCTGCTAAATTCGGCTACAGTCACCTAGGTGGTCATTGTAGCGCCCCGAGACTTCCTTTAAGGTAAAAGAAGGCACAGTGCTAGGGCAGAAGTATATTCTGGAAACAGAGGGCTTGGGGGCTGTTGGCACGGCCAGGAGGCAGTTCAAAAAAAATAATGTGTTGCAGTTATATTCCCACAGTCAGGCGGCTGGCCTCTGAGTGATGTCATTAGCTCCGACCCCATTGTTTGCAGAACATTTACATCCTGTCCAAGTATTATGCCCTCTTTTGTCTTTAAGGAAGCCTTAGGATGCTATACCAGCTACAGCAGGAGGTGCGCCTGACTTTTGTAGGTTTCTATCCTGATAAATGCAGCTAGTAAAAAATTTTCGGTGTATGAAAACAGTACAGGTGCTGTGGATGGAAAAAATCGCTAATGTCCCGTAAGAGAAGGGCTGGAAACGAAACCACCACCTTCGCACTTAATACAATTCCGTGTTCTTTATCATAGCCATTAACTGAGGATGGGTCACTAGCCGTGAACCATCTGATATAGTTTCGTTGCAGTGTTTGCCTACCATAAATTCATATAGACGATGACAGCGCAAAAGTACGTCAATCGTATACCAGCAGAGCTGCACTAACTCACAAATCTGCATTTAGACTGGTGATTCAACGCCTTTTAATGAGCATGCGTGATAGTCAGCAGAATGCCCCATCTCCGAATTCAGTTCCAAGCTATTTACTTTCATTGTTGACGGTAAAAATGAAGTGTAACTGCATTCTAGGCTTTATGGAAAGGAAACCAAGTACACATGAAAAAAAGCATTCATCAAAGGCACCTGACAAATTCGGCATAACGCAAGCTGTAGCGTCTTGAGACCTCCTTTAGGGTAATAGAAGGCATATTACTTGGGCAGAATACGTATTCTGGAAACAGAGGGATCGGAGGCTGCTGGCATGGCCCGGAGGCCGACCAACCGGCTAGTACAATATGGCCATCCAAGCGACCGAAACCGGCAGTCCAAACAAATAAAGTATCAAACCAACTCTCTGTCTCATCGTGTTGTGCAGGTAACTGCGACAGCGTGCCTGAGTTACATGATGAGCACATTTAGACCTGATGAGATGAAATAGAAGTCCGGTGATGCTGACTCCTGTAAAAGTTGTCTACGGAATGCACGGGCTAACAACCTGTCCCTGACAAAAGTGAGGAGTTTAAATGCGTTCCATTTTCAAAAGAATAGTTCCACACTCGTACAGCTAAGGAGTCCTTGAAACTCAGAGATTAATCCTGCTTCACTGTGGTATGAGTTTTTTAAGATTGATTCCGAGCAATTTTGTACCTCCCGAAACTGGCGCACTTATTCGGCTTTCCCGATTGGTCAAAAAATGCCAATAAAGAATTTGAATGAACTAATAAACACGGTGAAGTCAAGGCCAATGACGTCCTTGAAATGAATGAAAAGGGTGGTCTCACCGGGCTTAATGTGGCCGATTCGCAGTGCTATTTGCACGCACTTTACATACATTCAACCCAGACTCGTTAGCAAGTGAATGCGCCTTTCCCAACTCTTTTGTCACTTACATACACCAACCGGTAACTTGATAGCATTGAGTCCCACGAACACGCGAAACAGCTCATTACGCACGATTGCTGGCGGAAACACAGCAGCTTAACCTTACATTGTTTACATTATTTAGATTATCTGTTAAGTAAGTAAACAAAATGGCTGGAAGAAAAAAATGAAACCTGTATGGCTTCCAAAACGCCGGGATTCTGTGCCTGCGGTCTAGACGAACCTACCAATCAAAGTGGAACAAATCGACGACAAGCATTTCCACAGAGTGTGAGCTTGGAAGCGACACTAGCGTGGCAAAGGCACCCACACAGGCAGAAGAGATCTCCCCCACCCCCACCCTCCCCAACCAGCTGATGACGCCACCACGAAGCCGACGTCTCGTCCACTCCTGCTCCCCTCCCATTGGCTAACGCTCACGCGCTCAAGGTCGATCGATTTTTCATTTCAAATCGACCACGCACGCGTTGTCAGCAAACTCGACATCAACACGACAACTCGCCTCGCGCACTGACTCACTCAAAACGCCCGCGTCATGATCTCACTCAAAACGCTCTTTCTACTCACCGTCTGCGTGTGTCTGGCCTTCTCGCAGGACTCCGAGGGAGGCGAAGAGGAGGGCGCCGCGGAAGCCGGTGGTGGCAATGACACCGACGGAGGGAACGCGTCTGCACTGGCGGCAGAAGGTAAGACGAGGGTGCCCCACACCCCGATCGCCTGACGTTTGCTATGACGAGTTGTTGTGCTACACTGGATGCGGTGTGTTTATGCTGTTTGTTGTAGACTCCGTCTGTGGACTACGTGTGAGCACACCGCTCATTGTCGGCAGTCTCATACTCTACAAGCTGCTCGCCTGAGGCCTTGATATAGGGATTAAAACGGCATCTTCTACAATGTTATAATCTATCTCACTTGCGAACACAACAATACAAGTCTTATTTTAACCCTGAAAGACGGCTTTTCCCTTCCACTTGTGAACCACCTGACGCTTCGAGGAGGAGGATCGTATGCTACGGTGCTGAAGATGTATTTACATTGCCTATAGCTCGTGTAAGCCAACTTTGGCCAATTAGGTGCTATTAACGTCCATGGGAGTGCTAATAGTGCTAAGGGTGACCAACTGTGGGTTGAAATAAGCCCCTAGGGTTTACGACTTTCATTCGCTAATGCAACGATGACTGCGGCCACTTATTAAAATATGGGGTCTCAGCTTTTTAGAGCTTCAAAGCGGAACGCTCAATCTGTCAAGTAAGCTTCAGCGGCCTTCTTCCCACATAGTTCAGTTAAAACCGACGTTGAGTTGAATATGTAGCCCGCTCGGAACCCCCGGAAAGGAGTTTCGTGACAATGTGAGCGCAACATCCCAACGCAAATCGCACACCACGAATTTATTTCTAACCCCTATCGTAATTAGCAACTCGATAGACGTTCCTTACATCAAAATAGCCACAGTTAGCCCAATTAAACCCAGAGCATTGCAAAGAAGTTCTCGTTTCCTCTGTTATACCTCCAACACCACGCGACTCGATCCTCCTCCTCGAAGCGTCAGGTGGTTCACAAGTGGAAGGGAAAAGCCGTCTTTCAGGGTTAAAATAAGACTTGTATTGTTGTGTTCGCAAGTGAGATAGATTATAACATTGTAGAAGATGCCGTTTTAATCCCTATATCAAGGCCTCAGGCGAGCAGCTTGTAGAGTATGAGACTGCCGACAATGAGCGGTGTGCTCACACGTAGTCCACAGACGGAGTCTACAACAAACAGCATAAACACACCGCATCCAGTGTAGCACAACAACTCGTCATAGCAAACGTCAGGCGATCGGGGTGTGGGGCACCCTCGTCTTACCTTCTGCCGCCAGTGCAGACGCGTTCCCTCCGTCGGTGTCATTGCCACCACCGGCTTCCGCGGCGCCCTCCTCTTCGCCTCCCTCGGAGTCCTGCGAGAAGGCCAGACACACGCAGACGGTGAGTAGAAAGAGCGTTTTGAGTGAGATCATGACGCGGGCGTTTTGAGTGAGTCAGTGCGCGAGGCGAGTTGTCGTGTTGATGTCGAGTTTGCTGACAACGCGTGCGTGGTCGATTTGAAATGAAAAATCGATCGACCTTGAGCGCGTGAGCGTTAGCCAATGGGAGGGGAGCAGGAGTGGACGAGACGTCGGCTTCGTGGTGGCGTCATCAGCTGGTTGGGGAGGGTGGGGGTGGGGGAGATCTCTTCTGCCTGTGTGGGTGCCTTTGCCACGCTAGTGTCGCTTCCAAGCTCACACTCTGTGGAAATGCATGTCGTCAATTTGTTCCACTTTGATTGGTAGGTTCGTCTAGACCGCAGGCGTCGGCTTTAAATCTGACTTCTAGGTAAAGTTGCGCCTTTCCTAGCTCTTCGACCTTAGCCTATGTTAGGGGCACAAAATCGAGCGTACTGTTAACAGTGCTGCTAATGCCCCGGATTTTGCATTGCGAAAAAGGCGACGCCTAACCATTATGCTTTAACCCTGAGTAGCTAGATTAATTCGAACCAATGCTAGGTGAAATGAGCCCAACCATGAACGAAGTATCCCCAACTATAGAGTAAAAAGAAGCCACATCAATAAAACACTATCATATTTACATAATCCAAACTGGTTAATCAAATCCTTAAAAAATACACAAGTTGTAAATCTAGCTCATTTCTGCTTGTACATGGTGCCATTTAAGAGAAGGGAAAAAAGTTGTCGCTTTCTTCGTCACTGTCAATGTCGCCATCGCCGTATTCATCAAGGTCACTGTCGCGAGCACGGTCGTCACTGGACTCCAAGTCCTCCTCGTCCGGATAGTCATTGCGCCAGTTTGACTCACTGTTGGAGTCGGAGTCCTCACCGTCGTAAAAAAAACGCTCGTCAAACTCGTCCGATTCGCCCTCGTAGACGCCCTCCAGAGGCGGCTCATCGCCTAGTTCGTCTGTAATATCGTCGTCAAAACTCGTACTAATGGCGTAGAGATCATAGAGGAAGGTGTCATCCGATGCACTCGCTGCCTTTTCATTGTCACGAGGACCAGTGTCCCTTTTGGACGTTTTTTCGGGGACCAACCTGAGACCGTTTAAGGTCATTGCCAACGGATCTGATTGGGACTGGTAAGCGAGGTCAATTATACGAAGCGATTTGGCCGGAGGAGGGTGGGACGAGCTCTGAACCGTGACATTAACATTTTCTCCATTTTCAAGTTCTTCTTCCCCCTCTCCCACCTCCGCTTTTCTCTTTGGTGCCGTTGTGTCTGTCGTCGAAACACGAATCTGATAAGAAAAATCATATCATTTGGATTGCATGACGCCGTTTAAAACAACTTAAGTAGCAACAACAGCATAAAAGCATTACGTGGAGCAAAAGAAGCAGACCTACGACATATTTTATGGGTAATGTGCATAAATAACAACACAGGATAAGCAATCGTATGCTCTCAGTTAAAAAATTACAAAAAAAACAAACATAGATGTCAAATGAAATTCCAGTTGGTTCAATAAGGAAGATGAGTTAATATTGTCACAATTTAAAAGGCATAAAAGCATAAAAACTTCAACAGATGCGACTTGCCCAGCTATATGTTTAACATTTACTCAGCTAGATGATGAGTGCCCTTTGACTAAGGCATTTCACAAGTGGTCCTTACATTATTAACATAATTGTCACCAGTCAAGAGGAAGTCAAAAATTTCCAAGCGCTCAAATAGTCTCGATGCTGTTCGCCAACTGCCAATGGACTTGATAACGCTAGGGATAAATGCCATTATTACTAACAATGATTTGGCAAGGGAGGTCAACTTTGAGAAGGGTAAATGAAGCATAAGCTGACGTGGATAATGACGTTAAGCCTAGTCAATTGGGAAATTTGCCCATCCAACCGAAAAGGCAAATAGCCGGCGAAACGCAAAAAAGTCAAGGTATTTCACGTTAGCAGCCAGAAGTAATTTACACTGTGAAAACAATGCAAAAAAAATTTAACAAGCTATACTTAAGTGGACCCAGATTTCATAACATTATTTTAATTGAGATACTCGACGCGGTGTTATGCTGTTTACCAGAGATGTAAATTGCCTAGCTGGGTTGCAAACTTAAGATTCGTTATTCCGATCAAACCGCTTACTGTACAGGGGATCTTAGTTCGAGGGGAGTCCAGGACATGAGCAATAGAGTTCTGCGACCAGATTAACTTTCGCTCTCCAGAAGCACCCATATCCTGAAGATGATCAGTGGAGAAATGTGTGACATCAGAAGGGTTTGAAGTCGTACCGAGGTATCTAAAACAGGTGGGTGCTTTGCAGTCACCGTTGTCATTACGGCGTTTCTTCGGTGGAATTGCGCTGAACAATTCAACTGGAGGCTCAGAATAAGGTCGTTTCACTCTTAGCAAAACAGTAGGAGACTTTGCCATCTATATAACTAAAAAACTGATAAAAAAGCCTGAAATAAACTCGACTGGTAGACGACACAAGACCGAAAGGCAAAGGCAGAACGCACCGGTACCCCAAACTCCTCTCAAATAAAGGGGTTTCTTAATGCAAGCTAAAACAAGAGCGTAATGATTAAAAAACAACGTTTTTGTACAAAAAATTAATGCACACAAAAGCAAAAAAAGAAGAAATCTTGCTACACACTAAAAACTTTATTACCCTTCCAAAAACTCAACTTATGCCAATTTAGTTTGGTTCCGATAATTTCCATTTAAAACTCACATTTTCGCTATTAACGTCATTTGCGCCAATACGAAACGCATATTGCTAGCGGATTAAAGAGCTGGGTTGCTAATTTTAAGGCCCTGATGGCATGCCCAGAAGCGAAGAGGGTGCCCTAAATACAGGCACATGCATACAGCAGGATTATTGTCTATTTCCAATTTCGGGTTATTTATGCTCATTTAGCAAGCCTAAGACTAAGAAAGCTGTAGCGTTTTGAGGCTCCCTTTAAGGCAAAAGAAGGCATAGTACTGGGACAGAGTATATATTCTGGAAACAGAGGGCTTGGGGGCTGTTGGCACGGCCCAAAGGCCGGCCAACCGGTTCAGTACAATATGGCCACCCAAGTCATCGAAACTGGCAGTTCGAACAAATAGAAGTATTAAAAAAAATTAGATCAATTTAAAAATTTAATTGAAATACTTTAGATCAAGTGTATATGCGTCTGTCCGAAGTCGTTATGGAGGAATGTTAAAGACCCATCCACTTCTGAAATGCACCTCGCCTAGAAAGCGTGTCTACATAACATGCATCATATTACCATCCAGACAGTCAGGCGGCGTTTGCAATACTTTTTTTGTATGAACTGCCAATTAGCCAGCCTGCGGGCCGTGCCAACAGCCTTAAGCCTTTTGGTTCCAGAATATATATTCTGCCCAAATACTATGCCCTCTCTTACCTCAGGGGAAGTCTTAAGGCGCTACAATGCTTTTTAAAACTTTTCTACTATAAATTCAGAGTCTTTCAGCAAGTTATTGTAAAAGTTAGAGGATTAGCTTTATCAGATTATGGTTTTTGGTGAACCTACTTAGCCTTGATTACCTTGAAGGTGTAGACATGAGAATTAAGCATCTCACAAGCATTTGGCTTACAGTATAGGTCACGGCTATTGTCATGTTCTAAAATAATCCGCATGGCGAATTTTAAAAGCCCAAAACGCAAATTGGCCCTTTACTAAGACTAGGAGTTTTATGAATGTTGCGTAAGGCTTACGTTTTTATAGGTAATGCGTTTGCGCAGTAACTCGCCTCTGAAACATGCCAGTAGACTCAGTTCATCTGCATAATAGAAAAATGTATTTGTAGCGTCCCGAGGCTCCCTTTAAGGTAAAAGAAGGCGCAGTACTAGGGCAGAATATATGTATTCCGGGAACAGAGGGCTTGGGGGCTGTTGGCACGGCCCGGAGGCCGACCAACCGGCTAGAACAAGATGGCCACCCGAGTGACCTAAACCGGTAGTTCGAACAAACAAAGTATTACAGTATTCTTCTCAACTTTTTGAGAATCATGAGGCACCACGATGCATCAGCGGATAAGACGTTTGCTAAAGACGATTGAATTTATTAAAATAATGCTGAAAACATATCGAGATAAGCGGAAGGGCTAAACACGTCTTTAAGCTTTCCCTTAGTATATGTGCCTTTAAGGATGCGCAAAGTGGATAACTTAAGTGCTTGCAAGTCCACCACAAGGAGCAGTACAAGCAATGGAAGCCTTATGATGCGGGTAAGAACCTGCTATTGTGAAGATTACGCCCAAATATTTTTGATCCTGGTGGCTTCTTTCCATGAACACTCAAGTAGGCAACGCAGTTGGCATCATGTCTTTGTGCACATAAAAGCAATTTTTTCTTGCTTAAGGCTAAATAAGCAAATGATAGTGCTTCTTTGCTTTTCGAAACCTGCACAAAATTCGTTTGTAAGTAATGATGACGTCACTACTAGGTCGCCCTTATAAAATTTATCGTAATAGATGTAGCACAATTTTTGCTAAAATTTGTCACGGGAAAACCTCATTTTTACTTTAATAATAAAGTTTGTTTGTTTTTTCCACGTCACTCTTAAAGGTCTTTAACGTGGTGCCAAAATTTTCAAGTCGAGCTACAGGATTTCGATAAGCTAGTTCCAAATAAAAATAGGGAAATCAGGTGAACCCTTTAAATAGAGCTAACATCACTTGCCGTTTTTACCATTTTTGGCTGCGATTTCGAACGCTTTAAGCCCTCTTTAAGGTTTTTCTTTTTTAGAAATAATTTCATGGCTCAAAATTTGCAATTAATAGTTGAGCCAAACTTTTATGTCCCATATTTGCATGCTTGCGCTTTTTTCTTTCTTAAGATAAGGTAACATTGAATGAATGTTTTGCCTTATGTAAATCTGGAAATAAACAGTCAAAATTATAAACAATTAAACGTCCAGGCTCGACTGCTGTGAATTCTATAATCCTAGCTTTGTGCCCAATCATGGTATTTGTCCATAAACTTTTTTATAACTGAGTTTTCTATTGCTATGGTAAATTGCTTTGGGTCTAATAACACCGAATACAGATTTACTAATAAATACGTTTGTTAGAGAATTATTTTGACACTGTAACATGCTTTGTTTTTGCAACGCCTTTCGTACCATGCCTTTGAATTCAGTCTTGTTATGCTGAAGCAGAGCAGTTTTAGTTAACCTGGTTCATGATGAGACCTTTTTGGGTTTCTAAATACTGATGTCTGCTATAATTTTATCTGCTCCTTTCAACGACCGATCGTTACTGACACCCATCTCTTTCTTTTTTAGAAGGTAAATTGTTTTAAAATGGAGACATTGAAGAATCGTGTTAGCTTTGTCCACAATCCAACCTCGAAAATCAAAGCCCCACTAGGACGACTTTCCCGCTCATCAATGAAACACAGTGCTACCTGTGAATTTATCAATCCCATATCAATCTCTGCTTCTCTCAGGCACTCTCCTTCGGTTGACAATTTGTCAGCCGGTCCAAAAACACCCTACGATCTACTTCTTGAACAAATCAAAAGACGCAGCGAATCCGAAACATCTGTCACACCATCGGGACGATTAGTTCAGCATGAAAGTCACAACAGTGTAGGCAGATATACATTGCATGAAATTCTTGGAAAGGGATCCTTCTCCAAGGTCCAATTAGCCACCCATCAACTTACAAAAGGTAAGCTACGTTCGATCTTTTTCAATAAAATTTTATTCAGCAAATAAAACAATCACGCTAGATAAGGTAAATTCTATTTGCAGGATTTTGACTGCTTAAGCATCTAGCATTGCGGCTTATTACTTCTTCTTTGTGGAACATTAGATTGGAATTCTTAAAATCATAAAATATCCTTAATTTGATATACCTAATTAGAGGTCGCCATTTTCGAATTTCTACTTTTACTTTAACCTGTCGAACACAAATGCTGGCGACAAGAAAATGTGAATTATGCAGCCTAGAAAAATATGGCGAAAATACGAATGTTGTGAGTGAAAGTAAGAATGAGGATGAGACGATTTCTCTCCCCTCCCTTCCTATTTTCCGCCCTCCCATTCTAAATGATGTTCGGCACGAGGTCTTCTCGTAGGCTAGCTTTGTGGCGGTATAAAGCGTACTATAAGATATTACCTTCTTTGCCAAGACAAACTAGTCAAAGTCATGCTTGAAAACAACATTATTTTTTTTTTATTTCGGTGTATCGTATTGCACCAGAGAAAATGGATTGCATTTGTCATTGTTTGATCCCCAATCGAGAAGTGGGCGGTGAACAGCGTTTACCCTTGTGCCCACACAGACGCCGAAAGTAGTGTATTTTTTCAGGGATAAAGTTGTGTCTCAGAGATGCGGAGCGGCTAGTGGGTACTCTGTCTATTTAACATCGACTCGTGAAAGTTTTCTCCCATCATGGAACATTTAGTAAACAAAGATAAAGCACAAATTCATAATCCTATAGGCTCGGATTCAGCTTCTTATGGATGTCACTGGTTTTGATGGAACACACGTGTATTTGAGCGAGCCTAGCTTCTAGTCAACCGCCAGTCACAACTCATACGACAACACTTCTACTCTTGTACAGTAGACAGACAGTCGATAATTGAAAATAAAAGCACTTAATTTGATGAAAAGGTGAAAACAGTCACGGTAAAGTGTTTGCAACCGTGCATCGTAGTAGCCAATAAAAATACTGTTTTCCAGGTTGCCACGAGACAAAAAAGGTTTATGCTCCAAACTCTGGTCCAAAAAACTGCTCCAAATGGGTTTTTGTA
This sequence comes from Taenia saginata, assembly GCA_001693075.2. Taxonomy (NCBI): domain Eukaryota; kingdom Metazoa; phylum Platyhelminthes; class Cestoda; order Cyclophyllidea; family Taeniidae; genus Taenia; species Taenia saginata. Next base: position 370,552 of record LWMK02000024.1, read on the forward strand.
CCGCAAAGCAACAAGTTTACGAGATTTTTACTTTATAATGCAAATGTGAAAAGCTGGGCTTTTGATTGCCCTGACCACCGGGCTGGCTCATGCCTGCTTGGCACGGGAGGTTGTGGTGGATAATATCTAAACTGCACATTCAGCTCAATTGGAGGTCCGACCAGGGCACTGATAGGCTCTGCGATTGGGTCTGGTGTAATTATGCCCTTTCCTACTAAAAGTCTACGCATCAAACACATTCATCCGACGCTAGTAGCGCCTTTTTTGCGTCGTCATGCAAGCGCAAGCCAAATCGCCCGTCCCGTTCTTTTTTATGACGCCGTCATACAACGTGAATTAGCACCTCATAGCAGGCGAATTGCTTGTTTTGATAACGGCTTAAAATCCTCATTTTTTTCATATGTTAAATTAGTAAGCAAAACGCGTGTGTAGTTGTAGCCCTGGTCACTGCAAGGGCGCATAATTTGAAAACGACGACCGCTATTCACTCCTTGGTCTTTCTTAGTACCTAGCTCCTCCAGAATTTAAAAAGGGCGAATTGGCATCATCGAAATTTCAGTACCAATCTGTGTAAGCGCTAAAATGAGCCATTTCTGTCAGGTGTCAAGGTGAAGTGTCACCTCCGGGGCCAAAGGGAGGCGGAAGTTGAAACGCACAACACCAGAAAACACTAATAGTAATTTAAGAAAGGCGAAAATTTTTAAACATTTAAGCTAAAATAGCTGATAGGCACTTTAGCCGGCCGAATTAAAGTAGGGAAAAGGGACTGTATGGGCCACGGCTAGATGATGTTGAAGGTGACGAGGATTTCTCCCCGGTTGATCACAGGACTAGAAGGCAGAGCTCGAGCAAGTTTCCCCAGTCCAACTTTTTGCGGAAAGTCAATGCACATTATGTAAGTACAAGGCTCCGTGTACCCATGTCACCGTCCTCGGTTAAGGCATGTGATGTCTGCGGATACTTGTCTTTATTATTAATAAAATTAATGAAAGAAATGAAAGAGGAGTGTAACTGCCATCCCGGCGCCGTGTTTTGGGTGTCTACCAGGCCAGAAGATGGAGTAAACTCCATACAACTTGGACGTGGGGAAGACTTCGATTGTCTCCTTCCACACTGGATAACAAAACTACCGATTTGCGTCACAAAACGAGATAATGTGACCAACATACATTGTATTTCTGAGTTTTTAAAGAGACATTTTAGTTTTTTGCATCACGAAACTGTTAAAACAAAAGCTTTGAACTCATTTATTAAGTCAAATCTCCATTCTACTGAAAAACGGTCTTGGCTATAGGGGAACGAATGCTTTTTGATTTCAGTTGGAGCCATAATTAGAGACTAGTAGCTATGCAGGTCAAATAGCGCTTCTGTCCTTTAGGAGGTTAGCATTTGCCAACAATCCACATATACTTTGCGCTGGGCTAAATTTGGGGAAGGAAAGTGGAATTCTCCGCACCCCGTGATTGCAATTTTTCCCTGTCGGTCTGCTTTCCCCATCAACAGCACTTTTGTCAGCCAACCAAAGGGTGGAAAATCATTACTTGGATTGTTATTGTCTAGGCTGTTTTAGCTTTGCCACTAAATGTGGCCAGAGACTTGGACACATCGCATTAGCTTCTACTCTGTGACACGGACACTCTAAGTGCTTCACTAAGTGGTTAGACCTGCTGGTCAGTTGAAAAAGTCCACCAGTTTACCTTTGCCACTAAAGGGTACCGGAATGTTATCATGAGCTACACATTACGAGACAGTTTATGAAATAAAAAGTGTTAATAGGATATGTAATGCCGCTGTACAGAGAAGCTGAGAGACTACTGGCGTGGCTCGGAGCTATTGCCTCCCCAGCGAGAGAACAACCACGGAGTTTTAAGTGGTTGCGAAACCAAAATGGAGAGAAAAACAAGTAATCAGCGCTGCATTCCATGTTGGCTATCGGAAATTATGCGATGCAGTAAGGAAAAGCAACCACTCCAGACATCAACCTTGCCTGCAACTGAAGAGACGCTTGTCCACAATGTCAGTGATTTGGAGGTTCATCCTTTAAAAACGCTTAACATAGTTTTGTCGAAATAGGGCTTCAGGTTTCGCTGCTTCCTATCCAGCCATGTATCTGAGTTCATTCCAGCCAACAAAGAGGTAGAGGGGGTATTGTATGCTCACTTAATTAACATATTCATGTATCCACCGTAGACAGCTCCGTAAGGAACTTCTTCAGACGGCTCGTGGCTATTACTGCTTCATTTGGTAATAGGTTTCCTACAGAACAAGAAACTGAGGTGATTGTCAAGGTTAGATGTCTTTTTCAACCCTTCTGTTATGGGTCGTCACAGTACTTACCCTTTAAGGACTAACATTCGCTAAAGGAAGTCAAGATAGTTGGCCTGACTACAGAATAAACCATAAGATCGTGGTGAAATGTGTATCCTTGACGGTCTTAAGGTCAGGCCGTCTGGCGGGGGCAGGATGGCGGGAGGCCAAGTGGTCCGCTATTGAGAGCCAAACGGCCAATTCAAATATTACAGTTGATCAGCATCAGTCTGTACAAAAATGCATTTTCGCTTCAGCTCTATTCCCTTTTTTCAAAGCACATTCAAGAACTAATGCATTTTCTCACATCTCATTCCCGTCCCTTGCCTACAAACGCATTAACAGGAACATTTATCTTGTATAAGACCATCCACTAAAATTAATCACTCAGCCCTTGGAACAATGGGCGGGTTCGTGACCCCTGTGCAGGCCAGCACATCTCTAATTTGGGCGCTAAATGACACCGGTAATGTGGATTAACTGAAGTTCAGCTTAATTGTCATGCCTTCCTAAAATAACCATCGACCAGGACGGAACGACCCAACACACCAATTCCTGCCATCCCTGTGGCTGAAATACCGTAGTCATGGCATCAGAATGGTCTTACAACTGTGGCACAACCTGCCACGCTTTTGGACGGGTGGATGGAGTGAGGGCATGCAATTTTCCCTGCCCTTTGGGTGCCCAACAGTTGGTGCTGCTTAAGGCCCTTTAGGTTATTGCAGTAATAAATAAGAAATGGGATATCTTGTATGTGTTATAAATTTTATTTTATAGAGGGATACAGATAATGCTGTTGGGAATATACTGAACTGACAAAAGTTTAGGCCCAGCATAGAGATGGAGCGTTCTTTAGTCCTCTTTGTGAGGAAACATATTTTTTTTTGCTGCAAAAGCATGAAATTCGATAAAAAAAACAGAGTTTGAGAGGTTATTTGTTACTAGGCAAGTGCCACAATTTCTGCAATGACAGGAATTAGGGAGCTGAAATGACCGGTGCCCAGTACATAACACGGTTGTACAATGTGATCCACTTCATTGCTAAGGTCACCGGTTTTGTGTTAATTAAATGTCAGGTGAACTGAGAACTCATGACCTATCGCATACCTATAGGGCACAACTGGGTGACAGTCAATCATGATTTTATCAAACTTTAAAAGCTTTTTTCGCAGGAACAAGAGAAGCTGATTAATCTCTTGAGCAGAAGTGGCATTTGTGGGAGATAAAGGAAGGCCTACTTCTCCACACTCCGTGTAGCTGCGAAATTGACTTTTCAAGGAGAACTGACACTTTGAAATGGGAGAGATGGAAATGGAGGGAGGAAGGAGGAATGAGAGACACCGTCTTACCCTCACCTCCATTCTTAGCCTCATCTCCACCTACTCTGTTTCCAGCAGATATTTTCGGGTGGTGACTGTCACCTTCTCTTGGCGTTAGCAGTCAACAGCGGCGATGCAATGGATCAGGCAGGGTGGAATTGGAAGCGAGATTGGAGCAATAAGAATAGTCCTCACAAGCTTGTGGTTTACAAAACCTATTTATTGAACTGTTCGTCTTCCTTCGATAGTTGAACACACTTGATGAATTGAGTCATAGAGTAGCCATTTCTGGAGTGACAACTAACTTGGACAAAATGTGAGAGCCAAAAAAAAACCAACACATGCATAAATAATTAAAAAGGAAGGAGAGAAAGCTCCTATGTGCTTGTGCTTCTTTTAGAAAAGGTTGCTGTCAAGATAATTGACAAAACCAAAACCGATGCTGCAACTCGACGTCTCATATTCCGAGAGATGGCAGTGCTTGACAAACTCCATCATCCCAACATCATTCGGCTTTACGAGGTGAGTACTCTGCGGTAGCTGGCTTTCCAAAGGCAAGCGCAAAAGTAAAGTTGACAGTAGAATTGAAATTGACACGTTGTCACTGCTGTCGCTAACGACAAAATCTGAATTTGCGTGGCCTCCTTCTCCTCACACCACACTCATGACGTATTTCGAGGTCTGAAAACCATTTCAGGTCCAATACGATGGGTTCACCATCAAAGAGCGGAAACACTTGATCCAAGCATCAGGAGGACAGTTAGTCGCAAACACTGGATCAACAAATGGCACACCCTTTTTGACCCGCAATGTGAAGTGCACAAACTTTGTACTGCCAAGCCTTTGATGCGTGAAGGAAGTAGCAAAGCCACATTGGTACCATTACCAGTTCCATACTGACTTCCGAAATTGCTTAAAAGCTGTCACCGATTAAGTAGAATTTGATTATCCTACCAGCGCGCACCTTCTCAAACTCCATCTAGAGGCAGGAGAGGAAAGTGGAGGCTACGCGGTAGTCAAGCCTGGAGGGATGCAGGGAATTTAAAGAGACTCAAAAACACGTCTCAGTACCTTTTCTAGGTGATTGAAAGCATAACTCGGCTGAACATCGTCACGGAGTATGCAGCAGGAGGAGATATGGAAACGAGGATTCAAAAGAAGGGTCCCTTTACCGATCCCGAAGGCAAAATCATTTTTGCTCAATTGGTCTCTGCCATTAAGCATATGGTAAGAGGAAGTGACATTGTCAAGTTGCTCGATTAAACCATGCATCATGGAACTGACAAGAGGCTTGACAATACTCCAGCATGACAACAACATAGTTCACCGAGACATCAAGGCGGAGAATGTCTTCTTCGCAGTGCGGTCACCCATAGTGGACCCAGAAATGACGGAGACTAACAACTTGAGTAAAACTGGAGCGCCGCGGACCAATACTGTCGCGACTCCTACACCCGGAAGCCATTTCCATACGCGCAAAATGGGCCACAAGGCTCGTGTAGTGCACTCGAGAATGCATTCTGACGATAGCACCAAAGGTAAGGCTGACAACTTCCTGATTTTTTTCAGTAGAAAATAAATGGTGTCCAATGAGGCGATGACTGTAGTTTCCGATAAAGCATCTCAAAGGATTTTTTCTGGCATTAACAGAACAGACGTGCAATCAAACACTCACCTATTCACCAGACTTCTATCGAGTCAAAATCGGCGACTTCGGATTCAGCAAAACCATCGCCAATGCAGACCAACATCTCACCACATTTTGCGGTTCGCCACCCTACGCCGCACCGGAGCTCTTCAGTTCTTCCTCGTAAGGAAGTCTTGAATAAGATACACTGATATTGGGGCTGCCACACCAGAATGCTTTGGTCTTGGGAAAGGTAGTCGGTACTCTAGAGTCCTTATCTGGGCTAAGGCTGAGAGCCATACATTTATTTTTGTTATCAAGGTGGGAAAAACTTGATTCCAAGGATCCGAAAATAGGCCTATGCATCTCGCTTGCCAGTCGATCTTCCCATAGTCCCAAAAGCAAATCCATTCATCATGACAAAAGAAAAGGACCAAAAGGGGAATATATCACCTGATTTTGTCTATCAATCACAGGCGCAATTGCCATATTTGATTTGATACGGTCAGGTATTTGGGACCGCCAGTGGACATGTGGGCTATGGGCGTGCTACTCTACTACATGCTGATGGGTTTTCTGCCCTTCCGTGGCAGAACGGTAGGACAGCTACGCAAACTCATCCTCGAATCTAGCGCCAGTGGCATATTTCCCGTGCCCCCGCGGGTGTCTGAGGGCGCTGCAGAGTTGATACGAAGGCTACTCTCACGCAATCCCAAAAGTCGTCCACGTGCCGCAAAGTTGATCGAGGAGGCTAAAAAGGCCTCAGCTTCGACTCGACCTCTGTCTGTGGATCGATTGGTTGCTGTTGGCACCGCCCCGTCCAGGAGTAGGAGCGAGCCCTGGTTGGCTCACCAAGTCTTCCCTTCTCCCTATCCCAAAGTCAGTGCTGCAGATTCTGTTGGAGTGAGTACTCAGAAGACTTTACCGTGCATAAAGAGTCCTGGTCAATTTGGTAGGCATGTTCACGCGGAGGATGATTATTTATTAATGTGCAGAAAAGGTGGGAGGCTAAAAAACACTAAAATGTTGACGCTGAAATAGTAATGAGATGAGAATGACAGCCACAAGAGCCTTGTTATTCCCTTAAGCCTTTATGTGCATATCCTGAGAGGCTATCAAACTCCACTGGAAATGTGAAACGACTATAAATTAATCATTTGTGTTGCCTGCTCAGGGCCTGGGAGGCTACTTACTGCTGGCGGACGCTGGTAGAAAAGCCTCTCAAATAATCCTATCCACTGCTGTGGGGCCAAATAGACCACCAGGCTACAAAACGAGCCCAGGGACCAGTCCTCAGCACGGACCAACACCACGAATTGACATAACTCTCGCCGACTCAAGCGCCGACGTGTCGGTGAGTAGCTCCACCTCGAAATCGAAGGTCAAGACGAATGTGAGTGCTTCCGAGGAGGCTATCGTGCAATCGGAGATTGAAGCAGCTAAACTACTGCTTCAGCTAGGGATCTCATCCGATCGCCTCTGTGTTCCACGTAATAATGATGCGAGAAATTCCATCAGTGGAGCCTACCGAATCATGCTACACCAATTGCAAAGGTGCGTCTTTCCATTACTTTCCACGAGATCGGAGAGTAAAGCAAGGTTTATTTGACTTTGACACTTTTTCCACCATAATCCTCCATAGCCAAGTTCTCCATCTTTTTTTAGGTATCGGAGGCTCAGTAATTTGCCTCCCATCCAAGACGCAAGCAGCAATTATGGTGATAATGGACAAAAAAGAAGCACAGAAACATCATCGATGAAAGGGGCTATTCCATCCGCCTCTAAGGAGAAGTCGCAGATGAAGAAGTCCGCTTCAGACATTCCTCGTACCTCGTGTAATCGAAGGAGCGCAGAAAAGTCCTGCTCTGTATTGTAACAGACCCACTTTCGAATCACTCACTCATTGCGTATATCAACCTCACTTTGACTAGATGCGTCACAGATGAGATGAGATGCTGTTATGCGTGTTCGTTTGAATGTACCTTTTGGGCAGGTACTAATCATGTGACGTCAGCCTTGTGACGGAGCAAGCGTCTTTGATTGCAAAGGAGGAGACAAGCTTAGATATATTTTATGCTTTAATGATCTGTAATATCCCTCATCATCGATAAAAGAAAGATGTCATTTTCTACACACTCTCCTCGTTGGGTGACCCTCCTTACTGACCTTGAGCAGTGGCTTGATTAAGTCAGCTTTAACTTTCGTTTGTACTCCCCAGATTTAGAGTAAACTACAGATTTGATGTGTTCTGCCTCAGAATATACATTCGGTCGTGGTAAATGCCGTGATGACCCTGGACGCTGAGTTGAAAGGATCCGGATTTACGTTGGCTCAACTCGTCATCAATCAGGAAGAACAGTTGCCAAACAGCGAGATCTTCCATTGCATATAAAGAAAATTAAAAGAAGACATTAAGGAGTAGGAGAAGAACCCACAAAATTAGGCAGAGTGAGCCTTCCGCGTCCCACCTCAAACCAGAGTGGAAGGATGGATAACTGGCCAGGTTAGACACGAGCTCGTCTACACATTGAGTTTGACTACAACAACCGCAATAGTCGACCGTATCCAACACCTCCAAAGCTAGCTAAACGCTCCCCTTCTCTACTTTCCTTGCTCCTGGATTGTTCTCATTAGTTTTGCAAGCTCTAGCCGAATTGAATGACATTCATCCACATTATTCGTTCGATCGAGTAAGTCTCAGCCAAATGTAAACCCTACGGTCATGATCATCGGCAAGGAAACATGGTAGGGGCAAATTCCTGCTTGTCCAAAATGGACTTTGTATGTGATTCTTGCTGCTGTCCTGACCTTTGTGAAAATCTCCACCACCCACCAAGACCATAAAGCCATGACAACGAAAATAATAGTCGATGGTAGCTGTAATGTCCACTTTGAGATCGCAGCAGCGCCTGAGAACAACCGAGGCGACCCCTGCTTGAGCAGCATATTCATGGCAGGGACAAGGATAGGAGGGAATTTTGGGCTGTACTGATTAACTGCCACTTGGAAGGGCAAGCATTGTGAAACGTGTTACAGGCATCGGCAAGGCTGACTTGATCTGGCAAACGGCCTTGTCGAATAGATGCTCAAAGACGGGATCATAAAGCCACCAAAATCGCTATGGGTTTCGCAATCCATAAGCCAGATTTAGTGACGAAGAAGGGCATCTACAATTCGCCACGAGTGACTTGGAGTCGGCAGAATAGATAGTGGAAATGGCAAGAATGACACGTAGATGACACTGTCGTTTCCGATGGGGATGAGTGGGAGCACGACACCGATCTGGAATTAGTGTCTTTCAGCCTACAGGCCGCAGGCTTGACCTCAAGCCCAAAGAAATGCCGACTTTTGGGATACGCTGTATCACTGGATGGCATGGCGGTTATTGAAAGAATGCACAAAGCAAGGAAGGAGAACTTTGTACTTTTAGGGACTTGGCAGGGTACCACAATATTTCATAAAAGGTTTCATCATAATCCCAAGGCCGTCGCATAAAGCTACGCAAAGGTGGGCGAACAGGAATTTTAGGCGACAGAAAGTGCACGATGTAGCGTATCAGAAACTGAAACGGATGCTCTGCTCTGCACCGATTCTAGTGCTGCTGAATCCAAAACCAAGTGTTCTTTCATGCAAAGCGGACGCTGACGCTAGTTGTGCAGCAGTGGGTGGTGTACTCTTAAGAAGGATCAAAGAGGGTGAAGAACAGATCATTAAACACAAAAGCAACAACCTTTTGCACGAAATGAGCTACAAAGTTGAAATCTACCGTACTGACATCGGATGCGTCCTTTGTGTAGCAGGGAGCAGTATCACCTGTCAGAAGGGAAATGCCTTATACGTGGAGAACTTTTGCTAATCACCCATCCTCTAAAAGTCCACCTTTCCTTGACTTACATCAATTCCAGCATAATTCAAAAGCAGTGAGAAATGTTCACCAAAGTATATGCATGCGGGTGGAATTCAATGGGCTGGTGCATCACATCCTACTGAAATGGTGTGAGTAGAGCGCCAGCCTTACCCAGAGTGTAAGAAGTGCGGCGGGGGGATTAGGCGGCGTCGCCACTACTTATAGCTAAGGTGGGGTTTGGACGCAATCGAAATATTGCTACATAAAATTAGGTTAAGGGATATTTCTGCTAGGCATGATTTCACAAGACAAAAGAATGTGTCAAAGACTTGCTTAGGTGCGTGAAACCACATTTGTTTTAAATTGTATGCATTTCGACGGTTTCGTGTTTGAGAGTAATGCAGAGCATTGTTAAAACTCCTGGAAAGGTTGAATCAGGAGGCAAAAGCGTTAGATGACGTGGTGGACTGAATCTCACCTCAGTCACGTCATTGAGTTGGTTGAAGTGAAGCAGACCACCTCCCGGGTTGAGGAGCGTCCCTTCTTCGACAGACACACCTACATTGTTTACTACGTTTTTTGGACTCCACCTCCACACAGACATGCTATTGGCAAGTTGCGAGCAATAAAATGCAAAAAATAAAACATCGTCATATCCATAACCCAATTGTTACCAAATGACTTATTATGGGTTATCGTGCAGTCGCCTCCCTTACATGCTATGACCAAAGTGGGAGGTCAGTAAATGTCGCATTTTAAGCACCGCTGGTTGCAATGGCATGTCCACACACAACACCATGCCCTACAGGAGTACAGTGTGGGTGGAAAAAGACACTGAAATGCTAATTGCTCGAACGAGGGGTAGACGGGTTGGGCCACAAGACGTACCGCGACTTGAGGAGCAAGGGTAGTTTTAACGGTGCTAGTGCAATGCGTTGCTTGTTTGTTGAGCTTTCGGTTTCTGTGAGCAACCACTTATGATTGGTCTTCAGGCCATGCCATTAGATCCTAGCGTTATTGTGTGTTTAATATCCACATTCTGCTCTAGTAATACGTCTTCTTTTGCTTTAAAAATGCCTTAAGGTGGCGGAGAATCAGCTTTACTGGCCAGCTTTCGAGTACAAGTCCAGTAAGCTTCCTTTTCTATCGCATTACCTGTTTAGACTGTTGACTATTAGATAGTTCAAGCCTATTTTCTACTTCATGTTGTGATCATTATGGGCGTTCATTTGTTTCGTCGCATATTGAATTAGAGGTAGGTTTCGCGTTGATTGATGGCCGATGCTGTGTTCACGCGTGACTTAGAGTCTGAGTAACTGCTCATTAGCCTCCCATCTTCCTGATGTATACTTATCTGCTGCTCGGACCGATTGCTGCTGATTGGAAACGAGTAGCATGATTGAAGAGGCATTGAGGTTTTGCATTAAAGAAGGCCGTTTGCGAAAAGCAAATTAATCAAGTTAATGTGCTCTAATACCTTTAAGACAACACAGCTCAAAGTGTTCACCAGACTTCAAGAAGGGGTCGAAACGGACATCCGCCTTCTGGTGGAATGAGCAAAGTCAAGGTTTTCTCCTCCCCAAAACGTGTCTATGGTTAAATAATAGCCACTACACAGTTAGATGTGCAACAAAGGGCTGGTAGTCAATGACGGTCTGGATTACCACGGTCACCTTTTATTTTTATTGCTCTGTGTAGAGTAAGGGTTGTAGGCGTCGCACAACCGAGCATTTCCTCAAGTCGTAATAGGTCGTACCAGCTTGGAGATGGGATATTAATGGGTAGAATACCCAGCTGTTGTACAACTGAGTGAAGTCTTATTATGTGGAGATTTAATACATGCTTAACCAAAATGTTGTCAATGGTGATACAAAGAAAACCATTGCAAATAAATGGATGTTTATCCATGTCCGTACCGGTCCCTCACATTGGAGCAAATATTTTTCGACAATTCAGGCCAGCTGGACTCTAAAACTTTTTTGGTTGCAGTTTTAAGCTAACTGATGTAGCGTCCCGAGGCTCCCCTTAAGGTAAAAGAAGGAGCAATACTAGGGCAGAATATATATATTCCGGGAACAGAGGGCTTGGGGGCTGTTGGCACGGCCCGAAGGCCGACCAACCGGCTAGAACAAGATGACCACCCAAGTGACCTATACCGGTAGCTCAAACAAACAAAGTGTTACAACTGAAGTTAACAATTTTGGCCGTTAGCACACCTGTGTTAGCATCAGTAGCATGGCCTGGAGTCAAGACATAGGCGGCAGCTAGAAAATATATGGGAGTCACTTACTTCCATACTCTTTCAAAGTAGAGAAGAAAGACGGAATTAATATTTGCAGAGAAATTATGTGCTAGGCGAGATTTCTTCCGCACCTTTCAAATCAAGTCATTTGTGTTTGCACGCATGTTGTTATAATGCATAAAATTCTGTGATTACACCGTGGTCACATCATTCCCCACTTTGATTCGGTTGTTTTATGATGAGTCGGGTGCTGGTTGCGGCCGCGGTGGGAGCTGTGGCGTAAGCAATTGTCTAGTTTCCCAAACATGTATTAGTTTATATGTAGGCTACAGGGCGTACCAATGTGTACTACATGTAAGTACTGCCTGTCTAATTGCTTTTAGCGGAAAGCATTTCGTGAATATATCTCCTTTGAAAACGATCTTACAGAGAATGATCCATCGAAATGGATGGCTGACCCAATTACACCCATCGAAAGCCTTCTTGTAATACAATGTTTTGCATTCTAACATGCGGTAGCATTCAGGTGGTATTCATTCGAAGATGGAAATACTTTGCATGAATCTTCAAGTGAGTCTTATTGGATTTGCTCTACTAGCAACGATTTCAATGCATTTGTATATTTTGCTTGTTGAGAAACTTTTGGTGCTGTTGTTATCCGCCGGTGGTGAGTGTACTTCCTGAAAATCAGCGTGGGATTTTGTTGGGTGGATCGATGTCTTGGACATCCAGAGTGCTATTGTAAATGTTTTTTAGTCTCACTTATGTCGATGTATGGAGGCTATTGATGGCAAGGCGCGCTTCTTTGTTGACCGTTGGACGCGTGAAAATGTACCGTAACTACCGTTTATTGCGGCGTATTTTGGTAGCCAACGTGTTCAACATTTCTATTTCAGTAAATGTTGTTGCTTTTAGGATGAAGGTGGTGGCATCTCTTGTGTACTCCAAGAAGGCAAGGTCTTTGAAAAAGCCGCAATCAATATCAGTGTGGTAACTTGTAGTCTCTCCAACTCGGCGATCAAGCAAATGAAAGAAGGGTATGCCAGGTTCCATGTGGTAGTCTTCCACTTCTTTAACGCTACTTTTGTTTGAGTATTATATTATGGTTTGTAGTTTAATTCTATGCAGAATCCTGCTGGGTGGTTTGCCAATGGGCATGGGTGCCATTAAAAGTGCTATTTCTTCTTTACCTCTGTGACTTATGGAAGAAAGAAATCCCCTTAGCAGTGAATCCTTTTGCATGTTCGTTTTTGCTTACTGAATCTATAAAACTTTTGGCGGGTTTGTTGTGCATCTTCTAGGTAACCGTCTCTGCTTTTTTTGGTTTAGGGTGAAGGAATTGGAGAATGAACGCCCCTACAGGTGTAGTGTGGTGGGGATCAGTTCGGTCAATCATCCAGTGCGTCGATTTGTTCCTTCCTGAACATTTCTCCCGTAGTCTATAAGCAGGCACCATTCTTTTCCATTCTCAGCGAAATCCTCATGCACCAACGATGCACTTCAACTACCGTTATTTTGAGGTAACCGACGTGGAGACAGGCCAGAAGATATGGTGGTTCGGTGGAGGCTGTGATCTAACTCCCTCCTTCCTCTACGAGGAGGATGTCAAGCACTTTCACGGCCTTTTCAAGGCTGCCTGTGATGCTCACAGTCCCTCCTATTACCACGACTTTAAGACGTGGTGTGATGAGTACTTTTTTATCAAACATAGAGGTAATTTGCCTTCGAGGAGGCCACTATGTTATAGCCTTTATTCCTAAGTGACGACATTAGAATAGATACCTCACAGATGTATCGATCGGAACCACTTTGATTAAATTATTAAAATGTACTGCGTGCATAGCGGTTGTGTTTCCAGCATCTTCACTACCATGTATTCGTGTATTCGAATTTGTAGCTCACTGTTAGTAGGTCATGGAACAGATGCTGAGAACTTTGAATAAAAATGCGCTCCCTTGATCTTGTTCGTTCTACTTGTCTATCTTTTTGTTTCATACTTTCTCTTCTGGTATTCTGAATTAGTTCGAATCTTGCAATTCTCTTGATTGTCGTTAATTCTTTTTCAAAAATATCACCAAAGCAACTTGGCAAAACTTCTGAATGATTAGAAACTCATCTTTACTTTATAGGACCCCAGTCAGGTTTGTGCGCCCCGAAAAACCTTTCTTTTGAGCAGAATTCTTAATACCATTTGGCAATTATCCAAAAATTGGCGTTCTACCCTATCGCAGAAAATGTTACAATTTTTGGCAGTGATAGCTAATTAATTGTGATGCCTTTTTCATAGGTGAAGCACGGGGCGTCGGTGGCATCTTTTTTGATAATTTGGATAGCCCCTCGCAAGATGAGATCTTTTCGTTTGTTCGGGTATGCTGCTTTCGCTTCCCGTTTATTTCTTTTCCTGCTGAACTGGTCCTTTGACTTTCACCTTAGGACTGTGCTGCTGCTGTGGCACCATCCTACTTGCCAATCATTGTGAAACGGCTGAAGACGCCCTACAACGATAAGGAGAGGTATGCGAACATTCCCATTCCTACCACTTCTGACTTATTAGGTAAAATAATGATGCAGCTGCATAGTCAAAGTTGGGCTGTGTATATTAGGTTTGTTTTGCCCATCTGAATTGGGCTATTGCTGTGTAGTGCGGTCATCTGGCGCGTTTCTTTTACACTCGCAGGCAGTGGCAGCTGCTACGCCGTGGCCGCTATGTGGAGTTCAATCTGATCTACGATAGAGGTACTAAGTTTGGTCTCTTCACACCCAATGCTAGAATTGAGAGCGTCTTTGTCTCGATGCCCTTGTACGCTGTGAGTAACCGATTTTAAATGCTTTTGAGTTTATCATCAGTTGTCACTGCCTACATGATTGCTATGAGCACGAGCAAGTTAAAGGCACTTGGCTGCTCAGGTTAAAACTTCTTCGTTATTATTTCGCTTAGGCTCATTCTTTCCCTTTTTATGTAAATGCAATTCCCTGATGGCGTGTTATGCTTCGTAGAAGACACCTTCTTCATTAGTCTAGCGAATCAGTTTGTTCTAAGCTTCTAGCATCATTGAAAGCAGTTACACTGTTTTGGCTTGCAGGTTTTAGGGCGCTGGTATTAACTTACCCTTCTGAAATGGAATCCCAACGACTTGGACCTATTTAGCGTGGCACATTTGGTGATGCAAGTTAGAGTGATTGGTTAGTGTTGAGTGAGGTCCAAAATAAGCCTCAGTCACGATTAATTCGGCGAAACCACTTAATAAGTTGTCTCTCTTGTCAAAAATGGGTCTTGGAGATTGTTGCATTGGCTGAGTGCATCAGTGCTAAGTTGGTATTTTTTTGCTTCTTTGTTTATGTCACCCGAGCAGCAGTGCTAGAATACTGGTCAGAGTAAGCAACTGTTTTCGTTAGTTGTTGAATCTGAGGATTTTTAATCATACTCGGTGAAGCACTTGAGTACAGGGACCAAATACTCAGGGCTCCATAGCCCAACTATAAATGCAATCTAAGAATTTGGTAATTAGGTGTCTTTAGAGGTATCATCTTATGCTATCGACTGAAATTTGTTGGAGTGGTTTTATGTTGCATATATTCTGTCTTTTTGTTTGGTTGTTTCGATGAAATGCAATTTATAGCATTGAGTTCACTAGTTTGTGGAATTCAACGACGCTGCTTGATCTGATGGGACTCGTTGAGTGATGCACTGAATTTTGTTTTAACTTTTTTGCCAGAAATGGATTTACTGCCATGACCCCTCTGACGACAAGAGGTATATGGACCTGCTGGAGGTTTTGAAGAAACCGCGGGACTGGGCGTAGCACAGCCACCGCTTGGCGGCAATGCCTCCATTGGTGCTGTTGACATAACTAGGATCCCACTGAATGAGGATTTGTAAAACTGCACGTATTTGGAATACAGACTCTTTCATGTGTCTTTTTGATTCGCTGTTTGTTTTCATGCTGGGCTGCCATCGTTTGGTTATTCATTGGTTTTAAACGTTGGTTGAGGTTGGTCGTTGATATGAGAGTTGGATGTTCCGTTATCACTGCATTATTATCTAGCAACTTTTTGGAAGACGCTTGGATGAAGGCGAGTCAGCACAGAGGGCTCATGTGCCTCTTAGCCATGAATGAAAGGTTCACCTAGTTCAAAGCTGCTTTAATGGTTTTCTTCATGTAAATAGGCTGATTGTTGTGTCCATGGTTAATTGGTGATGCTTTGTGCCATCAGGGGATTTTGGTTTGAGTGTGGTTAAAGTGGGTTTGAAAGTGTCTTACCTGTAATTCTGTGACCTCTTTCCTAAATCAACTGCATTGATTGGGCTGAGTACTTTGGCGCAGTGCATGTTTGCTCACAAAGTTGAGACTTGGAGAGAGAGTTTCAAAAGATTAATCCTGAGTTGTACCCATCTTTGTTCCGCGTTCTACACTGCGCTCCTTCGGGATCGTGATGTCTATCATGTAAGTTTTCAGGTTTTCATACTTCATTTCAAGACTGTAGCCTCCACTGTCAAACGTTTTGGTCTGCGTTGCATTTGTGGGTTGCCAATGGAATGCACATTTGTACGCACCGAATACGTACACTTAATCGTGCACATTGAAATTCACCTTAAGAGCTAATCACCAAATGTTTTTATGCATGCTTTTGGGCGAGCAAATCGTCAAATTTTTTGTTCAAGTATGTTCAAGTATGTTGCATTATCACTGGGAAATATGGATCCCTTCAAAAATCGGAGAAAAGCCTTCCGCAAATGTCTCCCTATAATGGACGTAAGGTATTTGATTGAAAAAGTACCGAACTACTGCATAATGTAGGCAAACAAACCCAAGTGGGTCAAGATTTCAATCCGCATTTGTTATTTGCAGTTTTTGTGTATGGCATTGGGCTTGATATTTAAGATTTGAGCCTAAGGCTATATAAAAGTAGTGGCTGACCTGGTTCACCTAATTCTGGAACCCAGACTGTTAAGTTGCCAGGTTCTTTAAGGCAACCAAGAGCTTGTGCGGGTGCCTGAACTTCGTGCTATCATTAGAAACGCTTAATTTTTTCTTGAGAAAAATCGTTTTACGTCATCATAGTTTCGAAATCTTAGAAAATTGAAGTGAGTTGGTGGAATTTAATACAAGAGTCGGCAATAGCTCAAGCACATGGATGATTCCCTAAGACATTCTCTCCCTTTTTGAGCACCGTCTGCGGTACTTTTCTTGGTCGGCTTCTCATGTTAACCCTCACGATATAATTGGTGGTGTAAGAAAAACACCCACCATACCAGCTATCGAGCTTCTGTGTGTATGAAATCTTCTCGACCGCACCATTGTTGTTTCCTCTGGACAAGTCCATTGCACGTGGAGCTCCGTTCTGCAGGGAGACTGGAATGTGCTGGCTATCACGCGTGTCCATAGCCAATCGTAAAATACCAATCTAAAAGCAGAGTCATATAACGAGGGACAGAGTTCAGCATAGCTCCGTGGGGGTATGGTTTTGCACCTACTCAGCCATTTCTAATCTACCCGGGTTCCGCGCAGCTAGTAATGAGGTCCCTACATAGCTCTATTGCTTATACAGTCGACGACTGATTGGTTTCACCCCTCCACACAACCCAGATTGATCAGTAGTACGGGTAAAGTGGCCTACGACTTATTTTACAACATTCACCTGGTGGAGTCCCTTTAATTCCACCCTGTTTCAAAAATTTTGTCGACTCTTTCTTGCATATCCTTCAGGATGTGTTAAATCGGAGCATGTCTAAACATCTGACTCTCTTTTCCTCCAAGAGATGTCACGGCGTCATCTAGAATCCGCTCTGCTGGCAAGCGCTCTAGTTGAGAACGGTTTGTCGTCAGTTTTTCGGTTGACGAGGATCAGATTTCAACGCACTCTACATCCTCCCGAATACCAGCCTGCTTCTGAAATGGCTTTAAACAATGCTCCTGAAAAGCCCGTTTGCTCTCACTGTGGCACAAAGTGCTCATGTCGTGATGATTGTAAAAAGGCGCCTATGAGCAAGCCACTGTGTCATGAAGGTCCCATTGTTGAGAAGGATGATTTTGGTGTGCACACACTGAGGTTTAGCGCTGATGGGCGTCAACTGATTGTTGGATCTGCCAATACAAGCGTTCGCGTAAGTCAGCATAATTGCTTAAAGCCTAAAAACGCTTCATTTGAAGTTAAAATGCAGCCCCCTACATCTCTGTCAAGATAATCAATGTGATAGAGGGTCAACAGCAGTTACTGTTGCGGCCCTCGTCATGGAAATTGGGTATGCCAATTACTTGTCTGCGCTACGTGCCAACCAACCTTAAATGGGTGCTGGGTTGCACTCCACAGGGTGACATATTCTGTCTCGATTCCACCTATGAGGGTTTCGAAACTCTGATCACGGAGAAGAACCAGCAAACCTATTGCTTTGATATATCACCCGATGGAATGGAACTGGCCACAGCTGGCACAGACACCGCGATTCGTCTCTACAGCCTCTGTTTTGGTCAACAGAAGACAACTAGTTTTGAAACCCACTCTACCGATTCTGGAAAACCCGAAAAAAGTAAGGCTTTGTAGCATCTGGTACATCCACAGTAACATAATCAGGTCGGTTTACTAAAAGTGAATCTATCGCTAGGAGTGAACATAGACGATACCTTGAATTTACACCTATGTAAGAGTTTGATATTTTAGTAGTATGAAGTGTTTTTGGTGTATCTCTTAACGCATAATTCTGTGTGGTTCATTGTTTGGTGCGGGTGGACAGTTGAGTAAATCATCGACTACACGATTAGGACCTTGCAAACGTTTTGCCGGAGGCAAAGCCGATCAATCCATCAAACCCTTCATCGTGCCGATTAGCTACAAGGGGGACGTCAAACAAGATCCCTGTTCCGAGGAAGCGGACACTGACACTGTTGGACCACAAATTCTTGGCTACCACCCCACCGGTCCTGCGGACAATTATACAGAAGGCCACTCAATGCGAATAACTGCTCTAAGGTATCATCCCACTCAGTGCAGACTTCTCATCTCGGCCAGTTGGGATCATCATGTAAAGGTGAGTTGGAAATGTTGGATTCTGTTATAGCGGATTAGTTTCAAGCCACGGATACTTGAGCTTTCGCGGTATTTTGTAGGCCTTCTAGACTTGACTTCGTGTCGATTTAATGGATCACGACCTTAAAGATCATCGTAATTTATGCATAAGGGGTTCCAGATCGCCCACGATATGTGTTTTCGAAGTAGAATTACCCGACCGTGGTCTTCTTTAAGAAGGTATTGGATTTACTAACTAACACCCCAAGTATCGCATTGAGGCGAATCGAACTGGTTGGACACGTGTGCGCAACGGTAGTTTAAGTGCTAAAGCTGCCTGATCTTGCTGCAGATTCGTAGCATTTTCGAACCATAACTGCAACGTTCAGCTGGTATCATCAACTTATGTCTCCACCACGACCTCACAGTCACTTTTTTGGAATGAGTGGTAGGTCTAAGGTAGACATTTTCAACGAACTCATGGGACAAATCTCATTTTGTTGATGTTTTAAGCAGTCTTTGCTATTACAATTGATTGCGCAAAAGAACTCACTCGAACATTGAGTTTCGGCTTCTACAGCGGTGTGAGGGAAGTTATCACTCACATATTTAGGAGGGGTGCGAGGCCATAGGCATGCCTACGTACCATGCTGCTTAGTGAATGCCCAACCTGTGGATGCTGAAGAGCCTGTGAAACTGAATTTCTAGGCATATCACCTCATTTGGTTAAGACTCACTGAATTTGGCCCATACTCAGTCACATCCCCTGGTGGACCGCTTTGAAGGACCTCTGACACAAATGATAGGTCAACGAATCAGTGGTGTCCCACGGACGTGAGACCGATAAAAGGAACTGCTGTAGTTGTCCATTATTAATAATTGATTATGCTTGGATGATGAGGATAGGAGTGGTGGATTACTTTTTGTTGATTGACCAGGGTTTTTGAGGATTCTCGTTGCATCCTATCAAATTAAACGTAAAAGCATGAAGAAACCTGAGTATTTTTAAATCCAACCAATAGCATATTCGACTGCTTAAGTGTTCATGTCTTCCAACCTTCATGTCTCTAAAATAAAGCCCGATTCAATGTGGATGAATTAGACATCTACTGTCGTCCAGATATGCGTTGATGGTAACTCAAACTTTGTCATTAGAAGTGACAAATGCCTGTTTTTACTTCCTGTGTTGGCGGGAAGTGTCGTTTGTAATTCTACCAGTAATGTCGTCCAAAACCACTGCCGTAGTCAACACTCACGCGTCTAGTATGTTAATCCACAGGTTTGGGACACAAGAACACGGAACGGACCAGTGCACGATATCTACGGTCCTCTAGTTTGTAGCCCCGAGGGCCTCGACGTTGAAGGAGACGAGCTTCTCACCGCTTCATGGCGTAAACGGCAAGCTCTCGAGGTGAGAAATTCTCATATCCCTGTGGGTCTATTGGTCTCTCTCGTGCTCTTGCTTTATTTCTCTTCGCCCCAATCTTGGGGTGGGGGGAGGAGGTTAAGCCATTATCCTGTTTTACAAAAGCGACTGTTAAGTGCGTATTTGGTGCGGCCTAACATTAGTGCACCTCATCTTGCCACTGTGTGCATCCAGAGCTTTGGAATCTCATGCCAGAGATTTTAGCTGCTGGCTCATTTTGCGTGTGGATCCTTGGGTCTGCTTTGAGGCCACAGTGCGGAGAGGCCAGCAAGCACTAGGATGCTGTTTGTTTGCCACTATGCTTTGATCACATTTAAGAAGTCATTGTCGAAGTCCTCTGTTGGTGTGGTGTGATGGGGCCGACGAGCGATCATGCAGACCACAATGCCCCAACTTCTGCATTGCCCACAATAAGTTCCTACGTTCGGGCTTCCCAAGATGTCCGCGGTTTTTAATCCCTTAATCCGTCGTAAGAATCAACTCACCCATTAATGATTAGCAAAAGTGGACCAATCAACATGAGGATTTGTTGCTTTATTTCAATAGAGTCTGTTAATTGGAACATGTAAGTGAAGTTGGTGGCATACTCAAGTGGACATTACTTCTAAGAAGTTAACTTTTGCGAGTGCAGCATTGGAGGATTCATGCAACCAGCTGTCCCCTCAAAAGAGAGCAGATGTGAAGTGTGGAACAAATATATGTTACCTGTCCTTGTCAATGGCAAAGCCAAGGGATTGTGATTGTAGGAATGGAATGATCGTTTAAGCTAGCGTCTATTTTCTGGTACGTGTTTGATGTATCCTTATGCCAAAGTTCTGCCTCACTTAATTGTTATTCCTAATGCAATCACTCGCGCAACTAAACAGCACCGTTCTCGGTTGCTCTAGAACCTATTTGAGGATCATATAATTCTTCTTTAAAATCTTGAAGCAACTTCTCGAAACCTTCAAATCACACATTCCCAATTTCCGATGGTACCTGGTGCTCTAGTGTCAAGCAAACCTCTAAGATCTCCGTAGAATTGAACAAAAAATACGATCCTATCCTCCTAATACAGACTAGTTTCTCTCGAAGGCTATTCCCTGCTGCTTTCCTTGAGTGTATAAAACCATACAGAGGTTAGAATGAAGCATGAAGCATGCACTACTTCCCCTTTACAAGCACAGAACTCTAGCAACATTTCAAGCCTAATTTTCCAGCATCATTTATGGACGTCAAAAGTGTGTGCTTGGGAGGGTGCGCATGAAATTGCATCAATTTCCCTCCTCAAATCCCGCGTTGTAGGCTGCAAAACACAACTTTAGCTGAACGTAATTAATTTCAATTAGAAACTGGAATTTGCAACGATGGTAGATGAGTGCACTCACAGCTCAAATGCACGAATTCCATTATTAATTTTATTCAAATCTCAAAAAGAATATAAACACCTTGAGGCGTTTGTTGTGCAACCTGTGGGATCTTGTGATGGCAGAATAGTCATTTAATTCGTGATTTTCAATCACACAGTCATCACAAACAGATGAGCAAAGTAGTTCTCGCCAGGTGAAAAGTCCATGTCATTGCAGCATGGAGCGATGTAATTGTCAATCCCCAAATCAGGCAATGACAATAGGACGAGAAGGAGCAATAAAATTGGTCAAAACAGTAGCACCAAATAATATTTTAATGCTATAACCCCAATTCGAAGTCGATTAGCACCTATCCAATGGTGGACAGGTGGATACCGCAAAACACTGATTAGTTCAGCACCTCAACATTGACCGAGGTCTGCAATGCACATGGAGGCACTTTTAAGGTCACAAAATCCCTTGAAAGTCTCGGATCTCGTTTAACTACTTTCTCCACTTTTAACAAGGCAGTGCGTTCAAGGAGCCATCTCAAGTACTGTGAGGTGGTTATCAAATAAAATTTTGCCTAAAAGCTCTTTTTTGAAGCTTAGTTCTTTAATCACTGGTACATTTGTCAAGCCTTTGTGTCTCAATTATGCAATTGCGAATTTGTTTTTCCCTAAAATGGAGTGCATAAACTACGAGGTCGTTGTGCAATGAGCTCGATGTTTTTCTCTCCCATCCTCAGCCTTCATGCCCTTGCAATGGGTAGTCGAGGCGAATGAGGACATGCTTTATGGGCAGCAGTAAATAAGTAAAGGAGTAGAGAAATGCCACAATTTAAGCTTTTTTATTGGTACATATCCTCCTCTGGGATGGAGACCAAGGGCATATTACCTGTTGGGGACCTTGTATCTGCTTTTCACCTCAAACACAGCTCCCTCGTCTTTATAACCACCGTTTCTGGTACATCTTCATATTCAACCAAAGGTGCATCTTTGCATAGAACCAGCTCTATCTACTTCTTGTCTCTGAGGTTCGAGGCATTATTTTTAGGCTCTGGATTTTCGCATTTCATCATATTTAATGCGCAAATGGTACGAACTCCAGTCGTATAAATTGTCCTACTAACTGTAATTAAGTAGCATGTATGTAGATTTGGGACCTGCGTAATCTGCATGCGACCGAGTCGTCTCCGAAAGGCAGCAATTTGGCTAACGGTGACGTGGGGAACACGCTGCGAAAACAGGCCTACATGCAACCCGCGGAGTGCATTGACGTGGCGGATGTAGTGAAGGGGCAATGCAAAGACGCTGGCGGTGGTGAATATCTGTACGCTGCACGTCTTCTACCCAGTCGTGCCATTGTCTGTGGAGGCTCAGGATTCAATGAAGTGCGAGTTTTTCATCGTGATACTAAAATGGTAAGCTATACAGCCAATCACCAGTCCAAGAAGCATCTACATTAATTGCATTCACGCTTCAGCAAAATGACGCGCATGGTTGCCATAGTAGAACTGGTAGCGGCTTCATCGCGCCCATATATTAATTGCTCTCGTAGTCATAAAATGGCTGTATTACTCTCCCCAAGTAACAAATGTAGTGCACTTCCATTCGCCAGCCCAAATGTCTAGGTGTTAGTAGGTGTGCCTCCTTTACAAGTTAGTAATGTAGGACCAAGGAGCATATTTTACATTTAACTTTGCCGAAATGCAATAAAATTGGGTAATTTGCCACCCTAAGATGTTAGAAAACGGTTTATTAGTCTAAAATACAACAGGTTTTACACCATTTTCGATAGCCTTACTTTTACTGAGGCTGCTTTTGGCTCACTTCCACATTATCCAAGCATGGTATAAGAGGTTCGATGACTACTACACTCATCTCTCCAGGCCTTTTTTCTACTGATCTCCTTTTAACCTAGTGTTCGTTTTTTGCTTTCCAGCCCGTTATTCGTATTCCAACAGACTCCGTGGTCCAGACTATCGATAGTGTGCTGGAGGGTCGTTTCATTGCTATCGGTTGCGCCAGCGGTGCCATAAC
Organism: Taenia saginata; assembly: GCA_001693075.2. Taxonomy (NCBI): domain Eukaryota; kingdom Metazoa; phylum Platyhelminthes; class Cestoda; order Cyclophyllidea; family Taeniidae; genus Taenia; species Taenia saginata. The sequence continues at coordinate 393,695 of LWMK02000024.1, forward strand.
CATTGCCGGCTTGGCTTGAAGGCCTTTCACAGGGCACTGCTCAGACCCCCGACACTCTTGCAGTTTGCCCACTTATTTACTGACAGTAATACTACCACTAATAATAATTGAACACTCGCTTAAATCTCTGAAGTAAACAGTTTTGGACAAAGAGGTAGATTATTAACTAAATCAACGGGTTAGTTTTACAATGGCACCACGCTTGAGGGTATTACTGACCGAATCCATTTGTACACTTTTGCTTGAAATATGAGGAAATGAGGGTTAAAAATGCCTCAACGATCAGTCGCACGCGAAATACGGCCCAGATCGAACAGGTTGGTCCAGGTGATTATTAGCGCCCCTGGACCCTTCAGGAGGCACAGCGATGATGATGCCGTCTGGTGGAAGCACAATGATGAATTCTTATATGCTTACGAAACCAAATCAGCGAGAAACACATTGCTTCTCACCTTTTGTGAGCATTTTCTCCAGCATCTCCCTTGGTCAACCTTTAGCATCAGTCACCACAAGGTAGTCGGTGCTTCCAACACAAAAACACTCACGAAATGTGCAAGTGTGATAATACTTGACTACAAGGCCACTGGTGCCTCTTTGCATTTCTACTAGGATTGAAGTTTTCTCCTGTTCGGTAGCTGCATTGGTTGGAAGGGTGAGATGTTCTGACCATCTTGAACGCCCACCGGTAGTGATAGGCCCACTGACCTAAAACCAGAGGCAATTGATTTCACTCCACTGCTGCTCATTCATTTAAAATTGTATGGATTCCATGCAAGCACGATAGACAGCTTCGCAACGAACTTTTAAAGATGCTTTACGGACACTGTGACACTGGTATTCCCAGCCCTTGTGTTAGAGGTCGGCCCAGATTCTCCCGTCCATGGTATATGTTCTTCTTCCTCAAAACAACAGAGATGAGAACGGATTTTCACCAGGACCGAATGCCACCAAGAGAGTACCCTGCGCCTTTCGGGCGACTGTAAGGCTACTGAAATGTTAATGCCGCCCAGTGGAAGCACAATTGCCGAGCCTTAAGCGCCCGTTTAACGAGGCGTTTTGAATCTCGATTTAATAGACTGTGTCAGCCTTATAGAATGAATGCTTAATTTTAGAACTGGGTGATGGCAAAGGAACCTTTGACAAAGACAATGCTTCTTATCAGTTTGCTTTTCGAGATTAAGAGCCTTCTGCTGTAACAAATAAGGTTACAAGTGGTGTTGCATGAATAGGATCTTTCAGAAGACAACAAAATATTTTGTTCTGTTCAATCTATTGCACTTTCCGACTACAGCACAATGGATGATGCCTGGTTTTGAAAGAAGAGTAGGCTAGTTTCTCCATTCTCAACGATTCAGCCATTTCACGGTAAGTAATGTCCCCACTCAATCTCTATTGACAATAATCGCAATCATCATTACTGGCAAAGAACGTGAAATGTACTGGCAAGAGCGAATGGGTCTAGCTGTTTTATAAATAAATAAACTTTTTTTGGTCGAAACGAGGACTCCATTGGCTTGACATTGCCTCTCCATTTCGCAAATGAGGCCTCACGGATGCACTTAACATTGCAACTCGTTTTATTACTGAGTAATGATAGAATGATGGATGAATTAATAACCGACACATGAGTCGCCTATTCGGAAAGACCTTTATTTGCCTCTTTGTGGAGAAGTTACTTCTATCGCTCAAACCTGAATGGACATTATGTCTCGCGACAGGGGAGATTGATTGCACTGACCTTGCCCGGTGATTTTTGGGTCTCAAGCTCTGGCCTGGCATCCGCGAACATCAAAATCACCCCATTCAAGATAAGAATTTGACTAAGACTTGGCGCTGAATTTACCTGGCTTGCTCGGTTGAGAGGAGGAACCCAACCCCACGCGTCTTCCTACTGGTTGCTGCTCGCCCAATCTACGCTAAGTCCTCGTTGTCATGGTGAGGGTGTGAGTGAAGCATTCGTTTACTAGCTCTCGTTTCCTTCCCACTTTTTAAATGGAGAGTAGCGAACCCACAACCTCAGGCGCTCTCGAGCAACCAGGCCTCTTTCGATCGGAGTCCGTCGCTCTCGTCCTGGTCGTAGGCTATTTTGTGCTTATGAGTAGTATAGGCGTGCTCTCCTGGTGCCGAGTTCGCAAACGCGTACGAGATTATATAGAACAGCGACATTCGAGGCGGCCACAGCGGTTTGAGCATGATAATCGAGTGCTAAAAATCAAGTATTGCAGTGGCAAAAACTGTGAGTCTCCTGGATAAAACTCCTTTTCGATTTTGCTGCCTGTTTGGTGCTCACTTACACTTGACTGATACTTGCTGTTGAAATATGGCAATTGTAGGCACTGAATTGAGAAGAAGCATATTGAAGATGTGTAAGACAGCTGTTAGAGGCATTTTGCATATTTACTTTGCAAAAATGTGACGCGCTGTAAATGTCTTTTGACTTTTTGCATTTTGGGGTTCATTTAAAAAATAATTAGGACACTTCATTCTAGAGAGAGCCTCATACAGAGTTTACATTCCCAGTGACTTCTTTTCGGTAGTATATTTTGCTAACATTTTACTCACACTTCCCCTATTTTGTTGCTCAGAGTTAGCGCATTTTACGAGCGGATACTGTTTGTGACCATCGGTACCTCTGCATACTGATTCTGATAAGTAATCGAGAAAACGTGTTGATCCTAAGGTTCTAGCATGCCTAACGCTTCTTCCATCGGGGTGTCCAAGATCTTGTACAGTGTAACAGGCTTTTTTTCTCGAATTCACCCCTAGTTCTATTGCATGGTAACATTGTTATACCCTTCTTCTGAAGGAACACTCAGTAGCACCCATCACGACTTCTGATCTTATTTAAAATAAACTTTGTAATATAAAATTCTTTGGTCATGGCTTGGAGTAATATGTTGATTATATGTTGTTTTATGAACCTAAACTACCACAAATAGTAAACCATAGCGTAGGCGTTTTATATGAAAGTGAGGTCGATTTGCTTAAGCTTAGTTTTGCGGAAAGCGGACGACTAAACTAATATTGTCTTGAATATGTAATCTAAGAGGTTTTTATTGCTAAACGCTTAAATTGAACCTGAAATACAGGGCAGTAGCACACCCAATGCTTTTGTACGTATTTGTCACACCCTCATGTGGAGTAATGGCAGGCTAGGAAATAAAACTTCCACCGCGTTAAAGAATGTGCCAAATCAATGTAACTGAAGTAACGGATTTGTTTCTAAAGATGCACGAAATGAACGGAGGATGGAGTGTCACAAAGTGAGGGTTGAAGGAGGACTCAACTGCTAGTTCTGCCGAAATGCAACATAATTTGGTTTTTTTTTTGGTTAAACCAAACGCTCCTTTGCCTACCATTTAACACATGAATTTGTGATACTGGAAAGTGGTAAACATTTTTGATAAAAAAATAGCTAAGGCCAGAAAATGATTAATAACTATGGGTGGATTACTTACCCCCTACAGTGGATTATTTTTTCTTGCTCGTAAACCCCTGGAGGCCTCTAAGATTTCCATTGTACGTTCCTAAGACAGATGTACTAATTCCCCGATCTACTCCCTTCCAAAAATGCAATTAAAAGCCAACTTGACAGAAGTGAATGCAACAGTCCCACCCAATTGGTGGTGTTAGAGTTGAAGCTAACTTAAATTCCTCGGACCGAAGGTGACGCTAACGGACGCCGCTTTCAGCCTGGCTTACGATACGTCCTGCGAGCAGGCATAACAGCTCGCCGAGGCCCTACCGCTGAATTCGATCGAGTCTCCTACCGAACGCTGAATTATAGACGGCTTGGATATTGACTCCTCCCTCCATTCGGTAAAAATACGCAAGTACCAATCTTCCAACAGATTTCAGCACACAATGACCGTACTTACGGCTACCAAATGTGGTGAGGTGAACCATGTAGGCAATTAGACAAACAAATTTTAGCATCACCACTTTATTTCCCGTAAAAAAAGGAAAGAGTATCGAAAGATAGGTACAAAAGCATCATTCACGGTTCCTCCTCATCCTGCTGCGCGCTGGCATTCACTCCCCCATCCCCATTCCCCTCATCAGCATTGAGAGCCGAGTTGAGCAAATGGGTAAGCACTCCAGTGCCCACACTCTTCAGATTGCTCGCATTTTCAAGCACAGAGGAGAGGAAGTCACTAGCTGACCCCGACAATGAGGGATTGTCAGTGGAAGGCGGGAGGAAGGGATTTCCCCCACTGAGTGACGCAAAGTAGACTTTGGCGTTATTTGCCATCGCCCGATAGCGTTCTAGCTCCAAATACCGCGGTGTCAAGCGTAGCGAATCGGCCTCTGCCTGTCTTGAGGCGCGGTAGAACTCAGCGTCTGCATCTGCGCGTGCCCTGGAGGCTCGAATACCATCTTCAATGGCAGCGATTGCTTGCTCGTTCTCCTTCGCCGACAATCGCATGCGCCATTCAATGGCTGCCACCTCCGCGGCTTGCTCCGCCTCTGAAGTGTAAAGCGCACACCCTGCTTAGAAGTCACTACTGTCGCTTCCGTTAAATTTCATGCCCATCATCAAATTACATAGATGAGTCTTCGCCTGATTCACCGAGAAGAACTGACATAAACTTCCAGCTAATGTCTTGGAATCAGTCAATTTAATCCACAGCCTTCAAAGTCTATTAAAGCAGTCACAAGAGGGTAGCATTTACCGTCCGACAAGAATCAAACCGGAAGTCGAGTTCGGTCGCATAAACAAAAGGTACGATAAACAGACCGACAACGCGGCAGACGCAGACTTTGAACAACGGCCAAACCAAACCAATTGCGAATTTTGAGATGTCAATGGAGTTTACTACTTACCATCACGCTATGTTCGACGTGGCAAACACTCTCAACGGCTGTTTGACACCCCTGGACTGAGCTTTCCGTCCATCTACGCTCATTCGCTGCATAGTTACAAAATAGTTAATAGCAATAATGCCAGGTAGTACAATAAGAGGCATTTGGTACCTTGAGGGTCATTATCATTCAACTCGTTTCCGGGATGGAAACACCGGATTGAAAGTCTTTGGAACAGCAATGATGACGTCTTCGCTTTTCAGCTACGGTCTTGTTGAACGCAGCACTAGGTGATACTTAGAGGTGTTCGTATTGTAACGGCAGTTCCGCATAGAATCACATAGACAATTTAAGGTATGATGACCGCAGAATGGGGTGTGAGTGTGGAAGAGACGTGGTATCCGCCTGCTCTAGTCCAAGATGAGGTATCTGAGGTGTATATCTCCAAGCCTGGTACTCAGGCATCAGATACGACGAGCAATTGGTCCAAGATGTCATTACAGGATTCGCAAGAGACCACCGCAGCGCTTTACGACCATGCAAAGAAACTGGGAATTTAAGGAGCAGATCAAATGACGCCTTTGGGAGGATGAATTGAAGTCATGTTACTGAGGACAGATGACACCGCTTGAAGGGTTCCTGGCGTACAAGCATTGCAAGACAAAGCAACCCTGCCAGAGACCTCAATCTCACCAAGTCAAACATATGGATGCACTACAATGAGCACCACTGACGCAGTGCATCGTAAAGAGAGTAGAAACTAATTATCAATTCTTTTGAAAAATTAAGCCATCGTGACCGATAAGGGCGCAGCAATCTAGAAAAAAGGCTTTCTGTTCTGACCGCCAGCTTTGTTTTGCAAGTGAGTCGGCAAATTAGGAGGTCGTGGTGTAATCAAACGTATTGTAAAACTTTTGCCTCTCGGAGACAGCAGAGGCCCAACTAGTTTATTATTTCGGCAATGTTAGCCGAATTAGATGGCTTTGGGAGAAATTAATCCAGCACGAAGCCATAAAGTTCGCTATTCAACACACCCATTATATGGACAATTTGTTGCCTATAACTCATCAAAGTGGGTGATTTCTCGACAATTGCAAATGTTCGACAAACGGTTGAGTCAAACCAGAGTGAGAGCACTGTCCGACGAAAGGATACTGTTGGAGTTGGTTTGGTGTTTCACCACTGGCATTCTCCACTCGAACCCCATAAGACCTCACCAATTAATCACGGCAGACGAAAGCTTACCGCAAATAACTAGGCGGAAAGACAAAGAAGGGTACATCAAAGAAGTTGGGTTCGGTAAGTCGAGGAAAGGCAAAACAATCCTTATGAAACAACCCATATCCAAATAGTAGGAGTAGAGATGGGAGCCTAGCCACATCCCAATGGGTTCAGGCACAAAAGAAATGCAACGAGGCGTCAAAATCGCTCCCTGCTGTTTCGTTACCGTCGATTCGTTCCTCGGACGTTTTCATTGTGTGGTAGAGGATGACACCCGTAAATTAAGAAGCAATGATTTCATTAACTGCATTATCTGATGAGTCATTTGCAAACAGAAACATGGAGCTACATGCCCTATAACCTAAGAAGTCACATCAGAATGCATAAGCAAACAGAACTGTAAACAGTGAAAGGGAAATTTTGGAGGCAAATCAAGAGCTTCACAATGTTAAAGTGGGCCGCAAGTGATAATAAATAAAGCAGCATTAAGCTGATAATCGGGGCTATCTCAGCTTACCCGTGTTATTCAAAAAAGCGGAAAACATTGTGGAGCAAAAACCACACATTAGGTCAATTGAATGTTGATGAAGTGAGCTGACATGAGAAACAATTTCACGCACCAATGACAGCCCTTCGACGCTCTGTTTCGGCCTCCTTCTCTACGACACGCTGTCGTTGCTCGGCGATCAGCAGCTTCGTCTTCTCAGCCTCCATGGACTCGTAGTTGCGCCGAATGTTCTCTGGAATCTTGGGTTTGGTCACACGCACCGCCTGAATGAAGAGACCCGGGGCCATCACGTTGAGATCCTCTTGAAGTGCCTTCTTTAAGTTTTCGTCAATCTGGTCTGTGAGCATTAAAGAGGAAACAGAGAGACATAGAGAAGGTGGTCCACACCATGACCAACAGAAACAGTTCCCTTCGATTTGGCAATTAGCTATTTGTTGGTATGATTGGCGGAGGCAAAGGTGATTCCGAATGAAAGTCAGTGGGTTCGCATGCGAGGTTATCTAAAGCCTGTAGGATTCTCGATTCTGATCCATCTTCAGGCTTAGTATCGAGTAATCTGGACACTTTGTGTCGGAGGAGTAATGTCTGACAGCTTCCGACCATATGTTTTACTTGAAAATTAATTGAGTACAAAATTACTTTACCCTTATAGTCAGACAATAAGCAAACATCTCACGTTACAGGCTTGACTATTGACTACATAGATGCAGGTTTCCGTAGCAACTCCATATTATATAACACTATATGAGCAGCTAAACTACCAAACTGTGACCTAAGCACAAGCGGTTTACAACTGCAGTGATACGATTTGTGGTTCCAGTCCTCCAAAGCTTTCATTTTGTCATACCATGGCTATAATATAAACCCCTGCATTTTAGACCCCCAGAAGCGACTTGAGCAATGATGGATTTGTATTCAAAATCTTTTCGACCACTGCTGAGAAGCGTTCGTTTAATAACAAGATGGCCTCGCAGAACAGCTAATCTGCTCGCAAGCAACAAATTGATAAGTGATCAACTTTTTCGAAAAATGAATGCAACTCTTTCATTTTGTCAAATTAGGTCAAATCAAGTGATTTCATTAATTAATACGAATAAAAATCCAGGAATAATCCAATGAGATTCATTAAGTAATACGAATAGAAATCCATGAATAGTCCAATAAGAGGGCTACTAAGCAAGATAAAAGTGATGACGGACAATAAGTTTGTCGTTTTCCAACTGTGCGAATTCGCATCACAGCTACTCACCGAAGAGATCGATATACACCTCCTGAAGGGTGTGACTGCTGCAAAACTGGTTCAGCTCGTGGTGAACCTTGTTGTAGATTAAAGTCTTGTCGTATTCAGCGCTATAATTCTTCACTATTTCATAGGCTGCAAAGTGCAAGCCAGCAATAAAAAACATGTCAGACTGCGGCAGGTTAAACAACGATTAGAGAAGTTTAATCAACGAACCACTTTCCGCCGAAAGTAGATTGACTACCTCAATCCTGTCGAAATAGATTACAACACCGCCACTTAAATCAGGACAAGAGTTACGAAAGCAAGAACAAACCTCGTTCCACAAGGCACGTTTTTGACTTCATCAGTTTGAAGTGTGGTCTAAATAAAAACACAAAATCAGAGCAATACGACTGCGGTTTGCTAATTAAAGCTTTAACAGATCTAGCGAAAGGCAACCAGAAAATTCACTAATGAGCTAATGCTGGGTACCAGAAACAATCAGTAAAACGAAGGACACCCCAACAGGGTAGAAGTACAGAACATAAATAAAGTACAGAACATCAGAATTATTCTCCAAGAGGTGAGTGTTTAAACGATCAAGCAGTGAAGAACAGAACAGGAGCATAATGAGGACACGAGCCATACCTGAACAGCTTTAAAGGTGGTAATTAATGGAATCATAAGATGAAAGCCCGGTTGGCTGGTCTCTTTCAACAGAGCGCCGCCACGGTAATAGACACCAACATGCCCCTCCTCAATTTTGTGTATTGAGGCAGAAAGAATAAGCACCCAAGTTATTAATGCGAGCGTAATATACGAAAAAGCCGCATGAGGATTCGACATCGTAACTAAATAAACGATACAGGATGTTAGCAAAGCAGCATTTTACCGTATTTTTCTCGAATCAGATATAAAAAATCAACTTGCTACTTCAATGATAGCAGCATCTTATAGCTAATACCATCATCTTAACTAACAAACTAACCAACCAACTAACTAACTCGCAATGACGAACACTCACAGAATGAGTGCAGGGCACCACCAAACACAGCCTTGATTGAAGGACTTGTAACAAAGAAATTTAAAACAATTGGTAATGTGTTACTAAACTTTTCGCCACTGTCTAAAATATGTTACTACGTGCTGCAACGAGCGCATTGAAGAACTTTAAAATTTTTGAAATTTTTTTGCGATTCGTTACTGGTCTCCCTTAGCAATATCGCCGATTCTGGAGTTTGATTCCGTTTGGGAACTGCAATGGAGAAGGGTGGAAAACAATGATCACAAAGTAGAGACACTTAGAAAGAAGCGATTACCAAAATAACCTCGGTGGTACAAGATTCTCTGCCTGTTCCCTCTTCCCTACTTTTCGTCGGGCTCCATTTATATAATGGAGGTGTAGGAAGGATTTCGTATATCCACATTATTGAGACCTTCACACAGGTACCGTACACAGCTTCGCAACAAACTTTTTGTGGATAATGTCTCTTCCTTTGTTTGTATTTTCCCTGCAAACCGAGTGACTAGGAGGTTGCCAAGCGCAGGCGCCATTTCTAACCATTATATTAGGAATCGCCACGAATTCTACCATGTGCAGCATATGCACTTCTTTCACCATGTAGCGTCCCGAGGCTCCCCTTAAGGTAAAAGAAGGCGCAGTACTAGGGCAGAATATATATATTCCGAGAACAGAGGGCTTGGGGGCTGTTGGGACGGCCCGGAGGTCGACCAACCGGCTAGAACAAGATGGCCACCCAAGTGACCTAAACTGGTAGTTCGAACAAACAAAGTATTACACACCACTTTATATTTTGGTCTTTACTAGCAGAAATCAGGGTTACGTCCTTAGTGTACTTTTTGAAGACGAAAGAATTCTTAACACCCTGACAGAAGATGCATCGCTGACGTGCGGATGGATTTTGGGAAACTAATGGCATAAAACCTGGGACTATCCTGCCTTTTGTGCTCATGAGGCCAAAACAACTATTCAAACCACTTACTGAAGCAGTATACCAAAACTAGCGGCCTTAGAGTCCATTCTGAGATGTGTATCTGACACCGTGTCCCAATTTATAACTTCTTTCTCAAAGTTCAGATCCTCCAGCGCCCTCTAGTTGCTGATACTTCTCATCGTTTAATTGAATTACAGACGTAAGACCACTGTAGAGGGATCCTCCCGTTCATCCCCTTCCTTCTTTCTCGCCCTGCTATTAGAAGGCGGAATGCTACGAGACATCTTTATTGTAAGTCTGTTGGACAAGAGCGAGAACGAGAGCGTTCCCGACTCCTGAGAGAAAGCAAGTGCGTCCGCGACCATGTTAAAATTGTCCAAACTCTTTGATGTATAACTGGACAAGCAGTCACCTACACCCCCTGAGTCATCATTTGACTGACACACAGCGACCCATCTCCATTTTAAAGCTTTCCACCTGAGGAGGCAAAAGATCAGGAGCAGAGTAGTCTATTACGACGCCGACACAAAAACAATGCACTGGCAAAACAATCTGTTCACACCACAGAAAAGGAGTAAAAACACTAGCAGAGGGGATAAGAGGAATAGCAGGAAAACACAAGCGAATTTAAAAAAGTGTTTTGTGTTATTTCCTGTGTTGACGCGGAGAGTCCTCCACAGACGTAGACAGATGCTCAAACATTTCAGGAAGGGCTGTGTAGTCGCCTCTTTGACGGGAGGACGATGAAGGCAATGCGGGAGTCTCTCGTGATGCAGTGCCCACCTTCGCTTTGATCGCAGTAGCAAGTGCTATTGGCGCAACCATACCGGCGTTCTTGAATTGGACAATTGGCCAAGAGGAAGTGACAATGCAGCAATATCTCAGTTAAACACACACCGACTCTCAAGGAGGCAATATTAAAGTCCACGAAAGCTCTTTCAATAAGTGAAATACAATGGCTAAACCTGGGGACCACTTACCATGTAGATCTTTTTCAACTTCCCAACAGCCCATATGATGAGCTGATGGTTCTCGCGTTTGCTGTCAAAGCTACCACCGCTGCCACCGCTACCAACACGGGCGACCGCGTTTGGCGGTGGGAGGCTATACTGATGTGGTACGGCAGCACCACTGCTCTCCTCAAGCATGGCGGCTAGAGCCTTTTCTGTCAACTTGCCCGAAAGGCTTGAGGCGGCCTTGAAAAGGCAAAAAGTTGAGGTTATCCACACAAGTACAGGAAACTGAGTTATCATCCTACAAACCAGAACGATAGAAAATGGTGAGATGGGCGACAAATCCGGGATGAAAGCGAAGTCCAGATCAGAAAACGACCATTAAAAAATTCCCCTTAGGGGCTTTATATCCTCTGAAGTTGGGTGGAGGAAATGAGGACTAACTTATCTTATTACTACTATCACCGGGGGTAAATAAGGGGGTAATTATGACCGTGTTATCCAGAGTGAATCAAACATTTTCTGCTAAGCGTCAAATCGTACAGTTATGGGGAAATTAACAAAAAATGAGAGGGACAAGAGTTTGAGATTGTTTCCTTATTGAAAAAAATCGAGGCAGTTTGGGAAGGGGATGCAAAGTGACATTCAGTCTTTAAGCGGAAATTCGGATTCAAAGCATTAACCAAGTCAGAAAGATGAAATCTGTGAAGACCAGCATCGATTCGGCAGACATGCCGAAAGAGACATTAGGGGGTTGGAATTTGGTCAACATGTGAATTATGGCACTTTCCTAGACTCGAGAATCATGAAGTAGCCAACACTGCCGCTATAACATATGATGGAGCTAAGAAGGATTGGTTTGTAAAACTATAGAACATGCTAACTAACGTGATGAGGCTACATTGAGGCTAATGGCAGCAATGTTCATCGATGCAATTCAACGTCATATGTCAGACGTTACCAAATCCAAGTGGAACGAAGGGCGGCTTGGATCAAATTAACAATTCTAATGTTATGCCCGAAAAATTCGGTGATATCAAAGGCGAAATTCGTCGAGCCAATGCAAAAAAGGGCCAGCGACAAGATACATTTACACCTGTGTGAAAAACTAGGCGACTCACCAAGATCAGCCCATAGAGAGCACGAATGTTCAGTGGGTTGATCCGGCAAGCTTGAGCGAAGTAGGCTCGTGCCAATTCCAAATTTTCAACGCCGCCTTCAGAGTACTTGATCTAAGATAGGAAGAGATAGTTAATTAGGAAATGAGAATGCACATGGATTTCGTCGAAATAGAAGTGACGTACCTCAGCAAGGCGCTCATGAAGTAAGTGATTATGGGGGTTCGCAAGAATCAACTCCTCCATACAAAATGCGGCGTGCTTGTAGTCCCCCTGGGCAAGGTACAAATCACTCAGCTCACCCCACGCCTCCACATCAGCCATGAATCTGAAATATCAGATCTAAGCAGTGTGATGTGACGTCCATGATACGATTTGGAGCTTTGGCAATACATGGATAAGAAATGACATTAGTGGTGAAAAACTATTACACTATCATTAAAGACGTACATCTTTAGATATTTGTTTAACTCATCAATTGCGTTGTTAATACAACCTTGAGCCTTGAAAATAGTGATCAGACGCTTGCGAGCAATCTAAAATTGCAACAAGACTGGGTGGTTACTCCATTCCATGAGAGGGACCAAATCAGCCGATTTATAAACAATCAAGAATCCATATTACAAAAACTTAATGCTAAACTTACAACGTCCGTTGTTTCTTTGTCGAGGACTTGTTTGTAAATATTACGAGCTTCATCGGTTCTACAATTAATTAGTAGTAGTCGTTGACCTACTGATTCAAAGCCTCTAGGTACATTCCGTGGAGGCGTTTAACGCGGGAGCTGTCTGGAAAACGCTTTCGTAGGTGATTCAGACAAACCTACAGAGCAATCAACAAAAATAAAAAGACGAAAGATTAGGATAATGAGTAATGACCAAACGGATACTTTCATTCAAAGTTAAGCCTTAGAATTACATTTTATCGCTGGAAAAATACCTGTGCAAGATCCAAATTACCAACGTCCAATGCAGCGATTAGGACTTGCTCCAAAATTATCCATTCTACAACAAACGAAAGATAAGTGGTTCCGGAAGAATAAGGCCCTAGTAAGAAGCATTCCAAACCAACTTTCGTTGCCAAGCCTATGGATTTTTGGCTCGATATCGGAAGTCCATAGGCGCACAACTGTTGCACTTTTACGTAGATTATTTTCACGAATCTCACGAAGTTCCGAAAGGGCCTCTAAATGCATGGAAAAAGCTCTTAGTGAACAAACACCGAGGCTGATTTACAATAGCGGCTATTAAAGAGAATGAGCTAGGTTATGCAAGTCCAGAACCTTGCCTGTTAAACCAAGCAACAAATTAATTCGACAAATTTAACTGAACTTTAACTTGTTAATCTAAAGGCACATGAGCGCAACAAAAATGGGTTCATTGTTTACTCAAATCAATGATATTCACGCATCAGAAAAACTGCAGATCATAAGTCAAAATCTGCGTGAAGGTAGTGAACAGGTGACTCCATTGATGATTTCGCAACAGCATTAGGGCCAAATAAAAAAAGGAAAGCACACATTGCTACACAATCGCTCACAGGACTCACCATTCATCTTGGGGACACGCGACAGGCAAATGACGGAGTCCTGACCAATAACAACGCAAGCAGCGCGGGACATTGAATTCTTGCGACTGGTTTGACAATATGTGCAAGCATAATTATTTGCTAGATTGCAGCCCATTTTAGATAGATGTCAAAGCAAGTCTGGAGTAATTATCTGGAAAAAGCTGTGACATGGAGCCTGAATAAGAAGAGGAGCACTTTTGATTGGCAAAGGCTAACTGCAGAGTTGTAGAAATTAGCCTACACGCGCTGACCTCAATACTTCCACCATGGCTCGTCAGCAGGCGAAGACGCCAGAGCCAGTTCGCATGGTATAAGAACTACTTTTTCACCAGTACTTGTGCATCTCGAATTTAGTGAATCTTTGGGCCACCTATTTCATGTTTTTATACCTTGTTGTGTGTTATTTTAAAGCGTCGCAATTTTTTCTTTTTTTTTCAGAACACCGAGCTATTTACCCTCACGTATGGCTCTCTAGTGGCTCAAATAGTCAAGGATTTTGAGTCAGATGACGCAATAAATGAACAGCTGGATAATATGTTAGTTCGTTTCTAATTTTCATTACTTTCAGTGGTTTCAACATTGGCGAGAAGTTAGCGGAAGACTTTGTCGCCAAGGGCAATCCGGGTAGATGCGCGGATTTTAAGGAAACCGCCAATCAGTTGGTAAATGGTTTTAAGCACTTCCTTGGAATCTCCCCAACCGTGAGCAAATTTAGTCCTGCCGGAGACGAATTTTCGCTCCTCCTGGATTCGAATCCTCTCACAGAGTTTGTCGATCTTCCTGCTGAACATCCGAAGCTTCTTTACTGCAACGTTCTTGCTGGTGCGATTCGTGGTGCTTTGCATAACGTACGTTTGTCTGTTTCAACTTCCTTATAGTTGTTCTCTTGCTCAGCGTTCAATTTTTGTTTTTAGATGCAATTAGAGGTTGATGCAAGAATTGTTCTCGACCAACTTCGTGGCGATAAGAACACCGAAATCCGCGTCAAATTTATTCGTCGGATTAAAGAGGTCTTTGCGGGAGAAGACTAACTGTCAACTTTGCTTCCATTTCCCCTTTTTCTTATCCTTTATCTATCCATTCAATAAATTGCGTTGTTCCGCCTTGTTTCCTTGTAGCCTCTCAGATACATTCATCATATTTGGGATACTTGTGGTATGGGTCTGTTATGAATCAAATAAGCTCCTACTCCGTCTAGATGTCTTCCTCCACGAGTCCATCTGTTGGAACAAACATATCGGAGGCTTGGTTGATCAAGGCATTACGACTTCTGCACTCCCAAAAACCGGAGGACACTGCGAGGTTGCGCAAGCTATACAAGGATACATGTGAAAATGAGGCGGCTGTCGCTCGCATAACTCTCGCGGAGGCTCTTCGGATGGAACCTTCAGGGGTTAAGGAGGATAACAGTTCTGGTAGCGAGGTAACTTTTTAGCCGTTTGTTTTCTCGTCAACATGCTTGTATTCGTCTTTTAGCGTGGAGTTGTGCGGCAGCGCATTTCAGCGCAAGGTCCTTTGTTGTCATCGGAGTCATCTCAAAGCGATGGTGGAACTTCCAAATCATCCAAATTGATTAATTTCTTCGATTTCACAGCTGCTACCTCCTCCACCCATGCCTCAACGGTTTCATCGAAAAACCGAAGTCCTTCAGGCACCGCAAATGGTGAGTTGGTGTTTTGAATCTGTTAAATTGGACTTTGTTATGTTTCTTAAATGAGATTTCTGATGGAGCTGGAATGAAATCTCGTCATCTGCGCTGTGAGAGCCCAAGTAATTTTGTTCTCATAGTGCCCATCATTCCAGTGGTGGTGTGCCAGGGCAAGACTATAATCACGGAACAGTCTTCAACAGTTGATGTGACAAATTCGGGCCTCGTCGGTGGCAATGGGAATGGGGGCGAAGCCAATTCCCCACCTGTCGGCATGGAGGTGATGGAGGACCTCGTGGCAGATCTCATGTGCTGTGTGTGTGGTCGCATGACCGCGGCTGCAGATCATGATGTCAACGAGGCTTTTTCCACTCCCATCGAAAGCCCTGTTACCAACAACGTACTTGTGGAGTGTACGCGATGTCGCAGCCTCTACCATAAACTCTGTCACTCACCGCCCCTTCTCACTGCTCGACTGCCAACCGGTTGGCTGTGCTCCAGGTGCTCTGACCCTTCTAACCTCTCTAAACGTCGTTCATCTTCTTCGCCTCCTTTCGACCCTACCCCAGGCTCTAAAAAATCCAAAAGCTGATTCTTTACCCAGTGTTCTCATCTTACTGCGACAGCCAATAGGTGGGTAACGTGTTTAAATCTCATGGTTTATTTCCTTTCTCGAATCGACCAATTAGTGAACTAGCGTACGCTCGAATCAGAAGTGGCTAACCTGGGTTGAGAGGTGATAGTTTGACGCCTGGAAGACGTGTCAGAAGTCGCGTCAGTTTGAACAGTCTCAGCTGTGTTCTGTTATCCGTTTTGTTGAGGGAGTGTTTGCTTGTTGAGTTAAACTTCCAACTCACCATCTCTTTTTTCTGTTTGGTCTGGGATGATGTATCCCTAATAGGACGAAATCGCATTCACGAAACGATAAGTGATCAGCCATTTTGGGTTAATATGTGACTCGGAAGTACTAGTATGCAGCGCTATGTCAGTATGTCTGTTGAGCAATCATTAGGGAGGAGCGGTGTGTGCATTATCGAGGAGAAAAAATGACCTTGACGGGAGCCAATGGCTTGACAATGGTTTTACCGCGCCATGAAAGTATTTTTAGCTCCATTCATCATATTTTTGGGAAATTTGACGGTTATTATCGGTGTGACTATTGTGCTAAATGCAATAATCATCTTTATTATTGGACCATCACTTTATTACTGGGCCGTGCTTAAGGAAGCGCGGGGAAGGTGTGAATTACCGACATGGATAATCTGAATGTTATTCATTGCGATTTCTTGTGAAGTAATGGACTTTGGCCTTAATCCTTTTTTGCAATGGTAAACTTAAATTCAAAATAGTTATTTGGATGAGTCGGTGGGCGCCATTCGACTCTAGGTTCTCTCGCATGCAGCTCGGTGACCCATACTACTATCTTCTTTGAGTAGCCGATGAATTCGAAGCGAAATAGGAGGGCTATCAGCGGTAATCAGTCCATTTGGCAAAAATTGGCATCATTGAGCAATGTCACGCTTGGTTAGGGCTTGATTTGCGGTAAGCTACCCACTAGTGACAGGTGACACACAAACTTGATTACCTCATTCGCGGCATTCCTTGTTTCTTTGGCCAATGTTGATGTTACAACCATAAGTTACACTTCGTCTTTTAAGATCTGCTGGCAGATAGGCACTTGACCGGAATACGTGCGGAATATCCGTAAGTGAACAAAAGACGCCTCAGCAAACAAAATTACTTTCATGGTACCGGGACCGTATCCCATAATTCGCGAGAGTATATGGGACGTTCCTGTAGCACTCCGAGACTTCTCTGAAGACATACGGAGACACGGCATATGAAAAGAATACGTTTCATCGACGTCCAGAGGGATTTGGGGACTGCTAGCATAGCCCAGATGTCGGGTCGCTCTGCAGAGGCACAGTAGCGGAGCCAATAAGTAAACACCACAGTTCGTACACAGTTTGTGGAAATGAATGCAGTGAGCAAACTAAGAAAGTTATTTTGGTGTTATTTTAATTGTACTGACCTGTCAACCACAACTATTCGCGTCGCGATATCTTTATGCATTATATGGTAAAAGGGAACCCTATCAAAGACTTGATTTATAAGAGACGAAGTCTGCGAAATTAATCATTTTTCTTTGAAGCTCCTCTGCATTAGTAAGGACCATCAGCATCGCTTCAAGCTTCAAAACTGCTTTTAAGGTTTCGACAATTAAATGGGATGACTTTTGAAACATAGTAGCGCCTCAATTTTTTTAGGCACAAAAAGTCATGACACCATAGTAAACTGTAATGCTGACGGGCAGGGTGACTGGGAGGCTACCGGCGTGGCCTGAAGGGGGCCATTACGGCCAGCGGAAGTACAATTCGCGGAGGCTTAAGTACTTGCACAACCACCTACCGAGTTAAACAAACAATTAAGCTGGCATAGCAGCATCAGTTTTTTAAATGCTTTAACTGTATCAGTTCTTTGGGCGGTGAGCGTCCCTTCCTTTGTATGAATTGACTGCATTCCGAATCGTCGACAATATCCATCTCCTCATGCAAAATAATAATCTGTTGTCGTTCGTGTCACGTAACGAAAGATTGGCCTAGAGCCAAAAGAGAGTATGTTAATCAGGTAGAATATGCATAGTAGGGCTTGGGCCAGCTAGTATGGACCCGGGGCCAGTTTTACCAGTGGGGTACAGTGGTGGAGCCTCCAAATGACCCATTACCGAAACCAATTATTTCTCCTTGCCCTATTAATCATGCCTCAGTGCTGCCCATCTATCTATCCGGGATTCATCCAGCTACTAGAAAATTGGCAAGGGTGTTGCGTGTTCCCTTAGCATTTTCATGTGGGTACCGTTGACAGCTCCGCAAACGAACGGTGGAACAAGGAACTGAGGCATATGTCAAAGGCAGACATATTACTCGATCCTCAGCATATGCGTAACTTGCGTCAGGATAAGATCTATCATCTAATGGTAGAAGTCAGAATGGATGTCTTGTAGTGTTGGGTCCGCTCTGAAGCTTTCCTGAGGTTAAAGGAGGTCACGAAACTGCGGCGGAACATGCATTGTCGAAGTAGAGTATGGCTTGGGGCTATTGGCATGATACCAAGCTAGCTTGATCGGCGGGGGTACCATGGCGGAGCTCCGAGCAGTTCGTCACCCAAAACCAAGAGTACCAAAAAAAAAACATTTGTAGCATCGCTTGCACTTAACCTGTCTCGTTGCAATGTTCAATTTCACACCCTTCCGACAAGTTGATCGGTTGACGGGAAGTCGAGCTTACATAGAGTTGGAGTTTGCTTCCACTGCAGGGATCAACAATTTCAGCTCAAACATGTGGTTGGCGTGCACTGACCGCTTCTCACTTAAAAGGAGCCCCTTGAGTCATTTACAGAGACGAGCTTGAAAAAGTCCTGTTCTCGTTAAGCTGATCTCCGACTTCAATCGAGCAACACCTCAGTCATTGACCAAACAGGAGTTTCCAGTGGACACATGGACTCCATTTGGCAACATAACTCATCCTAGAATGCGTTCATCTTGGCCCTTGTCAGTGAGCCTCAAAAGGGAACCTTTGAAGCACACAAAAGGTCAATCCTAGACGCTTTGGCTGGTGGTTAGCCAGAACGCAAGGCGACTTATACACGCGAACGTGGATCAGGGACAGAGATTCCCATCCCTGAAGTAGTGATTTCAGTGACATTGACAAGTGATGGATGCAAATAAGCGACTACATATTACACATCTCCATTCCCTAGGGGACATTATCACTAATCCACATGACCTACCAAGCCCAGCGACCACAATTATTGCATATGATATTCATTTTTCATTACTCGTTGCCCCACTAACTAACACCTGGGTCAAGACGACCTCCTGGTTCGAAATGACAAGATAGACGACCACTCGGACGAGTGCTCCAGTTCAGATCTCACTTTCCAATTGAATCGAACAATTTGTTCTCATCCAAGTGAGGCATAATAATGTTTTTATTTCGACCGGCGCCGACACATCAGGGCATCTTTTAGGCATGATCCCGTGGGGAACACACATGCACACAAACAAACACAGGGAGGAATTAGGGCATAGTCACCTTCGCAAATACTGGCGGCATCCTCAAAGGCAATCGATCAATGTACCGAGAGTTTCGTGTCAACACGAAGGGCACTCGCACCATCGGTTGACCTCCCTCATTCCCCAAGGTCAATCGGACTACTACTTGATAGGAGACATCAATTATTCGACAGTCCTGTCTATCCGTCACTGTGTTTCGCTGCACATATCGAGGCGCTTTACATTCCTGCTCCTTATCTTGTGGTTTTTCCTCAGCTTCAGCTGGCGTTTGATCAGCATCCTTTGGTTCTCCTGGCGCCTTTGAAGTCTTGCCTCCCTTCGACTTGCCCCTCTTGCTTCCCTTCTCTTTACTCTCTGACTTTTTCGACTTATTGGCCGACTTTGAATCCTTACCACCTTTCTCCTTCCCTTTACTGCCCTTGCTCCCTTTGCTTTCCTTCTTCGACTTTGTCTTGTCCCCTTCAGCAACTGGTGGTGGCGGTTCTTCAATCTTGACCCACTCCTGTCGCACAATAACTGTACTCTCAGCAAGGCATAATTTCTTATCGCGTGACATTCTTCCATCCACCACGAGGTTGTACTTTGTCGGGTCGTAGACGGGACGGAGGTTGAAGGTGTTCAACCAACCCTTGTTTTTCGGTCCCACTGGTAATCCCATCTCCCCAGCGCGCACAAAAGTCGTTATCAAGGGTATACTGTTGTCGTGAGGTATTTCCGAATTCAATTTGTAGGTCTGCTCCACACACACCGTTAAAGCCACCACTGTGTGTCGAGCAGAATCGTTGGAAATGGAGACAGTGACATCAACCTCCTCACCCTGGTAATAGACGTCTTTACTAAGGGTAGCTGAAAGACTCAGAGTGCCTTGATCTTCCATGCATGACCACCGATTGTAATCTAGGCTGATAGAAGGTCTTTGAAGCGAGGGTTTGGCAACTGGGACAATGGTGAACTTGTGGAAATTCATGCTTACTTCATTTTCAGGTAGTGGAATACAGAGCTCCGCCATTCCAGCAAATGCTCGTACAGTCCAAAACAGGCCCGTGTTCTGCTCCATATAATAGGGGCGTGTAAAGATTACAGAATCGGGTTTCCCTGTAAGATCAAAGACAAATGGAGCAATGTGCCATCCGGAAGGGTATTCCTCTTGAACTTTAGCAGCTATATTTTGTGTAAAAGTGAGGAAGGGTGGCATGCGATCAATGTTAAGGGGAAAGATGTAGTAGATGTCTTTGTAGCAGCGTGTCTTGCACCTCACGGAGGCTGGAAAAGGCGGTACTTTGGCATAGTCACAGTAGACAAAGTCGGCATTCACTTCGACAAATATCTTTTCACCATTTTGGCATAGACAGTAAGGGAAAGCGACAGCTCCGACAAGCATGGCTTTCTCGTACTCCGGCATGTCTGGTCTATCCTCTACCACGATTGGATCATCATAGGACTTCTCTTTCGGTTCTTTATCACCTTTATTTGGCTCTTTCGATCCCTTGGATTTGCTGCCACTGTTTTTGCCACCCTTTGTAGCCTTCTTACCCTTGGACTTTTCGGAATCTTTAGCCTTTGATCCTTTAGACCCTTTTGAACCCTTGGATTTGTTTGAGGCCTTGGATGTACCCGTTTTGCCACCATTGTCACCCTGTGGATTCATGTCGGTAAATATTCCTGGCAGACGGTTCCACACCTCATAAATATGAATTTTCTGACAAAAAAGAGCCAAATTTTTTGACCTTTTAGTAAAAACTGCATCCACATCTTCATAGAGTTTCCTACCAAAAAGTAGTTGCTCCAATTCCTCTGGTGAAAGTGTGGATTTTTCTTTGCCTTTTGAATCTTTGGATCCTTTTGCCTTTCCAGAGGCCTTAGAACCTTTGGAGTCCTTCAATTTTGTTCCACCCTTTTTGGATGTGGCCTTACTTGACATTTTTGTCCCTTCGGCTTAGATGGCTTTCGATGGCGTGGATCCACGTGGTCGGTTGTTCAAGGGTGGGATCAATACCACGACGACCTCGCCTGCCTTGTCCTCACCATTTGTGATCCGCTTCATCAATGATTATTCGGTCTTCAACTGCGCCTAACAAAACTTCACTGTGAATTATGGCTTGGAAATTTCTCCATATAAAGTGTAGAAGCGCCTCTTGAAAGGACCACAAAACTGGAGCGTCAATTCCACAACCCTCTCTCTTTATTTGAAAGTCATGTCCGGCTCTTGGTCTGGTCAACCTCCTGTGTTGGTCGCCACAACATAGTCGGTGGTTTTAAAACACAAGCACGCATGAACCAGTCGCGCCAGTCACTTGATACAACTGAGATGTTTGACAGCAAAGTCACTGATTCATACATGCAAGTCTACTGGACCTTGAGTTTCGTCCTCTTGGGAACTGTATTGAGGGAAGAGGGAACGTGCAGGCCATCACTAGTGTCCGTTGCTATTCTTAGAACACTGGCCCCAGAGCAGAGTTATTTGACAATAGAAACAATTTGAAATTTTTTGGGGCTGCCCACTTCACTTCAATAGCTTCTTCGAGGAGGGATCACAGACAGTTCCATAACTAATTTTTCCTAATGTTCTACGATCACTATCACCTCAATTGTTAATAGCGGTCCTGAATATCACAGACTCGGGATAACTTCTAGGGCTGGAAGTCATTCTCATTGCGTCTGTTAAGTATCGCCACGGATTCTCCCATCCACAGCACATAACCTTCTTCCGTCACATTAGGGTTCAGAGTTAAGCAGCAAAAATCAGGAGTAGCTGTTCTTTAAGATCAAATTTTGAGCCCACACCCTTTTCTAAACCAACACAAAGAACCGCTAAGCGCCCACTGGCAAGGGCTGAAGGCCATTCCACCTAGCGGAGGTACAACCTGTGGAGGCTCAAGGGTTCTTGAACGTGGAATCAGAGTGGAACAAACCATCAACTCATTCTTCCCAAGCGACAGGAAGTATTAGTCCTCTTAATCCCCTTTATCATAATTAGAAATGCAAAGTAAACTGCTTAAAACTTTATTGGATACCTTCCCAACGCATCCAATCTACACAGATTAGGGTCGCAAATCCGCTAACCATAAACAATAGAAGAGTCAATTAAGGTTGCCACCTTAAGGACAGTTGATTGTGTTTGGTAGTCAGCATGATCCTTGAAGCACCCTTTCAACATTTCATGTGGTAATTCGTTTACGTAGTGGATGTACTTCCATTCAGCATAACGTGTCTACGACTTTAGTCCATCCCACTTCCGAGTGCCAGTGTCACCCTTCAGCACTATCAGTTGAATTCAATCATCAAAGCACGAGTTTTCTTTTACTTTCTGCAAATTATTTTGGAATTCGAGCCCATTACAAAGTGCGCTCCATTTTGACCCGTCATGTAATGCTTTGGTTGCGTGTTCAATTCTCGGTTTTGGTGATGGACCCCTTTGCGGCTTCGCTGTTGTATCTTGCCAGGCGGTCTGGTCTTTGGGCCACACCAGCAGCCACAAGCCCCTCCGAATGTTACGGCTTCTATCGTCTTTGGGGACGCCTCGGGTAGCGACAGGTGCGATACTCTTTTCGTGGTTTCGGGGTATCAAGAAGGTCTGCATTCCAAAAAATATTGCCTCTGAGGGTTTTTTTCGTAAATATAATGCTAAACTATACCATCCGGGTAGTTTGTCTCAAGCTATACGCGGTCAAATAGTCAAATGCTCAAACTCCTTCACTCATTCACATCAAACAGCAACACCTTCCACATCCCATCTTAATTGGCTTTCCTTTCTTTTATTCTAAAAGGCAATTTTGAAATTAAGATAGTCCATATAATTGTCATTGTACGTCTGAAAACTAATTCAAAGAAATTCAAAATGTTTATAAACTAGCATTTCGAGTTCGTAGATTGTTTCACTGCGGGGTTTGGATGGCGCCAATGGATCGAAAAACAACAAGCGAAGTGTTTTGTGAAGACGGAATCACCACTTTTGCATTCCAAACGGCCTAGACCTAGGTGGGAACCGATTGGAATAAAGCAGGCAAGCTGAATTCAGTGCAAGAGACGGTGATCGTTTAGGCTCTCCGGCATGTGACCTGGCCTCTGAGTCATACCAGTGACCTCAAGACCTACTGTACATCGGTAATACGCATTCTGCCCGAGAGAGGTCTTAGTCCGGTGTATTGGGGGCAGCTGAAAGTTGAACCCATCACAAGGGACAAATATACTTTCTTTTCTTACTAAATTGCTAATAATGAGCATCGAAATCAAAATATGCTCTAAAACTGATTGACCAGGCATCAATTTTGGTTGGAATAATTACTTAATTTGGCCTAAAATGCAAACCAAATATGTCATGCATGAAAATGGACAATTTTGGTGGTCTTACTATATACACCCAGTTCAGTTTCTCAAAGGTTACATCCTTCCCACACGAAATTATTTAAACAATATTTCGCATGGATTGGCAGCTTCATATAAACACACGAAGGCACAGTCACACACGGAGAGCTATTTGTTAATGTCACAGTCCGCACCCTCGGTCATTCCACGGCTCAATGGCCTGGCTGAAGGTCGTTTCATTTGCTCTCTTGGTTACACTTTGTCAAGTCTTCGGTGAGTTCGTGCTGCCGGAGCGTTGTTTGCAATTTGCACGGGGTCCCTCAAGCGTCCTTCGCAGCTCCGCCAACAGCGATGATGGTTTTAAAATCAGTGTTAGAAGGCCATATGATGGAGCCAGAGTTGGCAATTGGTTTGAACCGGAGAAGGAGTATCTGATAACACTGAAGAATGAGTTGCCTCTGGTAACCTTTGATGATTTCCTGTTTTGGCTAACGCCTACTGAACCACCGATGATGGGACAATCGGAGGGAAAAAATGTTAGTTCGTGATTTGAAGATTGAGTTAATGTGATATAACTCCTTCCTACCTTTTTCTTCATCACATTAGACTACAGAAGACTGCGCTAGGTTACCAGGCAATTGTGTGGGATCGTGGGTGCACACAATCTACCGCCGGGGCTCTCGATTGCCCTGGCACAGTCGATACCGCAGTCGCTACGCTGGTCAAGTGCTCACTCGCAACCGACCCGGATGCCACGGCCTCGTTGTGGAGGGTTTTCACAGCTTCGGTGGCAGGCACTCTCGACTCGCTAGACAGATGGGCCAGATTGTACTTCTTTGGCGTAGTCCAAATGCTACCCGTCACAACTGCGTCACGCTTCATGCCATGATGCGTACGCAGACGTCAGTTCTGAAGGAAGTTGGTGAGTGTGTGATTGAGTTGAGGAAAAACAAGGTCATCAAAATACTTCATTTATAGACTTTCAATATTTTCTTATTTGATTTGACACACAGGTGGTCTAATGAAGACACTTTGTCCCACTGAAATGCGCCCGATGGAACCGGTAATCTCTGGAATGCGTGAAATGCTTGACGTTGACGGAAACGATCCTACAGTCCGCGTCCAGCCACCCTACGCAGATCCAATGGAACAGAGGCCTCGAGACAGCATTCAACCAAAAGACTGCTGCGCATGTGGTACTGCCACCTATAGACTGACTTTTCAGGGTCTCTGGAACCGAACGACGCATCCGCAAGACTGGCCTACAAAAAATCCAAATCTGCTTCACTGGACAAACCTCATCGGCGCCAGTCATGCACCCAGCTTCCAGATTTATACTATTGGACAGACAGCCAGTGCCGGAGTTCAATCTGTCTGTGCGTATGGCGATACCACAGTGCTTCGTGAAGCTCTGTCCTTAGCTGCCGCTAAGGCTGAAGGAGCTGCGGGAGTTCCAACGGGCAGCCAATCGGCAACCACCGACGTCAGTCCCCTTCGAGCACTTATTTCGACTCCAGGGATGTGGGGAGAGGAAACGCTGATGGAGCAGCGCACAACACTCTTCTCAGTGAACAGAACCCATCCACTTTTTTCAATGCTTACAATGCTGGGTCCGAGTCCTGATTGGTGCACGGGAATTTCTGGCCAGTCGCTTTGCAAGGCAGACTGTACGTGGGTGAGGAATATGACACTATATTTGCATCCCTGGGATGCAGGAATTAGAGAAGGAAATACATACATGCCAAAAGAATCAGATAGGAAGGAGATTCCAGACCCAATTCGTTATATTGATGACAAATGGATGCCTGGAAATCCATTCAGGGAAAAGAAACCAGTTGCACGAGTGGAAATTGAAAGAGTGCTTCCAAAACACGACTGGGAATGTACCAACAAGGATGCTGATGGAGTGCAGCTCTTTTTGATGGGCGGAGGCATTCATGTGACAGGAAAGAAGAAGAGTGACAATATGGAGTCTGGGAAGACAAAAGATCAAATGCACAGTGCGTCAGCAACTCAACAAGTAAATTAACCAACTCAAAATTTGATACTTTGAATATCTCATGCAAACGCTTTAACAAAGAGAGGTAGTCATGCGACTTTAAGGCTGAAGTCTGACAAACCACCCCCTCCACCTAGATTGTGACAGGAAAGGGTCGTGGTAAAAGTTCCAAGTCCGTTGGTTTCGGTGGTCCTGGGGCAAGCGGAACCCTTGGCACCAACAATCCCCTCTCGGATCCCAGTCTTGCACAAATGGCCACTTTCCTTTGCATTACAAGTGAATGGTCAGCATGGTCGGCGTGTTCGGTGACCTGTGGTGTTGGTACTAAAACGCGATCCCGTCAACTTATTGCAAACAAGAAACCCGAACTCTGTCAGCATGTTCCGCTGGTGATGGAAGAAGTAAGTTTCACATAATTTGGCGATTTTAGCGTAATTCTTTCATGATTTGTTCTAAAGTCATGTGAGGGTCGAAAACGAACGTGCGACTACAGTGCGCCATGTAGCTTTCTGCCTTGGACTCTTTGGTCTCCCTGCAACGCTACCTGTGAGCAACAAGTCGGTGTGAGGAGTAGAACGCGGGCGCTGGCGAGACCGGAAGAGGCTAAACAGTGCGAGCACCTGTGGAATGAGAAGGAGGGAGGTATGGAGGGTGTTATGAAGGAGGTTGAGGAGTGTCGCATACCATCAGAGGCTTGTGAACCAGCAACAATCTGCGGAGAGGGCCCCAAACAGGGTTATCCTTGTGGTCAAAAGATGAGGCGATTCTATTACAGGTGATTTACGAGTTTAAACTCTAGAGGTGATGGTAGAATTCACTTTCGATAAATTTTGACTTTGAATGCCACAGTGCCATCGACCACGAATGTCTCGAGTTTGAGTACCTTGGTTGCAAAGGCGGACGCAATATGTTTGAGACGAAGGAGGAATGTGAGAAACTATGCATTCCGGCTGTGGAAGCCCTTCCGGCTTGGCGCCGCGAAAGAATGGGTCTCTTGCAATTCAAAACATCCCAGCTTGCAGCGTCATCAGGTGACGCTGCAGAGGAGGAGTTGAAACAGGACCCAGCTTGTCATTACGAGGTCAACACGGGCTACGAGTGCGACCCACCCAAAGAATTAGGGAACTACTGGTGAGCCACTTTTTTGTTAGCAAGCCCTGCTTAACTTTAAAAGGTTATCGCGCTTTATAGCCTGAGTCGGGGAGGTTTTGAAGTCGTAGTTGATTGAGCCCAATGCAAGACGTCTTTTAGGTACTATTGCACTCGCACAAATCGCTGCCGCGATTTCTTCTACCTCGGTTGTGGCGGAACACCCAATCGCTGGGCGAACCACACGGCCTGCATGGCCGCCTGCATGCCCAACGAGTTGCGTCAGTCGCAGTTGCTGGCCAAAGTGAGAGCAGCTACTGGATCGCGTAAATCAGGCAATGACAGAGGAGACGACAAATACGGAGATGCAGACGTGCCAATGGGATTGGAGGCGGCTGTTAGCCCTAAACAGGACTGTCGTGTGACCAGCTGGGGTGGGTGGGGCCCATGTTCAGCAAGGTGCGCCAGTCAGAGTGGAAATCAGTTGCGTCTGAGAGCTATCACAAGACCTGCTCGCTATGGCGGCACTGCCTGTGGACCGCTCTACGAGAAACGGGAATGTCGCGGAGACGATGACTCTTGTTAAATGGACCAATTGACCGTTTGGCACATCTAAACTAATTTTAGGACATTTCAGTAGTATTTGTCCAGTGACTTTAATTTTTGCTGAATCCGATAATATTCACCGGAAGTTAATGACTAATTGTCATCTCTTTTTTTTCCTGCATGCATGCTGATAACATACATTTTGTGTTGGCGTACCCTATTATGGGTTTGGTGAAGACGCAAGAGCTAAATTAAAAGCGGTGGAAGGAAAATGTAGTGAGAAAGGACAATTATTCGCAGAGTCGGAGATAAAAGGCATCTACTGAGATGAGCTGGTTCACCAGACTCATTACAGAAGGGTAAGATGGCGTCTATTCTTGGTAAGTACCTTAGTTCCTCGTATGAAGCTACCAATCTAGGAGCTAAGCGAAGTCCAGTTAGATGCCCAGGTAGTATAAAAATGATAAAAGCTTACCACTAACGAATAACTACCAATTGCTAGCGTTGCGAGGCAACTGCGAGCCACCACTTGTAAAGTGTTTCTCCTGATAAAAAACGCTTTTATCATGGAGCACTTTAAAGCCAATGAATCCAAGATGAAGAAACCAGCAATGGTAAGATACCCATCCAAGGCTCACAAGAAGACTCATGATGCAACGCCAATCTTGCCTAGCTAGAAATACCACCGGAACTCGGCTTCCCGGCTTTGTTGTGGTGACGCTGCATGTTGCCTCTATGCGTACAAAACCGAAGTGCTAAGGTAAAACACACAATAATAATAAACAGGGGAGACAGAGATCAATGGCAGGATTAAAAATGCAAACTCACAAACTGCAGTGCCTGCGTACCTAAGCAGAGCTAAAAATAACAAATCACCGCACAGTCTCAATCACTGCGTAAAAAATACCTCCAAGTCAGCAAATTCTTAGTTTACATGTCGTGTCTTTATACGGTACTGCATTTACAAAAAATATTTTAATGCCATGGTTTGATTTCATGGGTAATTATAGTACCGCCATTTTACATTCGCTGGGTAGCACAAACTACGGGCCACGCCAGCGGACTCCTAGCCCTTATGGACGCTGTCAATGCACTGCCCCTTAGTGTTGTCTTCTTTCGTCTTACAGAAAGAACAAATAGAGGGTAGTTGCAACGTAGCACGTGCAGAAGCCCAAGTCATCCTTTTTGATTATGATGTAATTGCTTTACATAAGGCTCATCAATCTCCTGGATATTTTTGAAACAACTGTGCTCACATAGCCATTGTAATAATTAGTTGATCCTCGATTTAACAGTAAGAGGCGTCGAATAACTTGAAAAAGTCATGCATTAAATATCAAAGGAACGTATGCATTAAGCTTATGTTTACTCGTGCCCATACATAATAAAATGTTCAAGGAGTGAAAATTAGCTCAGTACTTGTGTCGATTTTTAGTTTACTACTGGTTTAGTATGTGTTTTCATTACACAACTACGTTTGTTTAAACAAGTACGAATTGCAATTCGCTGCTTGATTAACTAGTGCTTGAAAGCCTTGCGTACAGATGGAAATGTCGGTAAATCGAAAGAGCTGCTCCTTTGAGATTGGTTTCAACGATGTCGATCCTTCTGTTTCTAATAGAAGCCCATTCACCTCTACAAAACTGCTGAAAAGTAGTGATACGCAGGGGAAAGCTGCAGATGAAAGGATGGCGGAAGTCTTGAGAAGGAAGTCGGACATTTTGCAGGTATCAGATGGAGACTCTGTGCGACACATGGTGTCTCTTATTTGGTCAATGATTACAGTCGTTCGCTGCAGCTTGTGTTGCAGTTTGTGTGGCACAGATATGCAAACCTAGGAGACCTAATTTATGTCTGCTCTTTTCCATTGTGTCCCTGCTTTTTTCCTCTCTTAGCAAACACGCGAGAGGTATGAAGCTCACAACCAAAAAGTGAGGTCTGTTGTTGAAGACGTCAAGGCTAGACGGGATAGCCAAATTGCGGAAATTAGAGAAAACGCTGAAATGCGTCTGGAAATGGCTACTCTTCGACGCCGTCAGACCCTGGACGAAAAAGCTGAAACAGCTAAGAAAATGGTGCGTTTGCTGTGATTGTAGTGCTTGGTGTTACCAACTTGAATTGCATAGGGTCGGTGAACTTTGTATGGATTTTTCCTGAATGTTTACTTGTGAACTAGTGCGGTAACTATCATTTAAGGGTGACTCACCTATGCTTTGCTTTGACTCTTGCAATATTAGTACCTTAATTTAACCGTTTATATGTTTAAAATCTTAAGTTTGATCGAGTTGAACGCGTGCGGGCGTCGTTATCGGAAGAGGCTGAACGAAAAATGAATGATATCACTCAGGATATGGCTAACAAAGAGAACAATCGAAGCGTAATTATACAGGGGGTTAGGGATTCCTGTCAACATGAGGTAGGAAAAATTTGGAACTCTTTAGACTTTTTACAATATGCCAACTGCATAAGTTCATGCATGATTTTAGCTTGATAAGGTCGCCAGGGCGCAAAACCGTCGGGCTTCAACTTGCAAAGATTAAGTGTCCTATTCGTTCATGCCTCGACTTTTATAAACACTCCTCCTGCCCTCCCCATTTTACATTGCTTCTCCTACCGGTTGTCGCTTCACTTGTCTACTCGCCCAATGCACCCGCAATTTTAACGTGAACGGAATTCTAAATAAATGTTTTGTTTACGATACTTCTTCGACCACTGCGGGATGAACGGATTGTTTTTACGTGATGGCTTTTCTGCCTAGTATGATATTAGTTCAACTGGAGGAAGTTGCGACTTATAAAATGCAATTGTTGAAGATGTTTCCAGTAATAGAAAAAGGTACACATCGGATGCATTTCTTCCCGACGACATCGAAATCGTTGGCTTAGGTCGGGATTGGTTGCTGGCTTACTGTACAGGCTTGAGAGTGCCGTTTTTTGCGTCTCCTATGGACTTATAAGAGGTGCTAACCAAATGGGATGGCTTGATTTGCCTCCTGTTATCCTCTATTTCTATTGATACTATTTATTCCTCCTCACCATACGTCGATGACACAAGCAGAGATGTGGGATAAAGTACTAAAAAATAATGGTAGTTTCCGCTACTGTTGATAAAAATTTTCACCCAAAACCAGTTTGGCTGAAAGGTGATTTTACACGGGGAACTGATGGACTCCAAATCTATCTTACTGGCGAAAAAAAATTAGGTTAGATGTAGGCTTTGTTTCGTACGGAATGCGCGTCAGAATGCATTTGTATGAAGTTTTCATCTGCAGTTTCTGCGAAAGCGTTCTAAGAGTTTTTTTTGTGCTCACACGTCTACTGAACCCTAGTACAATTGGCCAAGTCAGGGGATCGAGAGATACCACAGAGCTACATTATTGCTAGCACTTCCTCTGGATAGGGAGGGAAATAAAGATCTGAAACCTTGGGAAAACAACATTATTATGTGCATTTGCCTGCGAACTAATATTCGTGCAAAAATAATCCTCCTGCAGACTGAACCCCTATCAATGGGAAGCAGAGCCTGTAATTTTTTTGCTTCCTGTTGAGAGAAAATGGAACTTGCGCTTAGGGTCCTCAGCAGTTGCACAATATTGATGACAAACAACACTCTTGTGTCTGTGCTCCAAACATCTTCAAAATTAAGGGCATTTTTAAAACTCTAGTTTATTGCCCATTTTTTGATAACAATGCGATCTGCGTCGTCCTCATGGAAGCTTAAAGCATTTGGCTTAGCCATAACATTGAGGGATGGTATCACCGAAAAGTTGGTGGGTGAACTAAACTGGACCTTCCAATTGACCCACCATTGCTACCACCACCGTGCTTGAAGAGATCGGGAAAACAGTTTATGCTACTAACTAGCGCATTTAAGTAGCAGTTCTCACTCATAAATATTTAGCTCGTAAATCTCACCTCAGCGTGGATTACTAAGTCTCCTTCTGCGAAGTGTCTTGTACAGCGGAAACTGCTGATGCTGTACTCTAAGGGAGGTTTCATGCATTTGGAGTAACTATTATTGAGCAATCTATTCCAGGGTGCATTAAAATGAAATAATGAGGTCACAAGTTCAACTTGTAGGCATATTGACGATTCACTGAGCAATGAACTTATAAACTGCAACTAAATCATACTTTGGAAAGTAATTTTTATTGGCCACTAATAAACACGGCTATTGACCAGGTTAATGGAGAAGATTTGGGAAAGGCAGTAGCGCAAGCCTATTTGGCAGTAGTCATTTAATTTATGGAGCTATGTAACACGCAGAACACTTTAATAACCTCCTCCACCCTCTTGCACGACATCAAATCATCACATCCAACCCCTACGGCTTTTGTGCATCGAGTGCCTGATCCTCCTCCTCTGCCTCCTCCCCCTCCCCTTCCTCTATAGTATCGCTCCACTTATTTATGGCCTCGAATGTCGCTTAGTATCCTCCAGCTTCTATGGGGGGCAAAACAACTGCAATGCACGAATCACTGCACCACAACGGAAGCACAGATCTGGCCCATTCGAATCCAAAGATTAAACAACCTTGTTTGTATCGCTCTTTATGTCCCTTGCGTCTGTTTACATTGCATGCTTTGGAATGAAGATGGTATGGGAAAGCCGGTGTGACATTCATCATAAAATGATGCGTCAAACGTTGGTACTGCTCTTAAATAAATCTAGATCGCTCGTAACATACAGCGCGATGGAAATGTTTGCACGCTCTGGGGCCCTTCATTATATAAATGGGGTTAGGCATTCAACCTAGTGAAACGGCGGGTCTTTTAGAAGAAGACTAAATCACTCCACAAACAGTTTGGAAGCCTAGCATTGGAGGAAGGAACAAATATAACAACTTAGCAACTCAGCTGCAGTAGACTGGTTTTAATGACTCGGAATAAAGGATAAATAAAAAGATGCTGACGGGCGCTGATTAAACCTGCAATCCCTCCTGACAAACAAAGAAATACTTAGACCAGCATCTTTGTGTCTACAATGCTTTTAATCCGGCCGATGGTGAGTTAGTTGTCTCGTTAACTCTCGGTTTTGGCATAGGGGTCAGCCGCTGTGCCCTGTCGAAGGCCTCGCCTCCAGACCATGTCATTTCTCTCTCCCAGACTGTCTCGGGTCACCGCATTAGTGGCAGCGGAAAGCCAACTCCGTCTTAAATGACATCCATCCTAATTATTGCCGCTTGACAATAAGTCTAGACGTGATGAATGAGGGTCATATGTCACGACTGGGAAGTTCTGCAGCAGCCTTTAGCAGAAAGGCTGAAAATGACGTCTACTTTCGGCAATTACCCTAGTCCTGTGTTCTGCAGGAAGGTTCTTACAAACTAGAGTTATTATAGCCATGAAGCATCAATAAAAGTTTGCCACAGAGCTGTTAAATGAGCCCGCAGCACCTCCTCTACTTACCTACCAGCTGGACGAAAACCAGATGGACAAGGCCAGAGAGCACTGAAGGGTAAAAGTGGCAAGAAAGATTGAACGCCAAATCTTATTCCCAAGAAACAATTTTAAGCTCCGTCCTTTGTTGGTACATGGCTCCAATTCCAAGCCAGTTCTTTCTTCCCCATTTCCCACCAGATCTAATCACACGGCGTGATGGCTTATGCAGGAGGTTGACCAAGGGAATTGCCCAGAGACAACACTCAGAATGGAAGGGACATTATGCGTTAGAGTGTCCGCCGTTTTACCTGGCCTCCAGGCCATGTCAGGAGCCCTCAAATCCATCTGTCGGTCGTCTCCAGGGAAGTCTCGGAGAGCTTGTGGACGAAAAATTCCGATTTCTGATGCTGGGTAATAAACGACGACAGTAGGCCATATGCTGTGATGATCTACAGCAGAGGATTTGAAAATGACGTCTACCTTTGGCAAATGCCACAGTCTCATTCTTGGTAGGAAAGATATTAACAAGTAAATCCACACCAACCTTGACTGGAAGCTTTCTGGATGATTTATCAAGAAGCTGACTACCATACCAACATGATGCCAGCTAAGTCTCTACCATCTGGACAGAACTCAGATCGGATTAGATGGATAGCAATGAAGGGAGTCAAAGTGTCAAGGACAGGACACTTGACAGGACAAAACTCACATTTGGTAGGGATCAGGGACTTTGCTGTCATGTGCCGTCTCGGATAAGCGATTTTTTTTCTCCCAGCTCTGACCACGTTGTGATGGCTGAGGATGACCAAGGTGACCACTACCTTGTTAACGGATCCCTAAAGTCCCGCACCGTTTCACATCACCCGGGTAACCTGATCCATTCGATGTAAGAGAAGTCGTGGGGTGCTGTCAACGACAAATGACTAAGAACAGTGGAGCTGTCTGGAAACAAAAGGAGCAGCGCATTCTCTAGGCAACTTTGCTTCATTGTGAAGGAGGAATGGAGCTGAGAGTGTCGCATTAAAACCTGCAGTCATAAAACGAGGAATGGTCTACTTTAGATTAAGAACCATCCTAAGGATTTAAATGGACAATCAGTATATGTTTGCCATTTCCAGCATTTTAAATTATGCTTTTTGAGAGCATTAAACAACGTCTATTGTTGTCTTTCCTGCTTATTCTCTGATAAAATTTGACCTAACTGCAGATTCTGAGCGCCCTCCCTCCTGGAACGTATTGTCAGCCTCTAAAAGGCTGGGATAAGCCCAAACATCGAGTTTGAAGTATGTTGACTAAGAAGAACGCACGCTTGTCGGATAGTTCTTCTACCGCTAATAGAAAGAGATTTTTATGGCTCACTCTCAGACAGAGTAGTTGGGTGGATAACTGTTTAATTCAGAGGAACTTCCATGGAGCACACACCAACTCCCTCAGCCAGCCGGTCAGATTGGTAACCAAGGGGCATGGGAGGACGCTCACAGTCCTACGATATAACAATCGCACTAGGCATCAACATCCAACTTTTGGCATTTTGAGACCCTTCATGTTATGCCTCACAATCTGGTGAGCTTACTTCCTTGCCTTGTTTACTCCTAAACATCTCCCATTTATTCTTGCAAGTTCGAGGAAAACTAGAAGGACGCCATGCAATGTCACTTTTAAATCTGTCTTTGTTGATCCCATGCTGCACGATTAGGAGTGTTTCACCGTCTGGCAAATCGCGTTCAACAGAAGGTAGGAGAGACGTCAGTAAAGGTCAGTACTGACAAGAAAGCCTAGAGAGTGAAAAGTATTAGTCGTTCAGATCAAGCTTGGGACGTAATTCTTGGCGCAAAACCGTTTTGGTGCCAAGGGTAGATGTCGTTGGCATTTGCAACACCCCCTTCGAGGCCGCAACCATACCCATGAGCAACCTAGATGACCTCTGCGTCCAGCTTACTCATGCCACCGACATTGAGGGAGGGATGCTGTTAAGAAGACTTCCCACTCGTAATTTAGAAGGATTCGTGAGCGATGGAAATCACTCCACCGACAAAAGCACCGACTGTAAAAGCGGTGGTGGAAACTACTGAGTGAATGGGTCCTATCCACATACACACACACACACACACACACACACACACACACACACAGTGCAATCATTTTCAAGGTCTCTCACCTTTTACCATTCTGATTTTTGGTGCCTACTCGTTATCCACTTCGTGATTGTGAAGTTGACTTTACTTCCGCTGATGTCTGTCGGATTGTTCATAGAATCGCTCAAAACGAGGCTCATGCTCAAGGGCTAGCAAATACGACTGCTCTATACCTCGTTCCCTTCGAATGTAGCCCTAAGAACATTTCTAACTCGGAATGGGAAAGACGACGACATTGAACCGTGAAATGGATGGTCTAGAAGAGGGCATTGGCTAGGTCAAAGTCGTTCGTTTTTGGAGGTGCATTTTATAACATCACTCATGGGAAGAAATACTTAATTGTAAAACACTAAAAGTCATGAAAGTGGGAAACTTCGTCTATTTAACTCTTCACCGTAATGGCTCGGACACTTAAGGCTTTGCAATTGTACTTCCACTAGGCAGCCTGACCTCCCTATCTCTTTCATACGTCGGTAACGCATTTTCTACCCAAAGGTTGTGACTACCTTTGTGTTTAAAAAAGATTGTTGGTACTATGACAAATGGCTAGGCATGCTATTGGCCCTTTGCTATGCACTTTCTCAAGGCGGACAGTCGACTGCCATCGTTTTGAAAGTTAATGGGACTGAACTAGGTTGGCAATTTTTATGATTGCGAAACCTCTGAGACACCTGTTTGTGCCCATTTATATACATTAGCACTGTTTTGTTCTCAAAAGGACCCAAAGATGCTCATATGTGAGAGACGTGTAGGGATTTGCGATCAACCGGAAGCTTAACTGTGCTTAAAAGAAATAAGTAGTACACGCTGCAGCCCGACCCAGATGTCCCAATGGCACCACTTGAGCATTTATTTTGAAGGCAAAAATTTAGCTGCCCTAGTAATGCCGATTTAGTGAGCAGGCTGGCTCCAATGCAGTGGAAATTAATACACCATTACTTGTCTTTACTTGCCATGTTGCGATAGCAACCAACTTGGAACAGGCCATCTTGATAATTAAAAGTGGTCTGACTCCTCTCTAAGCTCTGTTGAGCGCAGAGGGATGGGCAGGACTATGGACACCAAACCATGATTTCACCTCGCTTACGTGCTACCGCAAGCTAGTTTTCGCCCTATCAGAAGTTAGCATTATATCCCAAGCTAAAATAAGTTAACACAGCAATCGAAGTACTCCTATACAAAATGCACTGCAACCTGAAATAAAATAATGACCGTTAAAAAAGCTGAGTAAAAATAATAACTTTTACTGGGAGAAAATCAAAGACGACCGTGGTTCGACTTCCAATAACGCAGCTGACTGACGTTCAGCCAATCAAAACAGTATCTATCTCTAACGGAGAAAAGCTTGAAAATGCTTCAGTAATCAAAACATTCCAATTGCAAGAAAATCAAATCAATATTAGGAACATTAGACAGTACCGTGATGATATACAATTAATTAGTGAGAACCTGTTCAAAGTTAATGGACTCCAAGCAGCTTTTAGTTTAAGGTCCTCTTCAGCACATGTGATTGTAACTTAAAATATTTTAAATCTACATAACAATACATTGAATTAGGCATGTTTTTTTTTAGACTGGAATATTTAGACCAGCTTCATCTGATTGCTTGAGATTACCAGGTAGGAATATTCTATAACTGGAGAGGTGTCAGGTGATGTAGGAACGTCGCGCTTCCTGATTCAAAAGTAAAGCCACATTCGTGACCAAGTTGGGGGCAGTGATAACTGCTAGGTGCCACTTAAAAAGCCCCAATCTTCACAGTCGAATCAGTTTTTTTAAAAGCAGCCAACAAATTAACATGATGGTAGTTTTCCACCAGCGATTTTCAGCTGTGAATGGAATCGTGATTAGCCAGCAGAATCGAGGCGGACAACATCCATTTAATCGTCCGCCACCACACAAGGGCCACTAAAACAATATTTGTTTTAACGCCATAATGGAGCCTTGAGTGATAATAACCAGTAGTTATAACAAAACCATTCCATCACTATATATCTCAATTAGTCCCTCTTGAGGGCAGAAACTCATGGAGATTTTAAAAGCTTTCCTTGAATTAGAAACTAAGCTTTGTTTGCACCATTACAAGGGGACGTGTATCCATCATGTAGACAAAGTGTTTTTAATCAAATTTAATGTGGGCCTTTGACAGACAGGGACTTAGCACCCTTTGATTGCTCTGTTATGAATTTCCTCTAGAGCTTACTAGCACCGCCTTTTTATAACGTGGTGTTTACCATATTACTTGGTTAGAATTCAATTAAACTTAAAACCATTTTTCAACTTTTTTTGGCATTTCAGCAATAATGAGGGAATCTTTCGGGAGCCCTCCTTCAATTTGTGCCTATTCTTTAAGCCAGTTGGGCGTACACAAATGCCTGCAAAAATGCGGGTCTGCAAATATAGCGGAATGAATTCTTACAATACCTAAAATCGTTGGAAGTCAAGCTGAGGCAGTTTGCTCAACACTACGAAGTGCAAGGTTATGGTCTCGATGGAAATGGGAAGTAGTGGGTTGAGGACGTGGAGGTCGTCTCACAGAGACGGCTTTCATGGATCGGCAGAGAAACACTCTCTTGAAGCCGCGTCGGTATCGCTTGGAGTAGAAGCAGTAGATCCAGGGATTAACACAGCTGTTGGCAGAACCGAGCAACTGAGCGAACGGTACTACGAGGAATATGACGCGCATCAGATTGTCGTCACTGGATTCCACCAGCATGGAAGACTCCTCATCGGTCGCTTTGGCAGACGTGTTGAAGTCGACTGCCAGGTAGGTGGGTGAGAATTTGATGATGTTGAAAATGGTGAATAGGGGCAACCAACAAATGCAGAAGTTGATTACCACTATCGCCAGCATTTTTATAATCTTCACTGTCTTGACACGGTTTATCCCACCCACGGGATGCAGTCGAACCTGATGCGATTTATCTTTTCTAAAAAGAAAAAGGGAAATTAAGCTATTAGAAGATCTCTTTTTGACAGCTTAAAAGTTGGCTACAATAATTTGCACTCTACAGAACAACTCTTAATTTGTCTGCATTCAGTCAGTAGACTGCCAATCTTACCTCGGCACTCCAAACATCATATTTAGCCTAAAGCTTCATTTAGAATATTAATAAAAATAGTTAATGGATGCAAAATGTTAATACAGACACCAATGTGCAATTTCATAAACTTAGGAGACCTGCCATGGTAGTTATTAGTTCCCAATCCATTAATAAAATAAGTTTCTTTTAATCTGAAAACTCTTTGGATAGCTGTAACGTTAGTAGTAAGAAGTGCCATAAGGAAGATTAAAACTGCATCAACAAACCATAAGATTCCTCTTCCACAAGAAGAATGAATAGTTAAATATTTAGATATATGCGATTGCGCTATGCCATATTATGCAAGTTGTTCGTTTGAATGAACCAACTAAACTTGGTCCCCTCTATTTCTCGGACGCTTTGGTTACTTGGTGTGAAATCAAATCTAATCGTGTCGATTTATGTAGCCAGAAGTAATTCAATGAAAAAGTGGAAAATTTTATTTCCTCTACATTAAAATCTGAATTTCAAAAGCAAGCAAGCACATTCACACTCTTTTTCGAACACTTCTCCACTATCTCTGAATTTTCGCTTGAACTAGCTCGAAGTAAATCATAACATCTCATTAAGCTTTCCCACTATTTTATAAACTCCTTTTTTTGGCTACACTTGTAGTAAGCTACACAACTTGAGTAATTTGCACAAACTTTGCCCTAATTAATCATCCGCTCAGGGGCAGGTCTGCATTCGGCGCAGATATTTTGACACGATTTAGTGTTTCGATGCTCCTTCTCACAATACCAACCACGCCAAAATGCTGCAGGGGTTGACAGCCAACAAAGTACAATTAATACATGCTCCCAAGAGGAAAATTTTGCAGCTGTCGCTACTCTAAATGGAACACTGTGGAAAATTTAAAAATATTCCTTTAGTAAAATTGTGATAAGACTTTTAGGCAACCTAAGGCACTTATCAATAGTAAAGTCTCTAAGCATTGTTTAAGGGCTTGATGCTAATGGTAGCAGCGTAAAATATTATGTGCATAAAAAATAGAGTTAGTTTTATGCCCCATTTTAAAATGAACATTACTACTTTGCATTACGATATAAAAGCAAAGAATTGCGGTTTTATGTAAAAAAAATTGTAAAAAAATATTTTGATATTCTGTGGAGGAAGCAACAGTAGTGTTTAGGCTACGAAGGCGAGTAAATAGGTCTATAAGCGGCAAGAAAATAGCACTAACAACAAATGGGTCTGCTTGGACTTTTCAGCTATTTTTAAAACGCATTATTCTGTTTGATTTTAGCGCTCGCAACAATGAAATCCCTAATGACATAGCAAAATAGTTTGTTTGACCAGAGACTGGGTGATCTTTGACTGTGTGTAGTACAGTTCCTACTCTGCTGGATGGCTTAGTTGCTGGTCCATGTTGGCAGTACCGAACCCTACAAGCATGCACACTATTCTCTAACGTATCATTATGGACGAGTATTATTACTATCTGCCATTTGTTTGTTTAATTATAAAACTAGGTTGCACAAAAAAGCCTACTTTTAAAAGCATATTTTGAACGACAAAAGTTTCCCCTCTAATTCAAAATGCATGCCGCAATTTTATGGTCCCATTTTGTGCCCAGAGTCTCCCTTTGCATGACCAATTTAATAATTCTAAAAGACCATTAAATTTACGTTTTAGCACCAATTATTCTTTTCAGGCTTTCACATTTTTTTACTTTTTTTTGGGTGACACGCAAACCTCTGGACATCCTCCAAGTGTCAAATTCTAAAGTACGAAAGTTAAGGCGTCTATACAGGTTGGGATTTAAAAAAGATCTTTTTAGGGTGAGCAATAGCAAGATAGTAAAAAACTTGTCCTTAGAGGAGCAGTCAATTTTATGTCAGTTTACTTTGATCTCAACTTCAAGTTAGGAAGTGAGAGCGTTTGCACCCGGTCTAACGTATTTATGTGCCTTTCTATTGCTTTAACTTAGGCATAAATAATAGAGGTTTGTTTATGCTGAAATGTATAATGACATCATAACTTATTTGCGATTCAAATCCCCCTTGTAACTTGGCAACAGTAAACTACGTACCAGTGAATAAGTCACCGTCATTAAGAAGTGCAGAGTCTTAATTTTTTGCATTAATTGACGTTTTTGATCCTCTTAAAATTGTTCCGGATTGTAAAAGTGACAGTGAAATTCGGTGCGATCTTCGGTTTGCTTTCAAATGCAATTTGACATCAGAGGCACAGCATTGTGCAAACGTTAAAAAAACCCTTCATTGCCCAATAAAACTCAAGCAGTTGGCGACAAAAATCGCAATTTCATGTGAGTAAACATGCCCTGCCAATAAATGACAACGACTATATTTCCTATGACTTTTTACCTTAATCTGTCGTCCCGTGCATAAATTATAATAACATGGAACCTTAAAAAACGAGGCAGATAAAAAATGATCCTAATTTAGCCTAATTAAGGAATTTACTAAGGAGAAACTGTTAAAACCCCGCTAATTGACAGTACAAACTTGTTAAAAATATCAAACTATAGCTGAGAGCTTTTCTTAGTACAAATTACCAGCATCTTACCAACTCAAGGGTTTAATGACAGATTTACTCGAGTGGCACCTCAGCAGTTTGAACTCCAAGGCTAGCTTTCTCACTACCTCTCGTGCCTTTTTGGACATCAAGAGTGGGTACTTTACCGTTTATTTATCGGAGAAACAGACAGAATTGGCTGATGGAGCAGGTTCAAGCACAGACACCCATGTCCTATCCTGACTTTGCTTTAGTGAACCGCAAAAGGCCATTTTAAGAATCCTTTACCCTTTTTCACCTGATTACTTTTTTGATTTACACATCTTTTATGCCATGATTACCTAAATTTCTGTAACAATTCAAACACTCCTGAGTTGACAAGTCAAACGCCTAGATTGACCTTCACAATTCAAATTTTTGAGAAACAAAATGTAACAGTCACCTTATTAAAAACTGATACATAATCTTAACAAAATGAAATGAAATTTCTATTAAAAACAAATGTTTGTTTTGTTATAGAAATATTTGCATGTGGTGAGAACCTTTATTGAATTCAAAATATACCGAAAAGTGAATCAATGTCAGAGTTTAACAACCAAAAGCTCTCTTATGGTCTCAGGACCCAGTCACTTGATTTAAGAATACGAATATCTTTTCCTGACAGGTAGAGGTATGTGTCTTGAAGTGCAATAAAGTTGCTTCCCAAATCATCTTTTAACCACACTTAGCACCTCTTGCTCCAACCGACCGCCTCTTCTTCCCTAGTTGGATAAGCCATCTAGGTGCTTATTTTACCAGAACGGATCTGCATGATAATGTGCGAATAAAATCATTTAGCGCGTTCGGAGGCTGTAAAACAATTGCCTTGTCTGATTTTTAAGTGGAATTCGTTCGTCCTAACAAAAGTACTTTGCGGTTCTGGGGCTAATAATGGATAGTTACCCACACAATTATTCGCAGTTCGGAATTAATTAAGTACTTTAAAATAAACTTAGTGCTATACCGACCTAGTTAGCTTTACCTTATATTTCTTCATTTACATTTATTGAAAAGCATTTTACAAAAATTTTGAGCAGTGCTGCTTTTAGAAATGGTTAAGGAAATAGGAGGCAAACACAGGCTGAACATTAGCATACCAGACTTTCTTGACGCTATCAAATCGCTTTCGTAAATATTAGTTTGATTCTAATTTTTGGGCTGAAAACAAACATAGTCTTTTCAATTTTCACAAATTAACTTGCCCCAAAGTGGGATTTATAATGAAAAGACTTGAAGATTAGCTTGATACCTCCTAAAAAAAGTTATAAGAAATACCAGCTTATCTTTTAAATAAGTAATCAACGTTGAAACTAAAAATAGATTAATTAGGATAGTTTTACCCCACATATCAGCACAATATCCCGACCTACACTTTAATGAACTTTGTTGGTGTTGCATAGCTTTTTATCGTCTTTGTTTCAGAGCGCTGGTTTTCAACGTAACAGGATACCTCCGAACCTGTTCCTCGTTCATGCTCCGACGGTATTTCCATGGGGGGAGAATAGAGAGCTCCGGTCACCTTGGTGGCTCTTGACTCGTCTGAATTGGTAGATTTTGCGGCGCTCGTGGTGGACTGATCCTTACGCACTCGCGTCCAGACTCGGAAGATGATGGAGCAGTAGCAGAAGGCCATAAAAAGTAGCGGTATGGTGTAGACGAGTAGAGTCACGACACCCAGAAAAAAGGCCCTGTCGGCTGTGACAGAGGGCCAGAACTCGCGGCAGTTGATAAGGCCATCTGGTGCTTGTGAGAGTCGAAAATAGTAAGCCCAAGGAATAAAGAGCACGGCAGATACGACCCAGATTACCGCGATTATCTTCTTTGCTAGGCTGCGTCGGATGAGACGTTTCATGGGAAAGCATACTGCCAGGTAGCTGTTGGTTTAAGAAAATATAAAAAGACATCTCGAGTTACAATTTATGGGACTTGTTGCCTA
This sequence comes from Taenia saginata, assembly GCA_001693075.2. NCBI lineage: Eukaryota > Metazoa > Platyhelminthes > Cestoda > Cyclophyllidea > Taeniidae > Taenia > Taenia saginata. Next base: position 435,757 of record LWMK02000024.1, read on the forward strand.
GTAATGAATAATGAACTACATTAAGCAAGGTACGCACTATAATAATGTCTAAAATACCTTTTGAGTGGTTTAAAAAAAGCTTAGATAGTTAAGTGCATTCAAAAATGCAGGGTAATTAAAGTAATTTTGAAAAGGTAATGAACCATTTCGAATCGCACAATTATTTATTACAGCAGCATTGTAAAGGCTTGGCTAGCATCCATCTTAGGTCGGAAATGCTATCAAAGCTTGTTAATAATCGCTTAGTCTTAAGGTAAATTTAAATTGACAAATCACTTGTGTATTTTAATGCAAAAACTTCCCATGCCTCGAGGCAGAAAACATCGCTAAGTGGACTGATTGCACAAAGGAAAAGCTTGGAAATCGCAAAGCCCAATAGAATAAGTCATCATGAAAGTTAATCAATCTAAGTACAAATTTAAATCTTGGTATTCAAACTAATCAAAACTAAGCATTAAGTATGGGAGCTTATTACATTTGAGTAGAAATACGAGGACCCGTGGACAACAAATTCTCTTTGAAGATTTTGAAGCCTTTAAAGATGTATTTTCTGTTTTTCTTTAAAACGAGGCGAAATTTAGAAAAAAACGCAAAAAACATAGTTGAAGGACTTCGCGAAAATGCGGCCCAGGCTCCTAATCAAGGGACGATCCAAAACATTTAAGCAAGTTACTTGGATACGACTGCTATTTCTAGGAGCGATTTGAGTGCTTTTTGCCATCATTTACTCTTGTAGGTAAATTTGCTAAGGAATTCAAAAATACTTCCATTCACAGATGATAATGATGTGTGCATAAAGTCGCTTGGCTCACATTTACGCTGTTGATAGCACTTGTGTGCAGACAATGCAGAGTTCATCTATTGCCATTACACCTATTTATACCATGACACTATTATTTTATAGCATAAAACCAAACGTATTGCACATAAAGAATGTATGTTTCTAATTCTTCGCTGAAGGCTAAACCAACAGGTGAGAACTTGCAAGTTTAAGGAGGTTTCGCGTACATAATTTTCCCACTCCTTGATCCACTAACTCACAATCATTTCATTCAATCATGCATTCACTCAATCACTCACTCACACCCGATCCTATCCGCAGATTTGATGCTTTAGTGGGTTCATTAGGCCACTTTTGGATTCACTTAGGGTTTAACAATTCGCCTGATTAACTGTGTCTACAAATTTACCTTCTTTCAAGTAAAGGAGAAATTTGGGAAGTAAACAAGCGCTAAAGACATCATACAGTTGCAAAATAACTTTAAATAGGTTCATTTTTGCAATATTTTGCTAATTTAAATTACTTTCCTAAGTTTAGATGTACAGATATACGATGGTAGCTTTAGGGTTGCTATCACAAAAAAACGACTTTTCTAGGTGTAATAACAATGCTTTTCTACTAAGAAAACCTGTTCATTGTGTGTGTGTGCTTTTGGAGTTGAGTAAGACGCAGGTAAGACAACCAAAGCTGGGATAAATCAAGACCCCCTTTAATCAAAATGAGGTATGAGGCAGTGTCACCATAGTGCATCTGGCAAGGGCACATTTCAATAATTAGGAACACAATATGATGTTATCTAAGAGATCTTGAAAACGCACGAAAGCCTGCGGATGCAATTAATGAATTCATAAAAAGAGTTTGTTTATTATTTTTTCGTGGAATACCAAAGACTATGGACAAGAGACAGCTGCAGAAGGCAAAAAAGTCACGTACCCTCGAGTTGAACATTAATTCTTTACAGAACACATTTGATTCCGTAATCGCAATGCATAAATATTTACCAAATGTGACTTTTCGGGGATGCAGATACAAAAGGGAAAAGGGATTTGCAAAATCCCTCAGAAGTGTATGTAATTCTTAGCGCTGTTGCATATAAAGACCAAATTTCCGAATTAACCAAAGACAAAAAGTTTTTGAAAAATGACTCATTTATGCCCATAGTCTCGGCCCCTCTGTACATTAGTGCTGTATATTTTTCCTTACTGCTGTAACCTTTAAAGACTTCAGTGAGTGCTTGGAACACTACAATTATAAAGGGACCATGTCAAAATAAAAGGCAAATTACCCATAAAACCAACATAAGCGTGCAGTTGGTCTAATGTGCTTCAGCCATCTTAAAATTTATTATCTTGCACCGCTGAGCACCACTTGCGAGTCCCCTATTTCTGAGATATTCGCTCAGGGCAGGTTTTAGACAAAATTAACAGCATGTGTGCTTCTGTTACAGAAGCTATTTTACAGACTAGACATTCTTCATCAGAGGCAAGCCAGGGAACCCACTGCGAAAAAACATGTGGTGCGATTTAGGTGGTTGGTAAATCATTCTAGTGTTGTAGGGAGGACGCAAGAAATGATCAATTTACGTAGCAAAGCATTTGTTGAATTGGTCTATAAGGAGTATATACCAAAGGGATTTATATTAAGACAAGCTACGTGAGAGAATCCGCGTCCTAATGCATACAGCACGCAACATCCAGCGCCCAATATACGTCTGTTTTTTTTCGCATTTCGCGCATATTTTATTGGGCTATCGCAAAGGGCTGATATGTTCCTCAAGAGTTCAAATCCGAAATAGTGCACGGAAATGATCTTTGGTCTGCTCAACGCAACTTCGAGGAGCAATACTTATCAACATGAGGTGATAAGCATGTGGAATTTAGACCGCATAAAGTATAGCCACCCACGGAAAAGGAGACAATTTCCTGACTTTAATAAATATGCCAGAAAGATAGTGCTGACCGTTTAAATCAGGTATTTCCTGGTTATAAATAGATCAGGTGAACATAACTTCTGAGATTAATACAATGCGCGGTTTGAGTTTGCAACCCTAAACATTCGTGATTGCATACTAATGCAATTTATTTTTAATGTGTAGCTAAATAACTGAATTTTTTAAAAATTAACACATGGACCAGCAATAGAAATTTATCCTGTCTCTCAGACAACCGGCGTGCTTTTCTTATTATGTGTCGACGGAGAAGTTTATAAAACCAGGTTTAGGGCCGCATATAGTTAATTAAAATGTTTAAGCTCTTGAACTAGTTGTCTAATTGAAGGTGAAGCGCGCGTCTTTTGTTCATTGCTACTTGCCTTCGTAGTTATCGGTTAGCTGAGTGGAATAGGTGAATTAGTTCTCCAGTCCTTAAATGTACCAAGCAGCCAGGCAACTGAAAACACTATAGTGGATAACGATAAATTAGACCATATTCTACAGTTGTTGGCACACAATTCATGATAGTTCGGCCAACTTGCAGGTGGTATTTTATTTTATTCAACATCACATACATGCATTGGTTGATAGACAAGCGGACAGTACATTAACTGGAAGTATTTGAAGCAGATAATGACAACGATTTATTAATAAGTGGACAAAATTTCGTATTTATTTGTAAAAATATCTCTGGAATGCCTGTGTTGACAGCCTGGAAAATTTTTCTTAAAAAGGTAGTAGACTCGATGCCTTACAACCCGCATTTTTAAAAATAGCCGCTGGCTCTCTACAAGGGCATTAGCTAATGTAAACAATGTTTTAATAGTAAATGACTGAACACACTGACTTCACTTTTAAGTGACATTACCACCACCCATTCATTTTAACTCGCTTTATCGTCTTTTACAAACCAATGTCTTTGGAAATCGCCAGATGCGAATAAAAAATTGAAGCAAATGCACCTAGATGGAGAAATTGTACAAGCGCAAATTCACCGATGGGGAAAAAGCCTACAGGCAAAAGGGAGACATGGTGGGTGGACGGACTACTCACCGGTCAAGAGCAATCACCAGGAGAGATAGAGACGACGCACAGACGCTAATACCCTGTAGATAGGGCACACACCAACACGTGGTCGCACCCCAGTGCCAGCCTTAATAAAAAAGTATTTGCACATTAATTCGTAGGTTGCGAACACACTAGTTAAAATTCGTTAAAATAATTTTTAAGAATTAAACTTGGCGGGTTAGCCGGACCGAAAATTCTATTCATTTTTTTAATTAGAGAAAAAAGCATGGAGATGCATTAGGACTTGATTCGGTGCTCCTAAACAGGAGCGAATAGTTGAATGTAGTCTCGCTATGTCAATTAGGCGGAGTAGGTATAGCAAACCTATTTATTAGAATTAATGCCATTCGTCTGAGAAAAAAGCTTTATCTTGAAACAACACTACCCACCTAGCCATCTAGTTTGGAGTTACTTTCTGATAAATAGCAAAACATGCTAAAAAATAATTCTCTCGTATTGGGAACTGGATTTGTAGGAGTAATAGAATATTGTTTTAGCGAAAGATTGTTTTTTGATCCATTTGCCTAATGCATTGGGAGTGCACACTTGATGGGTGAACGTTCAAAGCACCTTCCATGTTAAATAAGCATTTTCAACAGTATTTTTCATACTTTCTAAAGAGTGGTGAACTATTTGTGTATGCCAATAAAATTCACTGGGTCAGGTTTCATTTAAAATTTTTTTCCCAGGCAAATGGGACTGACACCACATTTATGGTGGCAAATAATGCAAATAAACTCTAGCTGCAGTCAAAAATGAGCTTAAATGATATCTGGTCTAGTAGTTGTGTGGCAGAACTCTCGCCTTTACTGCATAATGATAAAGTATTCCCGATCGACGTACCCACAACAATATTCTGGAGGAGTGTTAAGGGCTCCACAAAGACTGTAACAAGTAGATCCGCTACTGATAAGTTGCAGATGAAGATGTTTGTCACCGATCGCATGTGATGGTTGCGCAGAACGATGGTTATCACCGCAAAATTACCAAGCAGTCCGGCAATGAAAATAGTCGCATAGGAGACAGTGAGGAGGGCTATAATGGGGTAGGAGTGGGCGAATTCCCAAGTCGGACTACTTGTCTCAATCGCGGTAATAGAGTCGTTCATCTGAGGGTTTGATGATGGTGATGATATAGGGCCAGGCAGACTTGCAAAAGACCGGATAGACAAAAAAATCACAATCCCTGACCCTAACAATTCTCTATTGGACTGTATGCCGCCATCTGATTGGTTGGAAGACTTTCTCCGAGCCAATCAGCGTGCCGCGCTCCAAACACTACTTTATTCATTCCAGAAAGAAATCGGTGTCGATAAAAAAGGTAATAAAACATCTTTAATTTCTGTCATTAATTATTAACTTCCTAATATCCCTTCCCTTTCACTGAAATCATGAAAAAACTTTCTAGTGTGGTGCTACAAGATGTTGAGGCAGGCGCTTCGGAGCTCCTTTCAAGTCAAATGATGAAGCATAAAATTTGGGCATTTTAAAGCAGATCGAATTTCGCTTTTGCGGCAATTTTGCGATTTGCCTAATCTTAAGTACGAAAAAGGTAATTATGCACTTCTTGATGGTAAAAAGATCAATCCCACGATTGTTATGTATTTAAGCCGGCACACCTAGACATGCAAATGACTGGAGCGCTAGTGTAAACAAATGGAGTTTTTGACACTTTCCAGAGAAGTGCGCAAACAACAAATTTGTGCTTAAGTATTAAAGTACTTGGAGATTAGTTTTTTTTTAGAATTCTGGTTAATTTTAGACTACTCCGAAGTGATGTAGGCAAACCTTGTCAATGCGCTGTTGCAACGGGTGCGAAAAAGCGTCCATCACGATAGCTGCCAAGCTGACAATGCAACCTAAACGCTCTTACCAGCAGGAATAATGTCTATTTGGTTGCCTGAAACGCTGTTGTGACAAATAAATTGAAAAATATCGCAACTGTTCTACTAATGTCAGGTAGCTGAGATTGGTGAATAGGGTAGACCTAGACAAGAAACTCGCATCACAAACAGGAACCCGGTGTGAGAACTTAATTTAATTAAATTTTCTTTATCCATTTTGATAATTAAAACTTAAAATTGGAGCATTGGGAGACCCATTCCAAAATTTATTTGCAAATCCAGCGTTTTAAATGCGGCGGTTGTCTGTGCCGTTGAGATCAGTAATGTTTAAGGATCAGCATAGGTCTTGGCAAATTACTTACTACAGCCTGAAGCGAGGCACCGGCCACATCAGTCTGACTTGTAAATGAGGTTTCACAAAAAACGGACACATCGGGTCCTAATCTATCATCAGGACTCAATCTTTTTGGCACCATACAACCATTTTTGTTAAAGAATACTTTGTTAATGAAAAAGTAACTTTGGGTGGAGGAGAGCAAAGCTGGACCAAATTGCTTGACTTTTGAATTTAGTGAGCAATGAAGGCAAAACCACTGCACCACCGCGGTGCTCCGGGCTTGTCAGAATTGAGATCTTTTCCTGAGTCCAAATGGCTGGATAAATAATTGCTAGAAGAAAGGTGCATTAGGATTTCGGTGGAAATGACTGTGTGGCAGGCATTTTCACGGAGGATTTTTATGCACAGCATCGATTCTCTTTCATGACTAATTGGAGGGCCAATAAAACGTGGAATTATAAGTCGTGGTGCATTCAAATAGTGTGTTAAATAATAAAAGTAAGGATAATAAATGGTTGATACAGAACGTTGCTTTCGGTGCAATCCCAAAATTGCATCTATTTCTCCTGCTTATGCCTTAAAATAGATTGCAGCATTTTTGCTTTGCGGCTTGGTTTTTTTTCGATCAGTAGAGATTTCTCGATCTCCTCCAGAGATAGGAATTAGGATATGTCCCAGCACCTAAGGCAATACGCTTAAAGCTGAGCATATCTGTTCCCCTAACGCATTAATGCTGCTGGAGATTTGCCTCACTTCTTAAATAGGAGGACTTGGGGAGACCTCGTGGACCCAGTGAAACACGGGGACAATGTAGACCACTGTCTGGAAGTCTTGCAGGTGCGCAACAATTTAGAAAAACAGCTTGAGATATATGACTCAGCCTTAATTTATCTTAACCTGATCATATATTTGGGAAACTAACTTAGTCTGCGTAAATGTTTAATTGCCATAACAATAGATGCATTTTAGAGGTAGTCAAGAGTTAGCCTTGGCAGTCCTAGGTAGTCTCCTAACAAGGCTCCTTTGAGTAGACGGGGACCGCATCACGGTGCTTTTACTATTTAGCAATGGCTCAGTACAACCAGCAGACTACGGAGTAATTTAATGAGCCAACTGAAAGAGGAATTTCCATCTCCTCCTCTTTTCGTAGTTTTATGAGTACTTTAAGTAAGTCAATCCTGTATAACTGTGAGGGAGATAATTCCATTGCTGTCTAGTCAATCAAACCGAGGTGAGTGAAACTGATCTGATGGACTCCTGGAAGTGGAGATAGCAACAATTTGAAAGAGAAGTACTCGAATAAGGCGAAAAAATAGTTTATCGAACTAGAAGCCATCTTCCTAATTATTTGCGCCGCTCTCTCTGCCCAGAATGGGAATAAGATTTTGTAAGGTTTCGTGGTCTTCTTGCAGATCACCTTCTTATCTGACTGGAGCCAAAAAATCCGTTGTTCCACTCAGTCATGGCATACTTTGGTCTATTCCCACAGCACAACTAAAAAAAATAACAAACCAGCTTTTCAGCTGTCATTATTAAATTTGTTCTGATTTTCATCCTATGGGGCATTTTAAGTGCTCTCTCACTTGTCTTCTTGCCTAGGTGATGGGCATTAACAGGGAGGAAGTGCGAGATTGTTCATGTCAACAGGGATGTGCCAGAAGAGGGAAGAAAAAACATCACAATGCCAATTACATGCTTTCACAGCATCACTGAACGGCAGCTCCTTTCCCCTCTCAACCACATCCCACATTTAATACATCTGACTGGCTTGAAAATGGGATTTTAAGGTTGACATAATTCCTGAACCAGTTTGTAACCAACAGCTGCAATTTTCGGTGAGAGGTCATCCAGTTCCTCCTCCTACGCAGCCTCAGCCAGATGACCTAGCATCCAGACCGTGCCCTATGCCAAACATGTCAAATTTTGCGCACAGAGAATTAGCGGATCGCTACGATTTATTCCTTTAAATTAAATGAGGACACGAACTTCAACTTTATCAAAATCAAGAGTAAACTTAACAATTTTCAAGTTAAATGGGCAGTCACTACTCCTTCAAACGCTAATACTTATAATTGACAAATTATAGAATTCCTACCTCTAAAATAGTATAATATATAAGGAATGATTAATTAATCTTCGTGTTTAACTGGGTTGTGGGCCACTTGTAAGATTATCTTTGGGGTTTTCTTTAGTATTCAACGATCTCAGAGAGGTTACATGGCTTGCACCACTTTGCTCGGAGAACCCATGCTGCAGAACCACGAATTAGAGCATTGCAGATGAATATAAAAAACGAAATTATTGTGAATGGTTTTGACGTTGTCAGAGGGGACTAGTCACTTATCACCGACCGAGTAATTGGTGAATTGCATTTCTAGGCTACCATGAGGAGTCGGCATTACCTTGAATCCAAACTATTAATCTTTAAAACTAACCTAAGGCAAGAGAGAGTTTTTTGACGTTAAGCGACATCTTTTCTTCTAAAAATCTTGGCCACAATAACACCACGGAGTCAAAATTTGGGTAAACTAAGCAGAATAGATAAAGATACAAGCAAATTATGAATGAAAATGATTTACTACTTTTACCTCTAGAAATAATTTGCACCTTTTTAAAGGGTGCTTTCAAAAAATATTTACCACTCAGACATCGAAAAAAAGCTGGTTCTTTATTTCAATCCTTTCATAAGCCCGTGCCATGTTGCTCGAGCACCATTGTAGCTCGGATTGTCTCATTCTTTCATCTCTGCATTCGTAACTTCGGAACAGAGCAACTTTTGTTTGAGACACATGGTTAATGTGGATAGCTAGTCAAAGTTGAAATCAAATCCGAATTCTATTTTGTCCCAGGATTAAATAATGTCCACTCAGACAAGTATTTGTTATGCTTGTCTGCCTTCGTTTTGGTTTCGGGAGAACACAATGCTCGGTCTTTTTTTTTCCTCCGAGGAGTATGGCCTTGGGCTATGTCAATACACTCTCAACCCTTCTATGTGTAAGCAAAACATATTCCTACCTTGTATTATACCTACATTGTTGGCAAGGGAAAGTAAACACTATTATAGTGGGAAATTAGTCCGATTCCTGTTGCTAGGCAAATGCTGTAGATTGGAGGATCCGTGACAAGGTCTAGGGTCCCGCAGGAATGCAATTGGGATCTAAGGCAACGCTAGTGGTGAACCATCTCGAAAAGTTCACTAGGGTCATATCTATGACAATTATTGAACCATATATGGCAAAATGCTTACGATAAAGGCTAAGACAAACGATTGTAGTCAAATTAAAGGTTTGAAAAGCAGTCTAAAACAACGGAGGCGCTGGTAGAATCGGATTCATACCTATGACTGTACTCCGTAAAAAAGAGGCGCTGATGCAAAGAGTCATTTTTTTTTGTAAAAGATCTTAAAAGTCATGGACACTGCTGGCTTCGGTTCGATGCCAACAGTAGGAGTGATGAACGTTGGAAGCAATTCTGGTACAATGCTTCCAAAATAAAAGTGAGGATGGACTTCGAACCTACCAGACTTTAGTACTCACCACTTGTTTCTAGTGGGATTAATGTGTTTAATTCGGGGTTATCCGAGAGATTTAAATATTTTTAGCAATCAAGCTATCAGCAAAGTATGTGTCCAACACTTATAATATCATTCCAGTACTCTCCAAAATTAACTAAGATTTTATATACCTTTGAAGGAGTTGTATGTTTCAACTTTGAGCAACCTGATAAATACTTAATAAAATGCTGTTTGCCATACTAAAAAAAACAAAATGTAGATAAAAATTTGATCGAAGCCCTTAGCTACTTAGCGAATCCCGAGGAAAGGGGTTTTGCATAGACTTTGAAATATGAGCACAAACACCACCTTCCTCACCAGAACCCAGCTACATTATAAAATCATTTCAAAATGTGGCTAAAAATGTTCTTCATCAAGTAATTTTTCAAACAACTAAGATGCTGTTAAAGAATTGTGTCTAATTTTGTCTGTAAGATTTAGGGATAAAGATGCCATTGTTTCCTTAGATCTGCTATGCCGGTAATACACTTTTTAGTGTCACAGACTTCCTTAAAGACAAAAGAATGTGCATTTTTTGGCAAACAGAATAGGATTGAGACCGCTGGTATTGTCCAGAAGCCAAAAGACTCGACACAGACAATGTGATTGCTCTGAGTGATCGTAACGGCAACTGGCGATCAAACAAACAAGCGTGTCACCCAGCCCCTCTCTTCTTTCCAGCGGCGCCCTCGGTAATCCCCTTGGCAAATCATCATGCCATAATCGGTGCTGAATGAAACCACCCACGAGCCAACCACGCCAATCATCCATTTCAATGCAACTGAGGTGATTTTTTATGCAACGTCACTGATTCTACTGGATCTGGAACAGAGTTTAGGAGACGGCTGATCCTGGTGACCATTATAGATGGACATTGAAACACATTGTCGTCGCCTTTAGACAGGTATGGTGGGCGAACTCTGTAGCGAACCCAATTCAGGTAGCTGTTAAAGGTAGAGGAAATAAAACTCAACCCCCCTTATACAAAAAACCAGCAATTCTCCCATTTGTGGCCCATATATTTGTTTCGGACAGCTACAGTTTGTCACAAGCGGTATAAATCAGGACAGAAAGCCTTTAAAGTCGGGTTTGTCTACCACTGCCACCAATACAACGTTCCCAATCTCCTTTGAAGACAAAAGAAGGCATAAAACTTGGGCAGGATATAAATATTCAGCAAGCAGAAGTGATTTAAGACCGCTGGCCCGATCCAGAGACCGACCCACCCAGCGCTGGCAATTTGGCCACCTTGAGTAACCATAATCCAAACCAGCAGTCAAATGAACAAAGTATTACAATTCATTTTTTTCTAAAGATCAAGTCGTATTTTGCATTTAGGAAAGTATCAGTGCATTGTGACACATTTCTTCCATTTGAATGGAGGTTAGATTTGCAGACTTTTGTTTGTTCGATGCGATGAACAAATGCTGCCTGCGGAAATGCAGATGCCTAACTACACCAATTGTCCTCCCTGCTCATCAATGCAAATAAAAGTGTATTTTTGCATTTTTTATCACCCACAAAGCTGCCGCGGCTTTTATTTTTTGGTAAATTGGTTTTCACTTTGGTGATAAGGGTTGCCACCTAGTAAAATGCTATGCCCGGAAGCAAAAGGCAGTAATCGGAATGCTATAAATGAGTGCAGGAAAAACAACGCCAAGCATTGTTACCCTTTTCCTTGCATAATTTATCGTTAGGAGAACATTCTCCAGAGCCATAATTAAAGCAAAAATTATGCGCAAAATGCACACCATTTGTTTGGTCAAGGTCACTTTGCATTCGAAAAGCTGTAGAGATTCGAAGCTTACTTGCAGACGGAAGAGCAGAGCTGGAAGACAACTGGAACCTCCTGGAGGCCTTGTGTGTGTGCAGAAAATGAAGCGATGACTTTGTCAAATTAATCAAGGCATCGCACAGCCTCCCTCTTTATTTAAAGGGTCGACCCTGGCGCTTAACCTAGTCAACCATACGCATCGGCTGTCACGAGCCATGAGCCAAACGTACTGATCATCTAATTTGCATGCAAGTGAGCAGCTTTTTGACCTCCCTATCACTAATTCACCTTGATAGTTATACAAAAGCCGGGGTTTCGTCTATCTAGCAACTGTGCCTGGGAGAGGGAATGGGCTGATTAGCTCGCGTGTGCATCGGTATCTGTGAGGTGAATGGCCTAAAAGCAGAATGGGTTAAAAAGGAATGAGCCTTGAGATAGCCTATTAACAGTAAAGTTCTGTCCTCATTTCAACGCTGCTCCACCACACCCATCCGGAATCCGTCCACTTAATAGACAGGTGGCAAAAGTATTGTACGCCTCTCCGTAACGTCTAGTGTCGCCTCAGTTGTTAACGGCATGCCACCTGAATAAATGGTTGTAGCAAGCTCAAAAATAACCCTTTATAGTTAATATTAGATGGAAATAGGAAAATAAGTTTGTGTACAAAAATTTTACTCTAAGCGTTATTTGTGAGTGTGGAGGGATACTGTCTACGCACTCTTTATACACGAACTTTTTTTGTCAGCAGGTTGAATCAGCTTGAATTTTCGCTCTGTTAGGTTTCAGACCTCCAAACAAAGGTTGGCGGCTAGGAAAACAAAAAGGATGTGAGATAAAATTTAATCAGGCAGAGACATCGTCATTAACAGTTTCTCACCGAATAAACTTGGTTCAACACTAAGAATTTAAATGCTCAAGCTTAAGAGCAGCTTCAAGCGCGGTGTCTTTTGAGAATGCGATTTTAAGCAGCTTAAACATACGAGCCAGTGAGGTTTGAATCAGATGACTTAAGTCTGCCTCATACATTGGCTTCTCACTTAAAAACGTGATTAAAAGCTGTTATAACTGGACGTCTATGGACCAATATAACACTTATCAAATGGGATAATGCTAATGCTGCATTCTTGGTGGGCGCTGAAATTAATTCAGTAGGGACTGCTGAAAACATTCCTTTTTTCCACCATATTTATGTGAATTCCATTTGGGTAGTAGAGAGGTGACAAACGCATTGTGTGTTCACTTAAGTGACATCCTCAAATAGATTCGATTGCCATAAAATTAGTTGCGTTTTGGAGGTAGTCAAGAATTAGCCTTGGCAGCACTAGGTAGTCCCCTAACAAAGCTCCTTTGAGTAGACAGGGACTGCATTATGGCGCATTTGCCATTTACCAATGACTCAGTCCAACCAGCTCAAATGCATGACTAGGGCGGAATACGGGGTAATTTAACGAGTCAACTTAAGGAGGAGAGTCTCTCTCCTCCTCTTTTTGTGGTTTTATGAGTACTGCGAGGAAGTCAATCCCCATTGCTGTCTAGTCAATCAAACCAAGGGAAGTGGGGATAGCACCAATTCGTGAGGAATATGCTCGAAAAAGGCAGGTGTTTTATTACCTACAAAGTGGCCAGCAGTTATAAATTAAAGCTAAGTTTTTTAACTTTGAAACACATTTCTTAAAACTGTACTGCAGCAACTCCACAGGGGAACCCATTATCCTTCATTAGTATTCAATGCCTTTTGTTGCTTATCTTAAGCGATGGAAGACTTGAGATTCTACGAAGCTAACTGATACAGTTAAAGGAATCATCAACCCGAATTATGATTACAATGATCCACTCATTTACCTGGCAACCGATCGGTCACTTTTCAGACCGAATGAATTTAGTAAAAGGTGACACCTCGGATTGATCACTGAAAGGTAGTGGAAAAATGAAATTCTTTTATAATTTTAAAAATAACCACAATTTTTTTTGAAGTAGCTTTGATAGTTTACTGTACAACTCTTCCAAGTTTGAAGATTCTACTCCTCAGACACAAAAACAGATCATGATTTTACATTTAATCGCTTTTATAGTCCTAAAAACTGAACTTGAATTGTGCATCTCCGTTGGTCTCTCGTTCACATAAATTTGTTCAATGGAATTCCACAGCGACAACAATTCATGACTGCTAAGGGTAAGTTATTTTGCAAATAAATGCGAGGTAAGCAAACAATTAGACCGAGCCCCAAAGAAGGGAGCCTTAATTATGGCAAAGTAAGGAAAAAGAAGCCTAGTTCATTACGTAATCTTTGTTTGCATTCAGATGTCAGCTTGTTAGACGTGGAGATCATATCGGCATTCCTAGATCATCTTAGAGAACCGCGACTTGGAGAAACATTGCAGGTCGTCAAAAGAACCCCATACAGCAGGGAGCATCTCTCAAAGTTTGTCCCACACTTTACACAGGAGGCAAACAAGAATCCGAAGTTGCTCTACCCCACCCTAAAAAACCTCAAAGAAAGCCGAGCATAACTACTCTGGGGTGGAATTCGGACACTCCTGTGGAAGAATTAAAAGGTCCTTATGCCTGCACACTTGCCGAACAAATTGCTTTGAAGTAAAGGCATAGTGATTGCGATAGAAAGGTTACTTTGCTGAATTGTTTTTATAAAGATGTAAAAACAGTCATAGCTTAGAACTTGCAAGTAGAAAACTACTCAGAAGTTCAAAAAAGGCGATGCTCACTCACAATTATGCATCCATTCTGGTTCTAAATCCATTGCACTGAATCAGGGTACTGGGTAACGCAGATTTGATGCATGTTTTAATATAAGATGATGCTTTTAATACTTTGTTTTCTTGACTGTCGCATTCGCTCATGGTCACCTGAGTGACTATATTGTCCTGGCCTCTGGACCATGTCAGTAGCCCCGATCCTTAGCAGTATGACTTCCCTTGCCTTCAGGGAAGTCTCAGGACACTACAATGTTTCCTTCAGCTCAGTGGTTGTAGTGATATGTGAATTCTGTCGGTTTCTAAAGTGTCCGTGCTTCTTCTTTAAGTTCTCTACCTACTGCTTCGCACATATCAGACTCCATTCAATAATTGGCTCCCTAAGAAGCTCATCCTAGCATGCCAATTTCACAGCTTTGTCATGCCAGACGAATTAATTATGTATTAGGACACAAACTCCTCTCAACTTGGGGTATTGCAAAAGCACCACCACAAAATCCATACTTCTTTTTCTTTTTCTGCAGTCAATTTGAATTCCGATTTGATGCTACTGACTGCAGTGCTGACCGAACATCTTATTTTGCATGCTTTGTTTAGCTGGTGATAAGTTGCTCGGTTTACCTAATTCCAAATCCGCCCTGACCCTTTATATCACCTTTTCTAGAGCTACTATGTTGCCCTATTATAGTCCCCTACTGAATTATCCCAATGTGTGGAGACATTTGCATGTCAACGGCTTTTCCTTGTCCCAGTGGGGATCGCTGATCTGCTGCAACCATTATGGGAGCCTCATCTAGCCTAACCAAGTGAAAATTAATTGTCACAGAGAAAATATGTGATATAAAAGGAGCACAAGAGTAACGAACCACAAAATACCCAAATTTTACCATTTGCGTCTAAGAAAGGCGCCCATTTTTCCCACCGACGGGCAGCAACTGTTGTTGTTGTTGTTGAGCATATACAATGAATCTCCTAGGCTCAAAATTAACTCAAGAGGCAATAAAAATGGCAATGAATATTTCAGTGATTTCATGCTGCCTAAAAGTGGAGGACACCTTGGGAATTCGCTTGACACATGGAGTTGTATGCCGTCACACAATTTTCCCAAATTGCAACACATTGATCCACTTGACAATTTACTCCTCCTTCATTTAACGTTGACAAATACTTCTTCAGCTGGATGGGAATCGAGTTGTAGCTGATTTCCATTATTTAGTCTTCATTTATGTGAGTTAATTGAAGTCCGAGAAGCTTGATAACCTTAATTGGATAACTACTCAAGGCAGCGCCATTCCTCACTACTTTCTTTAAGCAACTTCATTATTCAAGGATTAAAGCAGTCTGATCGGCATGTCACCGTGGCAGTAGTACGCAAGTCCGTGCTTGACAGATCACGGTTCATTACAACAGAATGTTTCCGCGAAATGGAGTACATCCGGTCAAATATAAAGGCAAAGTTGGTGTAATATTAATAATAATAGCTCCCAAGGGACTACTTCAAATGACCCTACTTCAAAGCGATCGCATCGCTCATGCCCATGATTACAGGGATGCCAGGGGAAGAGTAGGTATGGACATCGTGCGTGCTCTGCCACCCACGAAGAGAGAAAACTGATGTATTCTGACTGTAGTGAACTGCCTAAAGAAGGTAGCCGGAGCAGAATCCATGAAGCCACGAGACGCTAAATTTTTAACTCCGATTCTCTCAAACGGCGCGTTGCGATCAAGACCAAAGAATTCGGAAGTTAGGTATTGAGTTTAACTGCTAAAGGTTTTCACTGGGATTTTACAAATGGAATACTGAAAGTGAAGCATTGGAGGATATCTTTTTGGGTACAGTGCAAAATACAGTCCATATGTCAACGAGTATTTCATCTTAAAATACCCTCACAGTTCCTGAAATAAAGGTACCGTCCGACATTTTTTAACAGGGCTGCACCAAAAATAGTGCGACTTTGACCACTGCACGCAAACACTTCCGAATGCCATGTGACAGGCAAAACAGTCAGACTAATGACTGTGGAGTGGAGCTAAAATCCACTTGCTTGATTACACGCCAAATTCCATCACTTGTGGAGTAGGGATGCATTTCAGCTGATGAAAGTTGTCTCACCAACACCTCATCTCGCTTGTAATGCACAAAGCCTTGCTCAACTGACCACAGTTGCGTCTAACATACTACTAAAATGAATAAGGGCGTCAAAAGTAGCATGTGCAGCACTGATAGAGGTCAACAGACACCGACTCCGTATTGAGGCGAGCGCCATTGACCTCCTGTAACCACTCTGCTTGTTTCAAATTCATAAAAGCAGCACGACTTAAAGAAAAGCTTTGTATCAGAGGGGACCTGTTAAAAATTTTATAATCCCTTTCAGTCTGAACCTGTAAACTCGCCAATAAATGATTTGTTGAACAAATTGTTTATTTTTGTGGATGCTTATGCGTTAAGGAAAAAGGGAATAGCAGGTAAGGATAAATTTGAGTTTGTTGAGTGATTTAATAACCTCAGGGTGGCTTTACCGTTTGTATATGGACTGAGTTAAAGCAACTATCGGCTCATTTATCCAGCAATGCCAGCTCTTTTCCCAACCACGCGATAATTTGAGTAAGGCACAAAAATTAGGATTAATGTGAAAGGCTTTGACTTTATCTGAGAGGAGTGATAGCGCTTCAGCCTCCGAGCTATCGGCGTAGCGCACAATCCAGCCACCATTTGGACACGGCATTGCCTTTCTTTCATTCCGCACAAATGAACTCAAATTTTACACACACAAAAGCGATTTTGTAACAATGGCCAAAGCAAAATTTGCTTTGAAAATTTTCATAGTGCAAGAGATTTTTGAAATGAAAGGGAGTTGCGTTCCATTTTATTTCCGCTCTGAGTCTCAGCTGTACTTTGAAGTCTTTCCCTTTGTTCCTAGTTTCATATAAATGAAAGTTTACATTTAGCCTTTTTTAAATAAATGGAATTCTGCCTCTTTATTAAGGCCCTTTTATGGCTCCACACCGTGTGGGTTGCAACCAACTTTAGCAAATGACATTTGAGGTCGTCTTTTGCCATCCATTAGACCTGGCGGATTTTTAGTTCCGAAATTGTTCGAGTCTTACCTATCACCTCTTAGTGAGGTAGCCTTAATCATTTAACATTAAAATTTAGATAAAGATTATTTAAACAGAACAGAAACCACACCAATAGGAGGTAGGTACGATAGTTAGTTGTTTGTTAAGCTTTCGGTTTTGACAAGCAGGCTGGCCATGCACCGAGTATATGTATTCCGCCTACGCATCATATCTTCCTTCGTCTTTAGAGAAGTCTCGGGGCACTACATTGATGGTAGCAGAAAGCGAACTCGATCTTAAGGGACTTACATTCTAATGTTTACTACTAAGTGATAGGCCTTAGCGAGGAGGAAGAAGTGCATTGCTGATGGCTCTTAACGGAAGGGTCAAAACTGAGATCTACCTTTGGCGAATGCTTTAGTCCCGTGCTCAATAAGAAAGCTACCAACAACGGAACAGCACTAGCCATGAACGCCTACCTCAACCACAGAGATCTGCCGGTGAGACACCATCTCCAACGAACTGTGTTGTTTCTCGTAGCCCCTTTATAAATCAGTTAATAAGCCGTTGTTCCAGCACCTGACTATGGACAAGCGTGAAGGCCAACAGAATTCACTGTCGCTGTTTCCAGTACCCAAGTCGGACGGAGCACCAGATGCAATAGAACTGCCAAGGAGAATCAGTGCCGCTACGGTTGGGTATCTCCTCTGCTGCGCTTAAATTCGATTGCTGGCATGATTGTCTCCTAAATGTTTTCTTTCACCGCTGATTAATTTGCAGTGACGGACGCAGGGGGTTTACCAAGGGCACAGCTGGGGACGACGCTCAAAATAAGAGAAAGGCTTGTTGAAGTCTAAAATTGATTGAGGGCCACATTGATGGCCCATCGGGCCAGTCTCTGGATCATGCCAGGTAACCTAGTCCATTCCATTAGCCAAATATGTATTTGGCTCAAGTATTATACTTCGAGGAAGTCTAGAAGCGCAACAGATGTGTCTAGTTCTGAGACATTTGCGTGCATAACAGAGACCATTAATTGCACGCATTCAATTTCGCGGTGATATGAGCATCCAACGCAGTAAACCGCTTCTAGGTGCCACGTGCCTTCTATTTACCGTAGGTTAGCATTTTATGGTACTTGATCAACCTCTTAGATGTTATTCATTAACTTGGTGGTGATACAGTAAATTTTAATTGACGGTGCGTTTGAGTTACTTAGGTTGGCACGCCTTCTAGGCGAGAAACAGTTGTTAAGAAAAATTTGGCTTTAAACTTTTTCTTGTAATTAATGAACAAGATAATGCGAAGGGAATAGTACCCACTCAGTAGTTCTTTATAAGCTGACCCATGAATGGAGGTCATTTGTTCTATTCCCTATTCCGTCTCTATCTACACTGACCCTGATTAGAGCAGATTGAATGGAAGATGACATCCCGCATGCCAGCAGCTCCTTCTTCCCCCGGTTCCTTTATACGCTAACCCGACATTACTTATTTTCTCTTCAAAGGAGTCTCGGGAGGTACAGCTTCTCACTTAGGAAGCACGTTCCGCCAAAAATGTTTTACATGTAAAATGCAAGTTTTAATAACATTTCTATAAGTCATTTTTAGTCAAAAACATAAGCGGTGCGACCAACACCAATCAAATCCATGCCCGCAAAGTTCCAAAGGGAATGAGTGGGCATTGACACCATGGATTTTCCACCATCCGCTAAGAGGTAAAACCGATACCCTTTGGCTTTAGTAGGCTGTAACACGTCGAAACTTAAGGTGCACTGCGATTAAGCCGAAATGACTAAAAATTGTTAACACTTTTTCTCTGTGCCGATTACAACAAGTATCTTTGCACTGCAGTCTCGGAAGTATGCTTGTAATTAGCCGTGGTAGTAGTAGCAACAGCAGCTATGTCTATTAAATTATTCCATATTAAACGCAAGCTGACCGAGAGAGACCGACAGTAATGCCTTTGGAAAGCAACCAACCGGGACAGCATTTGAGATTTTGATGCACACCTACGAGAGTCCGCAGACACCTCCTGATTTGTAGACGTTTTTCTCGTGGAGATTCGATAGGTTCATTATAGTAAGAAAAACCTGATATTAATCCTAGTTTTATGTGCAGTTATTTCTCGCCTGCAAAATATCTATTGCTTTTGCAAAGACTTTCATAGCAGAGACCAAATAGCATCCAGGGATGCCATGGAATACTCTTTTGCCTCAAGAAGAGCGGTACTGTAGGGAACTCGTGCATGGTACTCAACCTGTCCCAGCTGCAAAGGTAACAACGCAGGCACTTATCTAATAGCAAGGGGAAAAAGCTTAGACAACCAAAAAATTAGCAAAATGTTTAAAAGTGTTAAAGACACCTACAGAAGTACTAATGTGGAAATAAGAATGTGTGTTACATTGGTCCCTACTGAATTAATTTCAGCGTCCATCAAGAGGGTCACACGAACATAAACCAATTTGAAAAGTATTACATTGGTTCATAGGTGTTCACTTACAGCGGTTAATGAAAAGTCATTGGAAGAAACAGGCTCATTTTATTTAGTATCGGCCTCACCATGTTTGTCTAGTTTGGCTACCTACGTATTTAATGGAAGCCTTTTAGAATTTGCGTTGATTCTTCTGTTCAAGCTGCTTATAAATTGCATTTTTGACCTAATAATCTGTACTTGAAATTTTTCTTGAGTTCGGGAATTAAAATTCTTGTTGTCTAACCAGATTTATTCATCGAGGAAGTGCTAATGACAATGTGTCTGCCCGACTGGAAAATCACCACACATCCTTTTTTGTTTTCTCCGCTGCCAACATTTGTTTGTAGGTTCAATCTTCAACAAAGCAGGCAAAAACGTTTGATCACAAAATATGCGTAGACGGTTCCCCTCCACACTCACAAATGACGTTTAGAGTCAAATATTTTTGTGCAAAAACTTAAGTTTTCTGATTCCGACTAATCTCGATGCAAAACACAGGGTTTAAAGCTCGCTGAAGCCACTTTTTCAAGTGAAAAAAACAAAATGCTGTCTAAATGCTTTTTATTGTAGTAGTTACGACTAAGATTTTGGCAGAAGATATCAAAGCATGGACACAACTTTCCCTATGTTTGGGCTGCACATATTTGATTGCGTGACTTGGGACACAGTTAGATGGCTGTTCCAGGTCCAAATCGGTGGTGCTAACAACGCACGCCACTTAACTGCCTAACAGAAAATGGAAATTCCTTTATTAAATAGACAATCAAATCGTAAATTGTGTCGCGATTTGTAAGTTATTCCACATAAATTAGACCAGCTGGTAGAACCACTGCCTGTGTTTGATCGGATATAATGAAGTCCCACGTAATTGTCTAGCGAGAGGTGAAGTTACACAGGGGTTCAGCAAGCAAGGGCTGTTCCACACTCAAGTCTCTGATTTTATTCAAAGAATTAGGGAGTGAAATTGGAACTTAACCACATAAGTTCGGGTAAATTATTCTGTTGGAAGATGGAGGGCCAAAAATTGACTTTTGCCATTGTTATGCGGCGGACTCGGTGTGTATGGTTGGAGGTGTCCTTTAAGCAATGAAAACAAGCATTATTAGGATAGTAAGACTATTTTTTACAAAAACTACACTTTGTTAGATCAACCCTCCTAAAGTGAGAAAACTAGGTTATTTGGGAGTTTGCATAGATAGGTCGGCACAGAGTTTACATAAGTGTTTTGAGACGATTTTGAGCGAGATCCGATGCATCGGTGCAATTGAAACTTTCCTGAAGATGCAAGTAGACATAGTGCCCAGTCAGAGTATGTATCGATGACCTACAGAGGGCCTTGGAGATAAGAAAGTGGATCCTAAGGCCAGACCAGATCTAGGTGATGGTAAACATAGACATTGAAAGCATCAATTGGCTCGAGTCAGTAGGGTTGAAAGGACAAACATTTTTAAACACTTTGAATGCAAAAAGAAGACGTAGCGCACATCGTAGTTGTCTCTTTTTGATTCTAGTAAGTGATTAAACTTTGCCAGTAACTTCTTCTTTCTACTTCGGTGCGTCAGCAACGCATAATCCGACCGAGCATCATGTCCTCTTGCGGCATCAGAAAAGTACCGCTCATTCATAAACCAGCGGCACATCGTTGTGGCGGTTGGATGCATCACCAATAGAATATCAAAAGAACCGTCTTTGCGGTGCTTGAAGTTGCACAGAAATTTCATTCTCTGGTGTAGATGCAACGGAAGTCCTGCAAAAGAAGGACATCACAGTTCCGGATTTCAACCATGCATATTTTCGCCAACCCTACTAAAAACGTTTGACAGCAAAAGTGCAGTGAATGTGGATGTATGAAAGGTGAAAAAAAAGGCCTTCATGCATGACTTGATTTGTAAACGAAAATGGTGCGCTTTTAAGCATTACTCCTTAACCATCAATGAGCAAGATAGCAATCTCGACGGTCGCGTTCAACGAGATCACAGTACGTTGGATAATCAACTGCAATTCGGCATTAAAAGTCTGCGAAAGTTTCCGGAGTTTCGTGCGCTTAAATTTACTCGTAAGTACATAAAAACAGCTCGTCCTTACAGACGCAGCATAGCAGCTGGAGCCGAAAGCCGCAGAAGAGTACTTACATCCGATACGCTTTTACGACTAACCTCAAACAGAATTCGTTTGTGCGCCTGGCTAGTGATTTTCCAACTAAAAGTAGATCCCCACTTAGCTACCGCCTAATACATCATGCAGCCATTGGTATGACTTTTTTACTACTAGGGAATTATCAACTGCCCTCCGGGATCCATTCAAAGCTTAACTGCATGTAAATTTGTCCACATTTTTGGGAAACTGCTCTTTGAACGCTTCAAAAGCAAATAGTCAGGGACTTATACGGACATAAATTTTATTTTGTGGCTTGGACACAAGCCATTAAACGGGTTACCTTAAGTGCACTGGGATGACTTAAATGGGGTGGAGAAGTAAACTTAAAGATTGCCCTTACAAATATGGAAGTTAAATAGACTTCCCATCATTGCCCCATTATACAATTCCTTGACCAAATGAGTAGCATTTCAAGTGGTAACACTGCCATTTGCCGTACTAATGACTGGAGCCCTTTAACAGAACCTGTTTACCTTGTAGGTATGAAAACTTTGTGTTTTAAATCCACAGTAGGCTGTCGAAGTGCTCGATCAATTGAAGACATTAAAACTTTTCCCAGCAGGAAAGAAGACATGGTACTGGGATAGCACATGCAGTGTTTACATGCAGTGGGTCTAAAGAGCTACCAGTATGGTCCAGAAGTCATGCTATTCAAGGGAGATACAATGTCAAGGTTGTAAGGTAAATAAGTAATTAAAGTTTTTCACAGTCCAAATCTCCTTTTAAGCATCATGAATGGCGAGTGCATCACTACAACCTGATTTGTATTGCTGTGACAACAGCAATAAAACCCACAAATAAGTGACGCCGGTTGTCGAATTTGCATACGAATGAGACGACAGCTGTCTTCAAGCAAACCTAGACTTGTATCTTCCAAAGAAATTACTTTAAGGGACAGGCAAAATCCTGACTGTCTTGTGTGTCTAGAGACAGTGGAGAGAACGCTGGTCTCTCTACAGATTCAGTAAATAAGGAATGGGGCAAAGGTTCTCTTCTGTCTGCCCCTCTTACTTTAATTTCACACCAGTGCTGCCCATCCCTATTTATTTGGGTCATATATAGCTAGTAAACATTCAGTGAAATTTTCGCAAGCTTATCTCACTATAACCTTCGTACAGGTTCCGTAGAGGACCGTGTTACGGCTAGAGTCGCTGCATTTTCAAGAGAGCATGGGACTGGATCAATGTCGAAGGTGGCGGTGGTAACAAAATTGTCCCATCCACATCACACGTACTTCTTCTGCCAATACAAGACTTCGTGTCAAGTAGTAGAAATTAAGTCACTCTTTTTAAAAATTGATGTAATCTAGCAAAGCCATCACTGAAGACAAAAGAGGATATAAAGCCAGTGCAGCATAAGTACTGCTGGTATGAAGAAGGGTTGGGTCTGAAGGTTTTGCCTTCCCACCTAATTACAGTAGCCAAACCTGTCTAGAGAATAAAAGTTAAACAGTCACAACAATACACAAACACTGCACTGGTACCACGTTGTAGACGGTCACAATAACATTGCTGATTGAATCCACAAAGATATGATGGGGCTGTCAAGCCTTTCTATGGCATTTACTGAAAGCCAGACAAAGAACTCTTAAATATCACTGATAATATTTTTAAGATAGCTTGGACAGTTACTTTAACAAACCTTCAAAGATGCTGAAACACTTTTATAAGGCTAGAAACGAAGTAAGGCTTTGTACAAGTACCGTTATTCATTTCACTGGCCATTAAATCGGGTTATGCAATTAACTTCCATTTTTCAACCTCACCAATCGAAAGGATCTGAGTGATGTAGAATGGAAAAGACTTGCAACTAGCTACCCCAGAGTAATGCCAAGCCCATTAATCTCCACAAGCAGGTGGCATGACACCTCAAAAAGTGCAATTTCGCCAGAGGTAGGGAAAAGGGGTTCAGTGAGGTGCGTACTTAGCCCTTTTAAGACAAGGTGAGGCATGTGGTTTGGCCATACGACTTTTCTTCCTAAGCATCCCCAATTAGGAACCACTTCTTCCTATTTTTACTTCCGGTTGCCAAAGCAGCAGTCGGATGTAATGGCATGGAAAATTCTTCATCCATCGTATAATCGCCAGTTGGATGATGGTATAACAGTGCAGAGCACGAAACGGTTAATTACCTACAAGAATGTTGACCATTGGAAATTTTAGCTAGGCTTTGGCCCAATCACTTAAGCATTGGAGGTGCATTAGGTGCCAGTGATGCCAGCCTGACATCACAGGGGCTGTGAATGAGATATGCAGTTCCACGGAGCTGACTAATCCACTCGGAAGAATCAACATTTACAATTGTTATTGCGATATCTCATTAACTGCCGTCAACCATTTGCTTAATAGAAGTTGACAGCACAGTTCGACCAACACAAGCGTTCGTTCCAAGTTAGTTAAAACAATTATATTCACTCGATACTAAGGAAGGTACTGACAGGAGAGGGATTATTTAGAAACCCTAAAAATTTCTCATGTAGCGTCCCGAGGGTCCCTTTAAGGTAAAACGAGGCGCAGTACTAGGGCAGAATTGATATATTCTGGAAACAGAGGGCTTGGGGGCTGTTGGCACGGCTCGGAGGCCGACAAGCCGGCTTAGTAAAATATGGCCACCCAAGTGACCGAAACCGGCAGTTTGAACAAAGTATTACACCTCATGCTTATATTTGACGAATCGATTCCCCAAACAAGAAAGCACTTAATCACTCCAACTGTACTATGCATATTACATACTTCGAATGCACGGGGATCCTTATTTGTGCCGATCCTTTTCCAAAAATCTGTGTATCAGTGGGATCAACAATGTCAACAATACATGGTAGCCATACCCATCAAGTGTAAGTTAGTTGGTAGTTTAACGCGAAGCAACCGAGGAACGAAATCAAGCCACAGTGAAGACAGCCTTATGCATGTAAGAAGAATTGCAATCTCTATTCGAACCCCGATGTTGGCTGTGTCGGATGCGGAGGTCATATGGTCTTCTTAAAAATTCTCCAACTACTGCAGCTGAAGAATGCTATCCACATAAAGACACTACATTCAGCTTAATAAATGAACTTCAACTATTGCGGCAGGAAGTAAGTCTCCAAAAATTTGTACCGCGTTTTATTCAGAAAGCGAATAAGCTGCATAACTGCTTTAGGATAGAAGATAAGCATTCCTTTAAAAGTTTCTCATGTCTGTACATCTAACGAATAAATAGCTTAATCGCAGAGATGGAGTGGCAGCGTAAAAATGTTGACTAAATGCACTGAATTAGTAGTTACCATATGATTTGGTGTTAAACCAACAAAGACTAACACACAAAAATAAAAGCGGTTCAAAAAGTCAAAAAAACGGAACACTAAAGAGTTTGCATTCATTCAGGTTTTGGATCCAATTGGTATGCATCAAAAGGTATGGATATCATTTGGTGCTTGGTAACGCGCTTTTAGGAAGCCTATTTCAAAATCGGACGACGAATCCTTCGTCTTAAGGATTTGCCTTACCTCTGCTGGACGGATACTTGTTTTGATGATGCTAACTCTTCTCCTGGCGTAAAGACCCGCTCATTCCTACACTTCAGACCTCATTTGCTGCTTATCTCCCTCAAAGGGCCTAATCTTAAAGCCAGCTTTCATGTCTGTTACATGCACAAGGGTGTAGGCTGCTCTCCACCTACGGCACTTTAAACTTCTCTCCCATGAATTTCTCTCTTATGTTTCTTTTCTCGCAGGCACTTCATCTTGGGCGCTGACCAAAGGTTTCATTTCTCTTACTTTGCCTTGCCAACGGAGACTTCATAACCATTTGAATAGATTGGCCATAGGTAGCCATTTTAGTTCAGTTGAATCGTCCTATTGAAGTATGCCAACTTGTGAGGTATTCACAGGGCGCCGACATTTCCTTACCAAGGTGCAAATAGCTGATCTGCACTTCTGAGCCTCTATGACCATTTTGAAAGCCCTACCCAGTCTAGTTAGATGACGTTATTTGCCGGCTTGCATTTATTCTGGTTCTAGATTCCTTTCAATGGGTCGGAAATTCTGGGCGCCTGCAAGTGTTTAATGAAGCATTTTCAGAAATCTGCATCAAAATCAGAAGACGTATTCCTCATCTCAGATGTTGTGATGGATCCACCAGCTTTCAGCGGGCTTCCTTAAAGTCGACACTTCTTCATTGGTTTCCATGCTTATTATGCCTCAATTATCACTCAGTTTCCCCAAAGAGCTTGCTAAAAGATTAATTATGCATCAAGATAGAAACTAATCTCCACTTCAAATACTGCATTTTCACAGCCTTTTAATACACTTAAGCACTGATTAAATGGTTTATTTTTATGAATTTCTCTGATGACTGCCCTGAAGTAATCAAATCAACACTGTTGAGCCCCACTATTTAAAATGCCAAAGTTTGGCGGTATTTTCATGGCAACTACTTTTCTTTATCCACATGGGGATAGGTAATTACCACTTTTTTGCCTCTGTAACCATTTTAGAAGCTCTATGCAGCCTAACCAAGTGATTTTATATACCGCAGTATCTCCGAATGGTGTCCAGTCCGTTTAGCAGTCAGCAGCAACTGTTGTTGTTGAATATAAAGCACTGAGCCTCCCATGCTCAAAAGTACCTTGAAAGGCAGAAAGGCAGGACATAATACTTTAAAAAAGTAACACTGATTAAGAACAAAAAAAAACGCTCATGGACAGCACTTAAAATACATATTTGAATTTCGTTATGAAATTTTTTTTGTGATTGATTCTGCTCGACCCATGCAAAGTTTGAAATCAGACATGTCGGTTTGCTCAAGGAACTTCTTTACTGCAGGTTATCATTCTGGCGACGCATTAATCTACCTGGAAATCCTTTACCCCATTTTGATTGAGAATAAATTTTTGTCTTTTAACCTCAAAAACCTCTATCAAGTAGAGCGGCAATGTTGTCTGTAACACGAGGTAGAGATTCAAGAGTCAGATGACAGCTAGATCAAATGTCATAGCAGCGGATTTCAATTCAACTTTATTTTTAGAATAAACATCATATCTCCGCCCCTCTAGCACGTGAGATGGTCGGGTCCGAATACCGAGGACGGTAAAAATCCCTGTTATTTTGATTCCCGCTTCTTCCAGCTCTTCTTCTTGCCCACGGCAGAGGTCGCTTCAACAAAGTTTGCCATTATTTTCTAGCGAAAGCAAATTAGAGACCAAGAGAATCCTATTTTTAGGTTTATTCTAGCTATGGTTGTTGTGCTTCCACCCACTCACTTTGAAGAGAAGACAGAGAATAACAAGTGGATAATGACTTTTGAAAAAAACCAAAAGTACATCATGTGGAGACACTGAACGAGTCCATTAATAAGCCCTAACATTCCGTAAAGGACTTTATAAATATTTGTACCATTGCGTGTCAAATATACCACAAATTTAGCTGTTTTAATGCTAATAAAATCCCATAGGCAATAAAACAAGCTTGAACTTGTAGCAGCATTGGTGATTTGCTCAGGACTGCAGAAGGAAAGAAAACGAAAAAGTATAAATCCACCTTGTATGTGCATAAATCACATGCCAGATGGTCTCCAACCAATGCGAAATCTGTTTGTGCCTGTTTGGTTTTATCTTTTTTTCCTCATGTTGTACTCGCCGCTCAGATGAATGCTTGCAGCAGTTATCAGTGATTCAATTGGGGTAAAACAAGAGGGGAATACTGCCTACGTGATAAAAAAACAAGCCACAAAACAACAGGGTTCAGAATCTGGTGAAAAATTGCCGTATTTATGTGCATGGTGTGCAAGGTGCCAGCAGAGATGGGATTTCCTAGGGCTATTTGTGTGTGAGGGTGACAGCCTTTTCCTGGGCTATCGATGTGTGCCCAGATATGACGGCGAAAAGGACCAACTGCAACTTATACTGCTGTAGGATGCTGGATAGATACGAAACTCATTTTGTCAACCGTGCCGACGAGATGTTACGGCTCCCGACTACCCGCCCTGTGGAGCTTGATAGGCGAAACCTTTGGGATCCAGTGCAGTGCCGCCAATTAGCAAAAGAACCTGTAAAAATAAATTAAAGCATTTGATGAGGCAAAAGCAAATGAGCACTTATGGGTAATTTATTTCTGCCAGTTTGCTAAAAATATCCCCTTTGCTTAACTTAAAGTGCCCATTGCAAATGTCTCCTCTCCAATCGCATTACGCATAGCGGTAAAATAGTTCTCTAATCAAGCAAGTCGTTTGTGAGTTTGCTAATTACAAAATTGAGAAGACCTGCACCTTTGAGTTCAATTTTGAAGGAAGGGGTTTGATTGTCAAATGAGAGTGCTCATTCCGTGCATAACAAATCTGGGTTTGTACAGCAGCGAACAAAGTTATGGTTACTATAGTCACTATGCATGCATAGGGTTTGCCTTTCAGAATCGAACAATATCGTATAAGAGCTGAGAGGACCTCATGGTGTCATGTGATGGCCAGTATTTGGTCCTTCAGCAAGTTTGACATTTACCAACAAGGTACAAGGCAGCGGAACTTGTCTCGTTCCTTAATTGACTGTCGCTTTAGAGGCGAGACATAACTTCGTCAAGGAATTTGGCAGAGATTTACTAAAATTGGTGCATAATAGTAGACCCAAAAAAGTAGAGCAACGTAGTAGGCAGTTTCAGCAATTACACTAAAATTGAGAAACGAGTTTGTTTATCTCTTTGACCAACTACTTAAAACGTGCTTAAGAGTCAAACCGCTCACTCCTTCTAAGATACGGATCTTGTAATAAAAGGTAATAGGCTTTAAAACTAACCATGAGTTCTTCATCAGCCATCGATGCACAATTTCATGGGGTCTCAATTCAAAGCGATTGCACGTTCTAAAACATGATTAAAGAGATTATTGAGGGAAAGAGTATGTACTGACACTGTGGGCACCCTACGAACAATTAAGAGAGGAGACTGAGACAGAACTTGAGGAAACACGCAGCATCGAACCGGTTGCCTCGATTTGCCAAAACGGATTTCCTCCAACAGGAAATGGCAATTAGAGCAATAATTATGGGTATCAACTCCTTGTCGAATTATGTAGGAGCTCCCGGATTTTTAAAGCTTGTTAGGTTTTGAAGAACCGAAATAAACATATTGCACCCTGATTTTACCACTGAAGGCTTTCATTGGAACTGCTCAAATGGAGGGCTGGAATCGACACCTTGAATGGCGCCTCATGGCGTACAGTGCGATATACAGTGCATGTACCACCAAGAATTACATCGTACAAGAGTATTACAGTTCCTGAGACAAAAAAACTAACGCAATGTTGGACTGAACGAAGCGCTGTGCTAAACGTTAAACGTCTAACTGAAATACAACTGTCAAATAGCAGGCAAGCGAATCGTTTCAACAGCCTCTATCAGGAGAACATCTATTAAAAAGTGGATCTAGTTTAGCAGTGCACACCATTTCTGAATCTTTGAGCATGCCACAAGTTCCATAAAATATGGAGCAATTATGCTTTTCCTCCAATGAATAATCCCTTTAGCAATGTTCAACCCTGTATTCAAATGTTCTCCAAAATGCATCCGCACAAAGGCACAAAGACAAAGACCGAGTGTTTATGTTAGCGGACGATATAAAACCCAATTACGGTGATGGGCTAACTAAAATAAATTTGTTCGAATGTCTTTTAGATAAGGAGCAGTCCCTTCATGCCATCCTCGTGCCTGAACAAATGAATCTCGACTCCCTACAACCTTGATTTCCTATTCGCTAACATATCACTTATGGAGAAACATAGCTTTCCCCATCCGCTATGCTTGTATTCGTTTCGTGGAAGCAGATACGGACGAGAGAAGCACTGCTCTAGCACCATGCTTTCTTTTGCATACAAAGAAGTTGCAGGACACTGCACACAAGTTTCTGCAATACAATTTTCGTTCCGAAAGCATCTTGCTTAAACAATTGCTTTATTTGCTACAATTCTTTACAATCTTTTTAATGGTAAAGTCTGATTTGACGATTAAAGTCACATAGCAAGCAAACTACCGCTCCGTAGACTTCAACTCCGCGCTCAACTAGGCGCAGAAGATCACTTGGAAGTACATCCTCACAATGGTACGCATCCAGCTCGATATAAAGGTGAAGTTTACATGCTAACTGTGGGTAATCTATCCATCCCCAAGAGACTACTTCAAAAGACCTCACTTCAAAGCGATCGCACCGCACAAAGCCATGATTACAGGTTGACACTGTGGGTTTCCTACCACCATATAAGAGGGAAAATTTGATACATTTTGGTTATGGTAGACTTTCTCACCGAAGCGGGTGAGGCGGAATCCATGAAGACGCGTAACTTTGAAACAATTGCCCTGGTTTTCTCCATTTAATAGGCTTTTCAAAATGAAGTAACTAAAACAGGGCATAGAGACCAAGGTAGTGGTTTTCGAGGCCAAATCTTAATAAACTATGTTAGCGTTTCGGAGTCTCTTAGAGATACACAGGACAAGAATGCTTGCTAGGTGGAAGATTGACAGAATGAGCGAATCACGTTCCATTTGAACAATTAAAGGCTTTCGATGGGAATGCATAAACGGAATACTGGAAGTAAAGCCATAGCTGGTGCCTTCCTGTGTGCAATATGCACTACCGTCCATGTACCGATGGGCATGTTATGGTTCAAGAACTTAACAATTCTTAAACTGAAAGCACAAATCCACGACGCTGCAGAGCGCATACTATATCCGAACACATGGATAAGAAAACCCGAGGACATTGCCTCGAAATACTTAGAATTGTCAGGCAGCAAGCAGAAGCGACATTACTATACACAGACAGAATAACTTCTGTCAGGAAGGGGACCCAGTTCGCTTTCAAGCGAATACCTTAAGCTCCATCACCTCGTTCGCATTATACAATGCCATACTTGAGCATCCAGAGGTGAAAATTTAATCGGATACGAAGATAAAATCTACATGCAACCACGAATGGCACATGCAGACATAATTTGTAAAGCAGGAATGTTTGTTTGAATGCACTCTTTGGGTGCGAAGCAGTCATCGTACCCAAACCTTGTATCGGAGCCAACGCCGCTGCCAAATGAGGAGGAAACAAACCTCAACCTTCTATTCCCACTTTTAAAGTAAAAGAAGTCCCTCTTCCACCCATTCTGTTCGGTTAGAGAAGATCTTAAAACATCTGCGACGATTTTCTTTTTTTTGCATAACTTTCCCACATTACTGCACAAATTTTTCACAACTTTTGATCAAAAGTTTTAAATGTTTCTCTCGCAAATTATTGTGGTTCTACACTTTATTTGGACCAAATTCAAATATCATCCATTTTGTTAAATAAATCATGACATGTACATAACATACTGATACGTTTTAAAGCCAGTCTTTGGGATGGTCCATAAACTTACGCAGCTCTCTGAAAATTTCCTGCTAATAAAAGTGGGCACGATCCTTGGACAGACTGTGTACAGCCCATGTACGGTAAGGCCCGGATCTACCAACATGGTTCACGTTGGGAAATGGACTGACCATTTCTTCAGATGCCAATGAATACAAATTCCAAATTTTAAGATCCTCTTATGCCCAAAACCGTACAATTCTCATGAAGTGCTTAATTATTTGTGGAAGATTATGCGACAGGACAGGTGTGGGCTAGTTTTAAGGATGAAATCGAATTTGTCGAAGGTTCAAAAGTCCCAGGTTGCATTCATCAGCCATCGCCTTAGCTATTCCATGCTGCTAACGCAGCGGCACCACAAAATAACACATTGTAAATAAGTACTTCCAGCAGGGCAGTAAATTAAGATGGGAGATTTCGCTGTTTTCCAACAGCCAAGCAATCAGGGGAGCATTTTTTCCAGCTGCCATCATAAATTAACACTGCTTTACACAAAAATAAGTTTAACAGTTTATTTGAGGAATTAAACGGCTCAAAGTTGAACGGTCCTCCTATCATCCGAAAT
Source organism: Taenia saginata (assembly GCA_001693075.2). Taxonomy (NCBI): domain Eukaryota; kingdom Metazoa; phylum Platyhelminthes; class Cestoda; order Cyclophyllidea; family Taeniidae; genus Taenia; species Taenia saginata. The sequence goes on from LWMK02000024.1 coordinate 467,370, forward strand.
GGCCGGTTCTACGATATCAGCTAAATTAAAAATTCACCTCGAGAACGCATAGCAACATCAACAATGCCGAGGCAAAGTTCGGGCAAAAATCGGCAAATTTTTTTGAAAACCATACAGTTTAAATTTAACAAAACTATTGTTTATCTGTGCAACATTTCCTTGGACGCTGCCTTCCTCTTTGGAACTTAGTTTCATATCAAAATATTTTTCTGCATTACAGAGGCACTTTCAAAAATACTTTCTGTCAATTCATTTTCCAAACAAAAAGACTCATTTCCTTTTTTATAATAATTTTTGCGTACCACTGCCTTGTTGCTCAATCTTATTGCTACGACTGACATCTGAAGTCATCCGTTACCATTTGTTTCGTCTACTAGACGTCGCGATCTCATCTTTTTACACATAGGTGTCGAAAGTAGGCATTTCTTATGAAAGCTTTTTAAAAGTTTTATTCAAATCAAGCTTGGAAGTGTCAACAGTGCGCTCCACTTACTCCATGACAATGGAAGAAATTTCTGGTGGTGAATAATTTACCAGACTGTTATATGTGTCTTTAGCGGTGAGTGCCTATGCATCCTCGACCGTGCATAAAGAAGGCCTTAATAACAATTTTTCATGCAAAAAAAGGTGTTCTACAAGTATTTAGCGAACGCGGATACGCTCCATCCAATTTCCTAGTTTATGTATGAACAAATAAATGAACCAAGTTGTGACGTCGTACTTTGGGCTATTTGATTTGTCGGAGGCAAAAACACATCAAACTGCCCTAAACCCGTCTGAAATCTTTTGAATATAGGACAGAAAAAATGTGGGATGCCAGACAACCTAGACACTATAAAAATAGCTAAGCTATTTTGGTGCTTTTCTCCACAATATCCATCCACTACACCAGAACGATATTTTCTTTAACGCTATGAAGTCTATACAGCGAGATACGAGATTTCGGAAGTTACCGACCTTCGACTTCCCTCAAGGCCCAGGACGACATCATACTAGGGCAGAGCATGCCTTGGCTACCTGCAGCCTACCCTTAAGCTACTGGCGTGTTCCAAAGGCTCGGCTGCCAGGGAACGGGGCAGTAGCTGAATCCCTAATTAACCTCCCGGTTTAACTGCAAGTTAAATACCTAACATTCTGAGTGTAACATTTCACGTTCTTTAAACTTGACGGCATCGGTTAACTCGAGTCAGTAGAGCTCAAAAACCGTTATCCTTGAATCCTAAAAGGTTCACTTTTTTCAGTATCAAAAGGACAGGGAAGTGCGTATCACCAAATAGAAAGTAGACTAAATTGCTTCAAACCAACCTCTACTTTATTATACGTGGCAGTTAATTTTAAATACTGTGTAAATAAAATGTACCTGATGCTGTACTGGTTCATTTGAGCTCGGTTAGGCTTAGAGTAGATACAGAACAGCAATTGACCTGGGCAAAGGGTTGCATCAGCACCAACTTTTATGCTTGCTTATCATCCGATGTTTAAGAGGAAATCGTTGCGCTTAATATAATTTCTAAAATTGCTTTCTGTTTGCATAGATGCGAGAAGTGTGTTTCGACAAGCTGTAACGCTTCCTTATCTAGTTCGATGCCTCGTTTTGATTGCGCAGTCCCTGCAGGCTTACCCTTAATACTCTCCCTGGTGGTCTAGCTTCACATTTGTGCCAGCAATCTTCCCTAACCCTTCTTTATGTTCGCAAAGCATATTCTGCCCGAGTATTATGCCCTATTTTATCTTCAGGAAAGTCTCATAAACACTATCTGCAGCTGGTTTCATTTCCACTCGCGTATCTAAGAGACCATCTTTGTAAAAGCTTGAAGCCATCCAAATATCCGCCTCTATGTTAATACAAACAAAACCTCCCAAAGAAAAGGTCATATAATTCCATATTTCAACGATATCTCCATTATCTGCCGCAATAAAATTTTCTCTGCAAAAATAAAATGAATGTGGAATTCAGAAAGGTAAAAACGATTTCTTGCTCGACTTAAGTTATTAAAATAGCCGTTGCAGCTTGAGGGAGTATTTTTAGTTCTTTATGCCCAACACTCCAACAGAGTGGAAATGTCTGATAGACGAATTTAATGGGAGCGTAGAGCTCTGGTTACTGAATTGTCAAAACCTCATAATTAGACATAAAAAGCCATTTAAAGGTGACCTACGATGTTTAATACGGGAAATAGCTTTTCCAGGTAGGAAGTGACGAAACCCAGCGAGACCGAAAGCTTGCTGGTGGGTACGGCAAGACCGCTTCCCCATCTTGTTTTGCGGTTGGCAGTGGACTTGCTTCACCGATATGTCTGATTGATAATTTTTTGCCCGAAAATTTTTTACGCAACATTGACGCTGTTTTGTAGCATCCATCTATCTCCATGACTCTTCTCCTACCATTTAGATACTGTAAGCAGCTTTAAATTGAACCCTTTCTGATAGTTGTTTCGGACGTTAATAACATCCTATCATATCACGGGACTTGATCTATTAACAAAGATCGTCACAGCTTCTCTCCTCTGTAGTATTTGCCTACCTTTCTTGACGTTATGGTTTATCTTTTGGTGATAAGCCTCCGAGTAGCATTCCACCGCTATCGATGTAGCTCTCCAACACTCCTCTGAAGATGAATTAGGGCAGTACACTCGAGCAGAATTCATACTGCCTATGTGAAGTAGGACTGAGAGACTACCAATATAGCCCGGACACGGTACCACCCGGTAGAAGTACAACTGCGGAGTCTTATGCAACAGAGGATCAAAGTATTATGGAGCATTCCTGTCATTTTATGCATCATTCTCAGCACTTCAACTCAATAAACGCCTAAACTTACTAGGCGATTTCAAAACCCGTTGATTGGCGACATCAATCATTAGATTTGCAAATAACTGAGAAGGCACACAACCACAACCAGGTGTCCAGTATCTCTCTTGCATTTACGAGAGGTAAACAGCGAAATTGTAAAAATATCTTTGGGCGTTTTTGGTAAGCTTTTTCAAGTGCCATTTAACAAATCTTCTGCGGCAACATGATGCTTCCACGACGCTAAGACCGAAATCATCCTTTGTACAAGCACTAGCATTTGCTTGATGCATTCACACCTGTGTTCTAGACTTTACATATAGCTCAAACTCGGGTTAAAAGTTAAAGTAGAATCAGCACACCTTTTTTCTTTAGCAGAATTTGTTGTCAAAAGGTAAAGCTATCTATGTGAGCATAACAATGCTTGCAGAAGGATTAAGCTGATGCAGTTTAGAATTTGACTTGTAATTTTCTACCTCACGATAACGTCATGCTCATTACCACCCAAAAGTAAGAGGCATGACACCTCAATTGGTGTGAGTTTGCCAGAATTTGTAAGTAACCAAATAGTGAAGTACGTCTTTTGTCCTTTTAAGACGAGACGAGAAGTGTCACGATGACTCTCGGTGAGAAGGTCGTTCCTCATCAACATTCCGATGATATTGTCTCCTGACCAACCGATTCCTCAGGTAGTACACCCTTAGAGGGGAAATCACACTATACTTTGCTTCCACGCTTTGCGGTTTTCCAATTAATTGTGTTCCTCTAAGATGACTGCAAAGTTCGTTTAGGGAGTTCGTTGATGCGTTTTGATGCTTTAAAACCATCAGAGATGCATCTCACAGGCTTGAGTGCGCACTTTGGTGCCTCATTTTCCTCTAGGTGGTGACGCTTTCCTTATCAGGACCGTCGATGTGGTTTAACTGCTGCAGTTCTGTTGGTTTCTACCATAGCGTAGAGCCAGTCCTTAGTGCCTTTATGACAGATCGGTCGGCTTTAATAGTATTACGTGCTAAGACTAGTTACCATAGCAGTGAAATAGAGCGCATCGCGTGCTTATTATACTGAAATTAGTCGCGCTTAGACTTACTACTAAGTAATGGCTTTTTAAGTCGACTGCAGTTAGTTGACCCTGGCTAATGAAGTAATAAAGTAAGCTACCATTCCAAGGTACCATAAAACCACAGACTTTTATTCTTTTTCAACGACAGAGTTATAAAGGCACCATACAAGTTAGTGGAAGGGCTCCACATGGAATGTTGTGTCTGTTATTTAACTCTTTAATTACCCAAAACATAATTTGTTTTATCACCCTCCATCTGGCTGGCATCGCACTTCACCTCCATGGCAACCACCATCAGTTACTACTTCTCGGGTGACTAAAAAATCAGCCACTTCTAACGAAATCTCGATTTTACAAGTAGATTGGTTTAAGATGGGAAGAAGATCCTCCTTATGTGTTAAAATTGCACCGACCCACGTCTAAAGCGCACGACAAATTACTTTACAGACAGAAAGTGTGCTGACTTGTCGGAATGTCTCTCTTAATATAATATCAAACTACAGACACTCCAAAGCTTGGTTATAAAAACCCTTTAAACAATCCAATCCTTGCAGTGATCCAAGCGATCGCCGAACAGTATGGCAAAAGATGAATTGCTAAGGCATAGGAGGAATGAGTTCTAAATGACCTGGCTCGGATTCAGTGCCAGCGGGTGAAAATGCAATTAGCAGATGTTTATATGCGACTACGTTACAAAGAATGAAGGCACTACTGAAGTTCTCTCCTCATTTGAGCATGGCGTCTAACTATCTCTTTGGTCGGTGTCCACCGTTAGCCATCGTCATGCAGTAAGAGCTAAAAGGAAAAACACCCTTAAATCACTCGCACCATTTATCGAATGCGTCTGTAACAGGAAAGATACTTGGCAACAAGGTCCCTGATCCATTACGATGATTCCTATGGACGTTGAACTCCATTCTCCTTGAGAACTAGGTGGAAGGAATGAGTAATACTAAGCCATCACTGTCATAAATGCAGTCATGTATTACAAGACGATGTTTAAAATGGTATCTTAGGGATAAGACTTCGCGCTGTGTTCCCCTTGCCAACTTGCTGACACCTCTTCGCCGCTTAGCCTTATTTGCATAAATTTTACCTAGCTGGTAGAGGTGGTGGAGGAGGCACTGCGTGCAAACTTAAATGACATCTTCATACCGGTACAATGTACACCTCCGCGGCGACCTATTCGAGGCGATCGACGACAACAGCGGGTGTCGCTTCAGATGTTAACAACATGTCAGCAGTATGCAGCAGTTGCCAAAGGTTGACACCATCGTTAGCCATTCTGTTGGGTGTCAACATAGATGCTCAAACCGGCAGCCCACGATCTTCATCTATCACGTTAAGGTATGGTATTTTAAGGATAGTAATCAGAATGTCCGACTCTTTAATAACAGGCGCATGTTCGGTTGCTATTACTTCGTTGAACGATCGCTATATCCATCTAATGTAGGCTAATCGGTAGCCAACTGCGAAGCAGGCAAGAAGGGGCGCAGTTCGTGCTGTAAGCCTTGCCTGAATTTAGAAGTAATCTCTGTTAAATAGTGAGGTTATTTGGTGTCCTGAAAACACCTCTGGTTTCCTCACCTTAAAGGATCATTATCGAAGCGGAGATAATATACCCTGTAAGGGTAATTCACCTTGGACAATGGCGATCTCTTCGAAATCCGTGAAAAATGTTGTGCTAAATGAAGCAGAAATTTAAGTCGGGTACTTCACTACTAAGGAATTGTGAGATGAGATCGAATATGCACATTTTAGGATGTTCTCAAAAGAAGAACTCAGGAATGTCAAGTTTGCGCATTTGCTAGACGAATTGCTTTTACATACAGGAGGCATAAAAGAGGTAAAAAAGCTGCCTCACGCCCTGCTTCAATGGTAGCTTTATGATTTGGCAACAAACTAGCAAGAAGTGAGATAAAATGATACGCCTAACTTTTCCGATCAATCTGCTGGAAGATCCATAACAGACCCTTGAAATAACCTTATAACTCAGTGATTTGCGATTTTCCAACTTCTCTCATTGCATCAGTTGTGTTTGAAAAAGGATACATGATTGAATGTCGGACAATGTCTTCAGCCAAGAGATCTAGAGACTCGTGATTTGAATCGGTTTCACTAGACAGTCACGAATCATTTTCGTCATGTTTTTAGTCTCAAACCTACTGCTTTACATTCTACAGACCTCTTATATTACTTGGCTCCCTAAAAATCCTGCTATTCCATCCCAAATTCACGACTGTAACATGCAGGACTGATTAATAATGTACAAGCGTGTAAAGTACTCACCGCTTAAAACGGCGCTGCAAGTCAGTCTTGAAATTTATCACTTGCATTTTTTCCTGTAGCAACTTCAGCTTTTGTTCTAGAGAGAGGCCCCATTGCTGCGTGGGTGCCTCAGTCTAGCTGTCCTGCGTTGCTGATAGAAATTTGTCTCCTGCTTTTTAAGTCAAAATATCACATCATTTAAATAAGGTAGCTATAATAAATCACTGTACTACTGTCTTGTCCTTGCTGTGAGATGCATGAAGGTATTTGCTGAAGTATTACTTTGGCTCATTCCATTAAGGATTACTAACCTCCACTTTTCGACCTGTAAAACTATTTCGAGGACTCCATCTAGCCTGAGCAAAAAACAACTCATCCGCTATAAAAAAGAAGTTCTATATAAAGAAAAGTACGCTTCTAGTAAACTGCAATAGAGAAAAGTGTCGTAATATTTGTTAGCGAGGACACAACACTGACTCTTCCATGTTTAAGAATTACTTCAAGAGGCACTAAAGACAGAATGAGTGTTTAATCAGATGGATGGTATTTTGGAATCAAAAAGACATTTTAGGAGATCGCTTGGATAGCGCAAATTAATTCTAAGCCATTTTTTAAGTGCGCTTTATTCTCCCAGACTGTAGTATTAACAATGCCAAATCATTCAAGGAGGCCCTTTAATGTCAGTGCCTATTTTGGTCACACACTGACCCACCTCGAATTCAGTCTGTTGTTATTTTTACAATTAGTAGAAGATTATTTTTGTTTCAATCATCAAAGCCATGCAAAGCTGTCAATGCTAATGACGTTTGCAAGGCGCGGGCGGAATCCGTGCTGAGGATGACAACCAGATTGCTCGCCATAGCAAGATGGTTCAAGTGACTAGTTTTATGACTTTATGACATTTACTCGAGTGTCCTAACGAAGTGGCCCGGTGTAACTGCACAGGCTAGAATGAAAAAGGTCATTAGGACCTCATTTGATGAGTATGTCCAAGGTGAGGAGGAGTAGTCATGTGTCCCGCAAATGTCTCGCTTTGTTACATATGTAATCATTCTTAGGCGCTTTTTGTGCTTACAGCTGGGAGCACTCCAACTCGGTAAGTTGTTGCGTACTTTTGAAGCATCTTAAAGTCTAAATAAATTTCATCAGCATTCTTAACCCACAGCCACCTCTACCTGCCTTTTACAATTCACCTCCAGAGAGCATAAAGCCGGAAAGCAAAAAAAAATAGGATTTAAAGGATGCACAGATAAGTTAATGAGAACAATATGCTGTTTACCATTAAAATCTGTAGGGGTATTCATTAAAAGCCATTTATTTAATCGTTCCGTAATGGAGTAAACACTTCGTGTTTCCTTCCAAAATATGCGGTCACATAGTACTTACATCATCGTGGCAGGTATCCTTTTAACATTCTTAGTGACTTTTATTGCGAATTCAATTTTGCATATAGTTCGTTGGACACTCACTATAAAATTAACCTTGTGGAAAAAGGAAGTGACATCAGCGATCTGCTGAGAAGATTATGTGCAAAAAATAGGACAAAAGCAAAAAAACACAACTATCGTTCGTCGAAATCACATACTGCATGCTTTCATCTTGCAGTCAATGCTGGTTTGCCTCTCCGCTTTGCATAGCCTCTACACATCTAAGGCTCACCGCTCATTTCAATGGTCGCACCGACTGCAAAGAATTCGTCTGTGACAAAGCAGGCGAAGAGCACAGCGATATAATGTCAGGGATCATGGGCCCTAAAAATGCCCCTTTTTGGTTGGGTGGGGGCTATTTTCCAATATAATATGAATTGCAAGGGTCTTGGGTGTGGAGATGCCTAGCAAATGTTAAATCATTAATGCGTGCCCGTGTGTGACGATGAGAGGGCGCTATCACCATTGCAGGAAGTTGAGGACTTGCGAAACCTCCTTCGATACTTGCTATGATGCGATGCCGCTTCCTCCGCCTCTCGTCTCTGCACAGACAGACACAACTTTTGCGTATCCACCGTGCCATATCAAAAGGATACAGAACCAAATTATGACTATTGCTATGGTGGAATTTAACCAACAAAAGAACGTTATGGGATGCTAAAAGCATAATAAAATATATCTTCCCAGCTAAACTTGAGAAGGTTGCTCCTTGATCATGCGTTGCATGTTTCAAGGGACAGAGGTAGGAAGTCATGAGTTACAAGATGGCGACCCCACGTGAATCCGTAATTACTGAGTTTGCGATTGTATTTTGACAACCATGGGTCAAGTTCTATTCAAGGCGCATATTTATCAGCCAACCTATTTGGCAAGTGCAAAAAAGAACTCAGTGTTGTCCTGTCGCAGATGCAAATTAATACTCCCAACATGTTTGGGACACGCCAAAAGTTTGTAGGAAAGAGATTGATGCCTTGTTACCTGACCAACTCTACAGTCGTGTACTCAGATGCAACCTTATCAAACAATTATCAAATCAGAGCTAAATAATAGATGCTTTGGAGACTTGTGCTTAATTGCCAAACTATTCAACTCCTTTCAAATATGGTATTCGAAATAAGGTAATAAGGAGTACAGTAGCTATCTTTGGCAAGGAAATCAGCCCATCAGGTCCATCGTGAGGAGCTGAGGGTTAAAACTGCGGGGAACGAGGTCTTCCTTTGAGAGTTTATGAAACAAGCATACCATTACCACTTTGACCTATGGCTTAAAAAAGGCCACAAATAGATCAAAAGATTAAAATTTGACTGAAAAAGGAGACGTGAACCACCTCTTTTATTAAGCTCTTGTTAGATGTGAATAAAGCAAAACCCATCGCATCTGAAAACAACTCTGGTGAATATTTTGCTTGGATGAATATGGCAGTTCCTAATTTATAGTTGAAATTGTTCTGATCAGCGGACTACTGGGTCCAAAACACGCAATTCTGTGCTTGGCCAGTCACGGCTTACTACATCAATAGCGTCCGTACAACGGCACGCATCCGATAAAGTGGGAAAGCAAAGTATTCTACCAACCGTGGATTGCTTCAAAAGACCTCACTTCAAAGCTGCTGCACTGCTCTGAGCTACAGTTACAGGGTCGCTATTAGGAAGAGCAGGTAGTGACATCGTGGACCTCCTGCCACACATAAAGTGCGGAAACCATCATATTCTAATTGCAGAAGACCTCCTTACTAAAGCAGCAGACGCAGGATCCGTGTGATACGGAACAATAAAACAGTTATCTCGGTTTCCTCTTATTGCTGGATTTGACAGAATGGAATAACTGAAACCGTGCATAGTGATCAAGGAAGAAGTATAATAGGAAACACTTGGTTTACAAGACGTGTGCGATAACTGGATCTCCGTGAGGCACTGAACGAATTGGATTGTGAGTCGCCTTCTGAAGGCCTTCACAATGGATGAACAAACAATGGGCTAAGAATTGAAGTGTTGCACGGTGCATCCTGCCGTACAGTACGGACCTCATTTTCACTTGCAAACGCGCACCTCTGATACTTTTCGTTGGATTGTCTTAACAAGACCGACCGAATGCAACTCTGTAGGATGGAATGAAGAAGGACGCAATGTCTCGTGACCTCGCTCCCCCATGGGTGGTGTTGGCCTTCGTCTTGCAAGCTCTTCGCCATGCCTGCCGTAAAGACAGCTCCAGCCTGTTAGGCATGCAAGTGGTCGTGGTGGCAACCGAAAGTTTGCCCGAATTAAGGCAGGTGAGGAATACTGCCTATGAATAAAAAAGCTGGCACTAAAGCGGCAGGGTATATAAACCCAAAATAAATGGAGCTCTTTATGTTCATGGCATGCTTCCTTCCAATAGAGATGCGAGTTTCTAAGCCTTTATGTGTGGAGAAGGCAGGAGGTCGGTGAACCATTAATGGGATTTTATGACCTTCATTGCTTTTGGTAGGAGAAGAATTGCGAAACCCTATTTGCCACTTGTGATGGTGAAATGCCCTTCTTACGTCTACCGTCTCATCGCCGACTGACAAAAATTTGTATACCCATCATGTTGAATATATCATGACTTTCAGATTAGTGAAAATGAAATAAAGAACGCGAGCTATGTAGCGCTAATGTATTATTGAAGCATTTTACCCTGTTTTAAGTGGAAAACTGGCACTTTGATTACTTAATGATGATAGCTGCACATTGTACGGTTCGAGGGCCTGGTGTAAGTAGCCTTACTCTATGGGATGGCGATCTAATGCGACTGCGTAGAGTTTGGCTTATGTCAGTAGGCAGTCCGGTAAGTTCGTTACAACTACCGAAAGCCGCTTCCTATTTAAGGCACGCATTTTTCGTTGACAAATTTATTTCTACCACATCATTAAGCACCAAACTACTTGCAGTCATTTTATAAATGGAGAAAGGGCTCAGTGTTGACACGTCTTAAGTGATATTTCCTTTCTCTGATATGCTTAACCCTCACCAGAGGTTACGAGGTGGCGGTAGGCACCCCGTTACTTGACCAAACACAATTTTGAGCATCCAGATTTTAGCTTCATCCGAAAAACCCTCTATGAATAGAAAACTGTAAAAATGAAACTTCAGATACATTCGAATTCCTTTACACACATCAAGATACACTTTTAGGATAGTCATGAACTCAAACTATTTGCAGTAGCTTTCCTAAAGACCCCAGAAGGCTTAAAATTTGGGCACGATATGCATATTCTACGTGCAGTATGGCCTGGAGCCACCATTATGACTGCGAGGCGTGTCTGCTTTACCAAGACCGAGATTCAAAGACTATGTACTTAAGTCGGAAACGGAGTAACTACTCTTTTAGGCAGCATTATTTGCAAACACAGGTTTTTGATTTTTTATAATGCTGGAAATGTATATGCTTTAAGAATTGATACCTCTTCCTAAGAGAAACGATAAATGGCATCTCTTTCACTGTGAAAAAATGAGAACTTGTTCAAACTTCTTCTGTCACAATGCCTCAGTACAGTTGACAGAAACGGAATTTCTCACGTGGAATGGAGCTCCCTGAACGGAAGAAACCTGTAAAATTAAATTGCAATGATCATAGTGGTAGATGTAAGCTGGCAGGTGTGAGCAACATATTATTAACAGCACATTAAAACAATGCCTTCTGTTTTATCTAGCAAATATCATTGCTCCCATTGGAAAAAAGCCCACTTAATTGCCCAAATGGGTTCTTCTTGCCTCCGCCAATTTCCAACTTGAAGAGACTTGCAATTTTCAGTTCACTTTTAGAAGTGATACTACGGCTGTTAAATGACAATGAAGGCGCATTTTACGGTTTGAAGGCACGTTGGGATTCCATATAAATAGCATCCCTTACCATACAAATCCAAGGTCCCACCCGATTCCGTAATTACTTGCTGTTTGATCTGTATTTACCATAGTTATTGCCAACACACAGTCCGATAAGCTTGCTTGAAGCGCCACACTGCACGTTCTTTTCTTGCTGTGCATTTTTGCGACCATGGTTTTATATTTTCTACGACTGAGACGAGAACGGTGACATTTGATTGCTCTGACATGTTTGACACTCACGGAAAATCTGTGGCACAGTGGAAAGTATCTCATTAACCGATGAGCCTGCGTTGGAGGGTGCAGCCATAAATTCTCGTTAAAATTGACGCAGCGAGGTAGGCGCATTAAAAAATGACACTAAGATTTGAAAACGGCTTTGTCCATTCCTTTCCACCAACCTTTAATGAAGCTTTTAACGCCCAAACTTCTTCATTCATTTGCAATGTGAAGCTTGCAATAACTTTAATGAAATCGCAAGTGCTACGATAACTTTCTTTCTATAGCGCGAATATCACCCCATCGCTTCATCGTAAAAAGGTGGAGATCACAGCGATAGGTATATGATGCACTAAATTGACTGTTCAAAGGACAAGTAAGACATTCAAATTTGACTTGATATGCCACATTATCCATAATTTGGTCGAAAGGGAAACGCGCTTACCCAGAAGTAGGTGTTGCGCACATCTGTTTCCTAGTCTTCGCCCAAAATAAATTAAAGTCGGTTAAATCAGAAAACAACTGTGGTGCAAATCCTGTTTGCTTGATTACGCTGCATCCCACCATTCCTCACAACCTTCCCGAATACAATATCGCATCCATTGGTAAGGACTACCTGACTAGCAAACCATCATGCGAGTAAAATATAACGCGTCTCAGCTCCTCGCATCAAAATGAGTCCGCACAAAGCACAAATCATTTTGGGTGGAATATACAGCGTATGCATACGAACTATGCATCCTCTGCTGACGACGGAGAGACAAAGTAGACGGACTACTTCGAAAGGTTTTTAATTTAAGGTGATCGCACCAATCGGATCTACATTCTTATGGTTTTCGAGAACAGAGGAGCTATGAGTTGACTCCCACTCATCAAGGTGGGAGACAGCTCCCTGGTTGTTAGGGTGTACTGCTTCGCGAATTCAGCCCATGCGGAACGCGCAAATTCATTAGCTGGGGGAACAATCACTTCTTTCAATTTAAAACTCCAATTCCATTAAAGTAAAAGCTTCAAGCTTAATTTCTATTCCTAAAATTTATTTATTAATCAACCTACCTATTTTTTCTTTGCGGATGAATGAGTTTTATAGCATGTGTCCACACACCACTTTCCTTTGTAAACGTAGCTGCATCTAAAAATAATATAATATGAAGTAAGAAAATATTATCCATTGAAGAAATTCTTTGCATAAATTAAGTCACGTCATTTTATCTACATCCTTTAGTATTTTCTACGGAAATCGCCTAAAAATTATTGATGCATTAGGTGTTTTGAGGCCGTCATTCGCCATCAATAAGTTCTACCTGTCATTATTTCTCAGATGCTCTTCCCAAGATTTGGATATTAAACATTTGAGCACGTCTCCTCTCCACCCCTGGTTTCACAATCCAAAATGAAAAGATTATTGAAAGAAGGGTGCCTTTATTCGCAGATTATGTTGACTGTAGACAGGCAATGATGGTTCAAAGGGATTCGATTAACACTTCTTTCCAAGGTTCAGTAGTGTCAGCTCGGACATGCAAATGGTGTGTTTAGAATACTTCTTAACGCCCCAATCATTTTTAGCTCTTCGTTTAGAGTTTGTGAGCACTAATGTCTCAACCTCTGTAGTAAAACTAAGCAAAAGGCCTCTAACGTCATGTTAGTACACCCTCAGACTTCCTCTACGATGGCAGCACCCACGCTGCTTTGATAATACGAAATTCTCACCTCTTAGATAGCCTAGCGGAAAGTTTTTGGTGGCAGCAGAAGTCTAAACCTATATTAATGGACAGGCGGTCACAATTCTACTGCTGAGCAAATACTGCGGATGAGGGAATACCTGAGGAGTCCTCGCAGCTAACCAGATCCTATGTTCTGCTAAAACACCATCAACATCTGAGACGACGCTTGCTCTGGACCCTCAGAATAATTCAGCACAGAGTTGCCGACGGCATCTTCATGCATAATATTTAGAAACACGCGCTTTAAAAATCCCTTTGAGTGCCTCAGTGAAACCTAAAGAATAAAATATGCATCCAATTTAGCAACCATTCATTTTTAATTTAAAAGTTAACATGAAACTTAAATAATTTTCTTTCGATAAAAGTCCTTGGTACAAAAACCTGACACATAAATGCAGGGCTACAGCTCTCTGATGAAAAATGTGCTTCACCTGAACCTGATGTGCATTGTCGACGCACAGATGTGATGGTGTCTCAGAATGGAAGAGGGTAGCGCCTAATGCAAGGAGGAAAACTATCCGGCTTGGGCAAACTATTGTGATAAACTGAAAGTCAACTCTTCAAAGTCCTCCAAAAATGATTAAAACTTAAAAATGCTTAACAAAAATGTGTGTTTCGACCAGCAGCGGGACTGATTGCCATTTGGCAGAAGTACAACGGCTGCACCTTTAATATCAACAAAAGTAAAACAATTGGGTAAACGATTAGCTACAAAATTACATAGCTTCCTCCTTCTTCGAGGTCATTTCTCTTACATCGACGACCGCAACGTAGGCGGTGCTGAAGGAAAAACATCCACAAGTTAAAGGCAACAGTCGTTTAAATTGGATGCAAAGGGGAGGATACTTGACCATAGTATCACTAATCTCCTTAAGAAATTTAAATGAATGCACAACATTCCCTCTTGGGCAAAGGACGGTTGTTAAAATGATAAGAATGAATATGGAGAAAAAATACGCTTATATAGTGAAGCGCTGTTTATGTTTGTTTGTGTTAAAAAGTTTTTGGAAATATATGAGCAAAATGAGGAGAATGAACGCAAAACACATTTGACTGTTGGCACCATTTAGGTGGAAGGCTATAGCAATCGGGACCTTCGTGAATACGCCGAAAAAACAATTGGGTAGAGGTTGCATCGTTAACGTGAAGTAGAGCAACAATGGCTCCAGAAACCGGAAAGCGTGCTCTCAACAAGTATGCACAGATTTATGCAGCTTCTCCTTCACTGAAGCACCGACCCTGGCGCTGCTTATAGTCAGCCTCCCGCATCGGCCATCACGAACCACAAATATGCATCAAAAGGACTAAAAACTTTATTAATGATCTTATTACCACTTTCAATGGATTTTCGTGCGTTTGAATTACAAAGGCTGTCCCTCGGAGGCTTGAGTACGATTAATCACATTGTAATTTCTTTTAGGTATTGCTACGCCCCTTATGGGGACATTTGAGGTGAATGGACTATTGAAATCCAGATGTGGTACTGTTCCAGTATGACGTCATCCGTCAGTTAGTTGCTAATAGAGTTGATCACCGAAATTGCGCCTACATAGCTCATTGAAGACGCTGGCTCAAGATGAGATTAGTAGTCTGCAATAACAAGTACAATTTAGAGTAACATCTATTTAAACGATTTCTTAATGTCTAAATGAATGCAGATAAACTTCATGGCTAGACTCCAATGGTAAAGTTGGTACAACATTCTGCACCACCGCAAAATCATCCATGAAGTCAAAATGCAGGTGAATAGAAGGACTAATCGCCTGGTTCCCATCCGTTTCTTAGTAGTCCCAAAACTAAAAAATCATGTGGCAGGCTGATGTCTCTTGACTTGAAAAATATGAATGATGTCCAACCACTCGCCAAATGAAAGCATTGGTGCTCCCAATTCAAGAGACCTGTCCCTAGGTACCTCTTGAAGTGAGATCAATGGAAAGAACAGACATCAAATACTACATAGGCCTAATTTTTTGACTAAGTTTTACAAGTTGAAGATTATTCTTTGAACGCTTAAAAATGCATAAACCTAAAGTCGGCTCCTTCCGATACCTTATTTTGTAGTTTAAAGGTGCCTTTATTTACATTACAGTAGCTTAAAATATAATTTAAAACAAAAGAGGCATTTAGGCATAACTACTTTATGTATTAACGGGATCTAGTGAAGGGGAAAGGCGATGCCTGCCATTCCTGTCAATTGGAAGTTAGACGGTAGTTGAATGCAAGGCTGACAAAGAGTAAAAGTGAGCCAAAAACAGCCTGCTTCATTGATGCGGGAAAAATAAGTGCGCATTTTATTTCAAGCTTCTAACCTCGAAATTCATACTTTGCCTCCTCTTCCCCCAGCCACTTCAGCTTCGGCGTTGAAGGGACTTTGGTCTTGACCGAATGCCTCCCTTTTACTGCTTTCCTTGTCAAAGTTTATTCGAATGATGCAGTTAAATTCAATTCTACTCTCATTTTTTTGGTACATTGGCCAGAAGTAACCATTGATAAGTACTTATAATAAAATATACCGGCGTGTGAAGGCTGTCACATGGCAGCATCTCTCTCTTATTTTAATGGGGACTGCCAATCGGCACTTTAGCACCTCCATAACCATTTTAGGAGCCCTATCTGGCCTAACCGACCATAAATTATTAACCACAGTGTCTCAGAAAGGCACCTTCCCTCTTCATCAGCAAACAGTACTAGTCGTTGTTAATTAAAAACGCTGACTCTACACTCCTTAAAAATTAACTTAAGTGGCAAGGGAACAGAAGTTAACTTGGAGCGTTAAATAACAAAAAGCCTCATCGACTTGCATGACGCTAGTCAGATGCAAAGACGAAGTCTGTGCTCCAGTATAAGTAATAATAACATGAAATAGAGCGTATGTCGACACCACCTCCAAAGTGACAAGAGGACTATGCTGTACTGGTGGTTGCTTAAATACACTTGTCAGGTGAGAAATAGTTGCAGCACGTCAAACCGTCTCATAGGCACGTGCAACTTTCCCACCCTAAAGTGGGTAAAGTGGCTATAAACATTGTAATGGTAAAATTTGGCTGAAATTAAGCAGAATATTAAGAGGTGGCTAATTTCCGACAATAAGAAATGTTATTTGAACGCTAGTCTTCTCTCCGATATCCAGTTACATTTTGCAAACTTGAGCTTTAATGAAATGCCTTTAATCAGATTCTTTTTAGACAAGGACAAACACACTCTTTTAATTTGGCCATTTTATGTATCTATTTCGTGTGAGATCTGACAGTCTTTCGCACACGAAAAACCAGTATTTATGATCATCCAGTGTCACAAATTCGGGATCAGTTAAAATGATTTTCCCCCCCAGCCATAACACACTTCGGTCTGTCCACCATCCTCGCCAATGATAACGCAGCACGACCAAAAAAGGTAAACGTCAAGTCATCATTCCACCAATCATTATTCGACCCACTGTCTTAGTTTTTTACGTTGAGGGTTAGCATACAAAAATGTATTATTATGGAGGGGATGGGAGACTTGGCAAGCCAGCAGTGGTGCGTCAGAAGTGACGTGATGGCCTCAGTTTGGCGATGATATGCTGTCGAGGAATCCCTGGATGGCGGCTTCTTTCTCTTCTCAACCACCTCTCATGTGCAACACATTTAACTAGCAAGATCTCGATGCTGTAGGAAAAACTGACATGTCACTGTTTCCTTTATAAACAAGTTAAAACCAACTTGTCCCAAAATTTGGCTTCTCTTCTCGCCAATTAGTACACTTTTAGGACAAAAAATGGAGTGCAACAAGCAAAAAAGTCAAACTTTCAACACACCTTTGGGCAATAAAATCTGTAGAGGTAATGAATGAATTTGCCTACATCCCCATTGGATCCGCAGTGGAGTAAGTATTTAAATGAAATACTGATGTAACAACTGTCAAAAGTAGATTTTTAACGGGTATACTAAACTCACGCAAACTCCTGCAGATGTAAAAATTGACAAAAACTAGTGGAAAACGGTTGCGTGATATCGATGGGTTGCTCAAAACCATGGAGGAAGGAGACGTGCGAGCGCAACCTATGTTTACATGCATTCGATGCCATTTTATCCCCAAGCAACACAAATTTAACTTGCCTCTCCGCTTTTTATTCACATTTCTCGTGTTGGATTTACAGCTCACTTATAGGGTTGTAGCGATTGTCAGGAATTTGCTTGGCACAAACTAAAGAAGGAAAACGGCTTGCGTATTTAACATTGGGCTATTGAGCAGCGGTGTTTGAAAACCCAAAAAGGTATTGCATATGCAAAAAGTGTCTTCCTCCAGTGGTAATGGGAAGTGCTATAGCTTTCGTAGGGGAAGGCGAAAGGAGATCGCTGGTTTATCTGTTGATCGCCATCCAGATGTGACGTGACGCGCCGTGGTGTGTGATACATGTGTAAAACTTCGAATTGTCAATTGTGGCCTCTCTCACACATCGTGTCAATGTAGCTTTATACATTTAGTATAGCATCTCCAAAGTCTGAGAACTCGTAGACTTTGATTAAAGCCTGCAAGTGGGTGGAGGCAAATGTACGTATATATTAAATTTCATTCTGACTTCTTTCTTTGTTTTGTCTTAAATTCCATCGCAAAATTTGCCCTTCTAAACCACAAAAGGCCTGGTGCATAAACACTTGCTTATTTATTCAAGCGAACACCTCATGCATTCGCCGATGCGGAAATTGAGGGAGCTTGCGCTTTCCGTTTCGGTTTTAAAAGTGGGCACCTGATTGTTAAATGACAATGCCTGTACACTCTGTGGTTCCTTAGTCTAGACGTAGTGTACGCTCCACGATACAGTCGTAACTATTCTTGATTAGGTAGGCATGGAGCTCGCGAACCCGTGAAGTTTGTCTAATCTGCAAGAACAGTCCAAGGGATTTGCTTTGAGAAACTGAAGGCGCTTTACAGGTGCTTAGAAACCCACCGATGCGGCGTGCTTGACACTGAAAAGGTAAAAGGTAGTGAAATATATCTCGTCACTTAACTAACTGCTAATTAAGAAACGGGGTATAGCCTCTTTAAAAAATTTGGTGAAGGTCTTGCTTACATCGCCACATAAAAAAAAGACTCTTAAATTTCTATAAAAGAGTTTGCATATTCGCCCCATTGAGTATTATTAAGAAGCTTAAGGATTAACTTGCTCATTTTATTTTAGATTTAGAGGTTATGGTCAAGCTGTGAAAAGAACAATGGTTTCAATTAATTTTCCTTTGGCGTAGAAGTCTTCATTGTAGGTTCATGATAGCCATTTTGAGGTCAAGATTGCAGGACCGGCAAGTGAGGCTTGGACAACTATCTGGAGAGCCCATAGGATATGATTATCCTTTAAGTATGCTCTACAATCTCACAAAATCCGCAATTACATCGAAAGGAAGTGCATTTGGTTTGAATTGTAGTTGTAGCCCTTTCTCATCATTTGGTCCCCACTTTATTTGAGTAAGGCAAAAGCAGACGGACCTAAGAACAAGCATGATAGATACTTTGCATAGCTGCTTATCCCTTAGGTCATAATTCTCCACTTCTTTCCTAGTGGTGATATCTAAGCTAAAGGTGAAAGCAATCTGATCAACAAGCTGCTGTGTCGACAGTACCTATGTGCATCCTTGACCAGTCACATTCCTTACAATGATACCCATCCGGTGCAATGTGAAGGTAAACTTACATTGGTAAACATGGGTTATCTATCAAACAACGGAGCTTTACTCCTCCCCAAACCGAAGGCTTAACCTTATGTGAAAAGTGAAGCAAATTCTACTACATGCTGCCTAGTCTTGAATGTACAGAAGTGCGCATGCTGCGAACGGAAGGATCCATGACGATCTTATCGCTATTGCTGGAAGCGAAGTCCTCCATTTGCATCTGCTCCACTCTCATGTTACTTGGGAATGCTACTACCTAATGAAGCGGTGCTAGCCCTAACACAGTCTGAATAGTTATTTACAGTGCTAACTACTGTGCCTCTATACATGGAAGTTTGCACTGCATGCCATTTGACGACTTGTAGCAAAGCTAGGCAATAAAACCTCAATCGTATAGGTCTGAGGTGCATTGGTGATTAGTGCCTAAGTGGTGGTCCCATAATGATACAGGAAGACCTAGGTTTAGTTTTACACTGAGTGGATATTATTCGAGGAGTGCTAAAGAATGCATCAAAAGTAAATTAATTTTGGCAGGTTTTAGCCACAATTGGAGCATAGCATTTGAAAGGAATGCTGTTCACGGGTAGTTGCGAGCATGCCTTCAATCCCACTCAAGTCCAGTCATTGCCACTCAGTGAATTTGATGTCTGCAGTAAAATTCGAAGAGAACTGCATCCTGTTTTAATGCACACGAATTTTAAAACTCTTAAGGGATTTTCATGCATAATTACTCCGTCTGGAAGGAGGCAGTGGCGCTGTTTCATTTTAAGACCTTTGTTTCCTGATGGACCTCTCCCTCAGGCACTTTCTTACTGACAGAACTACTCATTCTGTAATTCTACAGTTAAAGAACAAAGGATTAAAACTACAGCAGCCGCTTTTACTTTTATGTCTATGCATTACAGCAGTTTGACCTTTCCTGATTTCATTTTAGTTAAACTTTTTCCACCAAATGCTTTTGATGAGGTGAGTAAAGAAGGCATGATTAAACTTCAAAACTCCGTTTTTTAATGGGAAAACCTTTGCATGTGTACGATTCAAAAGGCTGAAAATGCAATAAGCTGCAGCAACAAAGTGTATACACAGATAAAGTTTGCTTTGTGGTTCCTCAGGACATGTCCTGGGAACAAAAACATTACACCGGAGCGAACTTTGCAAAGGCGATGTCAAGAAGACGTAGAGGTGATAATTGGCAAAATTTGAGGGTCAGGCCACTGGCGAGAC
This sequence comes from Taenia saginata, assembly GCA_001693075.2. Classification (NCBI taxonomy): domain Eukaryota; kingdom Metazoa; phylum Platyhelminthes; class Cestoda; order Cyclophyllidea; family Taeniidae; genus Taenia; species Taenia saginata. The sequence continues at coordinate 487,572 of LWMK02000024.1, forward strand.
CTTCAAGGCGGAGCCTGCATCACCTGAAGAAAGGGGTTACAGGGGCAATGGAAGCATTACAGCTTGGTGAGACACACATCATTCCTCCTTTTTTTAGGGAATCTAGTCAAGGAATTCATTCAGAAAGCATCAAATCCTCTTTTTCTTTGAGTTTGACGCAAGCGCACACCTCAAATTTGGTAATCCTTTTTTCCAGATCAAGTTGTCTTTTGTGTTGTTAGGTAAGCCTTGCCACGAGCAAAGGGTTTTGGTAACGCAAGAAGCTTGCATTTATGGCACAGCACGTGGAATGGACAGTCATACCCTCTCACACAACCAGATGTATGCAGTCCACGCGCTGTGGAAGTCGTAATTCTGTTTGGTTACCCCGCACCAATTTAATAGCAATGGATATTTTACCAGAAAAAGCTAATCGCAAAGCCGATACTTGAGCTGAGCAGGGACTTAAGTCAGCAGTCTAAGTGCACACATAAAAGTGAATTTAGTTTGCCCAAGATCCCAAATCTTTGAGAACAAAAATTTTGTATTTTGTGAAATAAACCCGAATCGAAGTGGATGTTGCGTGCAAAAGAGGATGTTAGGGGCCTTTTTCACAAAGGATTGTGTCTTTTTACCTGCAGGCTAACGCAACTTAAGATGCAGTCCTGGAAAATTTTAAGTTGGCAGTTGAACGAAGAGGAAGAATTTAGTTCAAACAGTTATTTACCTGCCAATAACAAGACACGAGGCATTGCTGAGGAAGACACACTTAATTACGTTTTGCCCTAGGTGAAATCCAAGTTGTTTCATGCTAGTGAGCAGCATGAATTTAAATCGTCTTTGACAATCCTTTATTCCCATCAATGCTGGCTGGCCATTGTCTGCTGCTGTTGTGGTTCATTGCTCCGATTTTTAGGTCGGTCGGAAGATGTGAGCTGCGTTATGCCGAGCGGTAGGTTCCTTTCTCCCCAAATGCTGGCCTGATTGCTTTGTTTTTGCAACATTTCTTTTGCTTGCTACATGACGGTCTGCAGGTCAGTCGGAAGATGTGAGCTGCGTTACGCCGAGCGGTAGGTGGTGATTTACGGGGCAGAGTAGGCCACGTGCCGACCGACCTGAGAGCATTGTCAGCCGAGCGTTTAACTGGAATGTGGACAAAAGCTCACCTGATTCTAACTTTTGGGGCGAATACAGTTAGTAAAGCAGTCGAATTGTTGTCATAGGGGTAAATGGTTTTGTTAAAGTCAAGAATTCATTGTGAATTGATGTCTGATAGCAACAGTAGGCAAAATTTTGCTAAACATTGCATTGTTAACCCACTATTAGGGAAGCTGAGGCGGCCCTGTGTGTTGGCGATACCCGAACCCGATATTTGAGCTAGGCTGCTGTGCACTGTTCCGGACTCCCCACGTTGAAGGAACTGACTCGACCGTTTCAGCGTCTGATATCGTCATTGGTTATGCCTCACTTAATTTGATGAAGTAGTCTTCCACAATCAGAATCTAAACCTTTTTCCTCTCTTTGTGGGTGGTGGAGAATTTATGATGCATTAGCTGCTTTACTCCTAGGGGCCCTGTAGTGATAAATTTAAATGGCTTTAACCGTGTTACTTCTAATTCCTTCGCAAATTGAATTCTTTATTGAATGACTGGAGATTGTTTTGGAGACAAAAAAGGACATCATGCGAGGAAGAGCATGACTTGTTGACGTATGAAATGGCTAGGGGCTGTTGGTGTGGGGCGCAGAACTTGCCACACCACAGAGACTTAAAAAAAGAAATCGAAAAAAAGAGCTAGCTAAATAAGCAAAGCTAATCAAAGCAAGCAAAATGCATTAACCACCCACTCAAGTAGACACTACTGATCCTAGGAAGAAAATGAAAGTGGATGCCCTTCAACTTCGACTACATATTCGCATTTGCCTTACATCTTAAGAAAAGGATGTCATCCTTCAGTCTTTTAGCCCAAACTTGTGCCATGTGGGTCAAGGTGTTAAAGGAAAAGGTATATATGAGCTGAAAATATAGAGTATGATTTTGTAAGAGCTCTTGTAATCGCATATAAGGTACAAATTAATTTTTGAAAGATCTCTAACCTCAATTCCATCTCAGCATTTTAAAGTACTTTTCAATGAAATGCCTTGGTCTTCGACATCGTACATACTCAACCATTTCAAACGCCCTTTGACCCAAGCCTTACCATTTAATATTCGCTTTAATGATAAATGTTCATTGTAGGGAATAGGTCCCACAAAATGACAGCCCAGAGCGCATGAAAGTTTGGGGAGTGATAAGGCGATTGACACCTAAAAACATTTGTCGCATCAGGTACACACCTCTTGTGCAATTTAATGCACACAATTAGGAAGCTTAGTCGTGAATGCAAACACCGGAGAGCCAGAATTCTGTGCAAGGAGCCCAGCAACCACCACCACCACCACCACCACCATCTCGTGGGGTTGCTGCTCTTCACTTTAAACACTTTGCCTCATATTAATGTCAGATACTTAAAAAAGAAGTTTTGATTCGACATTAGCCAAAATAGGGATCCAAATGAAAAGAAGGCATAATTGTTGGTAAAAGACGGCCTCAGACACGTGTTTCTGCAGTAATGTTAAACTATACAATGTAGGCATGTGAGATGGCCATGATAGAGAGGCAGGGTTAGGGCACATGTCGCAAAATAAATACGAACCTGGTTTATTTAAAAATACCTGAATTACCTGATTACTTAAATGAGCTGTCAAAATTTTACCCAAGTACTAGCTTGTTTGCTTCATTATGCCAGAGAATTTACCAAGAAACATTATTATTTGAACAACTTTTACAAAATTAATTGTTTTAAATAAAGAGTGCCAACTTTAAAAACTTCCCTGTTGTGTGCATTTAAGGGCTTCTGCTTAATTTTGAGAACACACAACGGAAAAAGGGAGCATCGATTCCTCATGGTAACTTGAGAGCCTACTTCACTGATAAATCTGCTGCTGGTAAATGACTGATCCCTCAGATAAGGTCTAGGCCATCTGCATTAATTATGATCATGATGTCTTACCTCAAGTAGCCGTTTTGTGGATGTGCAGTGTCAACTGTGTAGGATACCTACCGACGTACTGGAATGCACCCCCACAAGTAATTTGCATGTCCACACATGGACAAGTGAACATCTGAGCCACTTCTTAAGTTACACAGGACTAAGCCTATAGGATCTCCACCACTTGTTGCTTTCGAAATAGAAGCAATTTAAAGGAGCAATAATTGCACTTATAATTGATGAGTTGCTTGGTTAGGTTTCTATTTTAGTAAAGAGGTCAATTAGCTGCCCCTTTGGGGCCTCTGTGCCACACCAGTAGCCTCATACCCTGCTGTGTGAGTGCAATACGTATTCTGTCTTACAAAGTTGAAAAAGTTCGGGTAGTTATTGCAATGTAGACCTGCAAATCACTGAACAATATTCCTTGATAAAGCAGTGAAGAATTATAAAACATGTGAGGGTCATTTAAATAAGATAATCAAACCATTCATTTATGCCTCTGATAGCCAAATGTAAAGATTATGCGGTTCTTCCTTTCTATTTGTGCTTTCACGAATTCCGATCTAGCAGATTAAGCAGAGGAGAGCATTTGCTAATTCAGAAATGTTACAAATGTTGATAAGAAATCGAGTCCATAGAGGTTGAGGCATCTTTTACCTCAGACGTCAACAGGGAACGCTAAGACGCTATTCTCTTTAAGGATGCATTCAAACAAACATGCCCTTTTATGAGTGGTGACCACACAAACTGTGTTCTGCGGTCTTATTTCTTCTGGTATTATGTTGCAGTGGACCGTGACTGTTTGAGTACTAAGTTGTTGATCGCGCACGAGGTAGTTTATTGGTAAGGAAACTTTATCCCTTCTCATTGCTGGTGATGGGGCTTGGCGTGAACTCAAGGAAGCAGAATCAGCCTGTATATTTGTACCAGATCCCCTTCTCCACGAAATTCTAGCCTATTTACATTATTGTCGAAATATATTTAGCCTAATGCATGAGGGTTGGAAGTGTTTCCGTTCGATGGCTAGTCACGCTGCGTTCTGTATGGGACTAAAAACGCTGCCTTGACGTCTATAAGAAAGCTTGGGGATTGCTTTCTAGTTTGAAAGTAACAAGGATCTCCAGGCATGAAATATTCGTTGCTGTATGGACTAAAGCCCTGCTGCACACATAAGGACGCGGTTCAGTGCTGACGAAGCAATTCGCTGGTCAGATAACTTTCATCATCGAATCAAAATCCGTATTAAATGACATTGTGAAGGACGGCGGCATGTCTTGAATTTCCTGAGCAATGCAATTAAACGCAACTATTTTTGGATCCACCAGCCTGTGCACCGCTTATGTAAAATAAAGATCAGGTAACGGAAACGGACATCAACTTTACAAAAAAATATGTCAGATAGACCTTAAGGATATTGCCTTTTGTTCCTTAAATCACTGCCAAAATTCCGCGCCATAACTACTTACGATGGATTGGAAAGGAAACAATAAGTCTTGATTGTTTTTTTGATGACTTTGTCCAAATTCCACTCTAAGAAAGGAACGAGATGCTTGACAGTCGTTCACTTTATTCACAAACAATAGTAATTTGGTTGGATTCATGTCTATACCCTTAGTAAATGGTCGGTCCAAGAAGTGCCACAGGGGCCAAATCACAATTGTCGTGAGTGAACAATGAGTTGGTATGAGATTGTAAGTGATTAAGTGTAAATGTCTTGTTGTAAGGATGACCAGTGCTCGGTGATTGACGAGAAAACGTGGAACAAAAATCAGAAGTGCCTTTAAATACGTATGATAAGATACCAAGCCTCTTCGATGGTATAAGGTACATTCCATACAATCGCAAAGACAGTTCTCTCAGATTCAAGTGGAATCGGTAATTCATAAGGTTTGGTTAGTTATCCACAATTCCTCGTATCCTACAGTGTTCCATCATTTTCATTTCACAATCAAATCAATATCTTAGGGATTGGAAACCAAAGTTGCAGGCTCACTTAATTTCGAACCTCGCAAGCGGGCGTAAGAATTGTCTGATTTAAAGAAACAATCGCTTTTCGTCTAGGCCTTGTGTGAGCAAGAAGGAAATTTGCGTTAAATTATTTTTGGGCAATTGAAGCAGAGTGTGGTGCCTTATTATACACCTCGATTATTTCATTTTTACCTCCTTGTAGGTTCCAGTTTGCCTTCCGAAGTTATCTACAATGTGAGGAAGTCCAGTGGACGGTTTGGAGGAGCCATAAAATCATGTCGTCACAATTGACAAAATGGATTGCACTCACCCTCATATCCCCACACATCCTGTAATCTTTTCCTTTTTGTTATCACACTAAAGCTAACATTGATAGTGAAACAGCTCTTCCTCATTTTCACACAAATATTACTAAAATTCGCGACTACGATAAGATGGGGCACGACAATTACATAAAACCAGCAATATTTTAAGGGTACTTACTTCCTCTGCCTTTTTTCTCTCCTGTTTGGAATTAACCAGACCCTTGACAGTTGGTTTAGCGATGAGACTAACACGGGAGGGAGGAGTTAAAGTCGGATAGGCAAAACACATACCATGATGGTTGGTGACCATGTGGATGGTGATTTACGTAAACACAGGTTACGTTATTAATTACTTGCTGTCCTTCCCTATGGTGATAAGGGACTCACGGACGCTGTTTTATACGCCCATGGGAGCTTGCATGAGCATAAATTATGCAATAAAATCGCCAAGGGTGTACACAAGTTGCACGTCATCGTGGTATAAATTGTTATGACTCCATATTTTGACAAGACACCTCAAAGGTTTAATCCATTACAAACAACTGGATGCTTTGATACATTCATTTAATGCCTCCACAGGTTTCAAGGCCCTGCACAATGTTGTGCTTTAAGGCTTTAGCATCTAACAACTAATTCGTTTGTTGTTGTCTGACCGTTTTTTTTTCATTCAAAAGTAAGTGGATGCACGCGCAATGAGCTCGGCATGAAAAAATCCAGAAAGTGGCGTAAGTCGGTTCCTGAGTAGTTGTCCAAGAACGCAGTAGCATCCACAGTCAGAGCTATCTCCATCTTAGGCACGACAGTGTGTTGAACAAACAGTAAACTGCACTACAAAAGGCGAGTCTGTGTCGCCCATTTGGAAAGAAAATGTTAAGGCAGAAGCATGTACACATTAGGGATGCGATGATAGAGCATTGTTTTATAAATGTAGTCATCCGCAGTATATCGCAACGATGGCTGATTTAACTACTATTTGACTCATGAACCTCTACCTCATGTTGTGAACAAAGTCAGTACTATAAAATGGTGGACTTTAAAAAATAAATGTTAATTCCTGTTTTAAAATCTTTTTTGTAGGATGTGTTTTGAGTGGCTGATGTGTTTTCGAAATAATTATTTCTGGCTGCATTCAAATCTCACAAGTCTATTGGTCCTAGACGGTGCTGTTAACTAAAGTATTCACTTCTTCCACAATTGCGGCTTGATTTAATTCATAAAATTTATTGGATTGGTGTTTCAGGCGCATCATCAACAAAGACATCAACCGACAGTAAATGACTTGCTTTTGCTTAAGCTAAAATGAGCTCTCAAAATGGTTATAGAATTGTAGAAGTGCAGACCAGCGCTGCACAGATAGTTAGAAATACATCTCGACTTTTGTGTCCGTGAAGCTTCCTTGCCCATTGATAATGCGAATTTCCAAGGGCTTGTACATGCTGACGATGGTGGATTGGTGAATCGTAAATGTGCACTCAGGTATGACAATATCCGCTGCTGCGGGAAGTCAAAGATCTACAAAACCTTTGTTGTCAATTGTGACTACGGAATGCCATGGCGCCCACCCACTGTGCTAGCACAGCAGGACAGCCAAAACAGTTGTTCATGGGATGTAGTTTCCGAAAAAGTGGACATAAGGTGAGGATAAAATGAGAACTTAGAAAGAGATGTGGAAGTAAATTACCTAGTGTGAGTAACGAATAATTGATGTTATATTTGCTTAGTATGGACAAATTGATCTTCCTGTACCCATGGCATAAAAGAGCTAGCATATTAACTTAAGGAATGCTTTACTGTATCCGCCATTTTCAAGATTGAAGAAGCCTGTGCTTTTGATTATCAGATTCGCAAAATCGCCACTTTGACTGTTAAATGAGAATGGCTAAGCATCGTACGCCTCAAGGAATTAGAAATAGTGCATCTTACTTTACAAAGTGGCAACCCCATTAGGTTTGGTGGTTATGGACTTCTGAAATGATAATTTCGCGTAACCATAGGAAGGCACTTTTAAATGCTGGCAATCTCAGCTCACTGCTTCTGTAATAGTTGAGCGATTTCCTTCCCTTTGATAGGCACAAAGAAACTTACTGATGGGATGTGAAAAATGACAATTGTTTCCAAAAAAGACGGTAGAAGGCATCTCTGTGATTTGCCAAATGCCAGTTTAGAGATGTAAGTCTATGTCAATCGAAGGTTCTGGTTAAGTATCACTCAAACCATCTTGTTATGCCATAATATAAAGATTCAGTCACTAAAAGATCCAGAAATGTGTTTGTTTACCTCTTGTGTTGGCTATAACAACGTTTCACAAATATAAGGAACTTTTGGTTCATTATCAAATATGCAGTTAAATAATAACACTCTTTTTTCGCACGATTTCCTACACGCTTGGTGCAGCAAGAGAAGCTGCAGGTTGGAAGTGTTGCAGTGAGGCACAGAGTGGAGGACATTATCTTGAGAGGTCACAGGACATAAACATGTTTGCTTTTAAAAATGTGGTACTTACATTTGTCGACTAGATCAAATGAATGAAATATAAGGAAAAAATTAGCAAAAATTTTCCCCGAAAATGGTTTTATTCGTAAAAAAGCGCAGACCGGCAGTTGCCCCGCGGGTACAGAAACTAAAAGGACTTAATGACTGCTTCTGGCTAATGTACCCCAAGTCAGGGCAGTTGTGAAATTTAATTCATTCACGCAAATCTCCCTTGACTGAGCATTACAGTGGAGAAAAGATATGAAGTCAACGCCTATGACAGTGTTTTAGGAATAGTGTATGCAAACAAAAAGGTGAAAATTACAGCTGAAGAAGATTTTACTTCATTATAGTAGTTTTTGACTTTGTGACTGTGTAGAGCCTGTTTCACACCAAAAAGCAGACAAATTAGTTTGCAATAACAACCAAAAGTTAATTTCTGCTCAAGCTATGCATTTTTGTCAACAACCGTACTTCTATGACAGATTCAAGCATCAAGTTTTTATTCATTTCATAAATACAAAAAAACTCAGCGTTGACGCGGCTTGGGTGACTATTTCTTCCTTAGATATGTATAACACTCACCGACGGTTATAAGGCGGTGGGAAGTATCTCATTGCATAATTAACCATGTTTTTAGGTATCCGGATTCTGCTCCATCTAAACATACTCCATGAATGGGAGAATGCCAGAAATGAAACTTAAGCTACATTCACTTTCCTCTGAACATTTACGGGCAGTCTTTTAGGAAGGGCTTGAACTCGAATTATTTGCCATAACGTTACTAAGGACTAAGGAGGACTTAAAATTTGAGCGGAATATGTATATTTTACCTGCAGTAGGGCTTAGTGCCACCACTATGGCTTGGAGGTTTTGCCAAAACTGAGAGGTGGGGATAAGTACTTAATTGAGTAGTGCAATCACTACTCCTTCAAGTGGCATTGTTGGTGTGCACAAATTTTTATTTTTTTCAAATTCTGAGGCTGCAAAAGCTTTAAGCAATGGTTCATTTGCTCGTATGTGACAGCAGATGCAAAGATATCATCCTAACTGCGGTGGGTAATTGTGAACTTGCTCAAACCCCCTTAGCAGTTGAAATTACAATGCGACAATCATCTCCGACACACCGTTTCAGTACAGTTGACAGGAACAGAATTTCTCACATCAAATGCAGCTTTCTAAAAGGAAAAAGCCTGCAAATCAAATTTTAATGATTGAAGCGGTAAAAGTTAATTCACAATTGCTGGTAACATCACATCAACAGCATATTAAAACATTGGCTTCTGTTTTACCCAGCAAAGTTTATTGCACCCATTGGAAAAAACTCTGCTTATTTGCCCAAATGGATTCTTCTAGCCTACACCAATTTCCAACTTTAAGAGGCTTGCATTTTTCAGCTCACTTTTGAAAATGATACTCCGGTTGTTAAATGACAACAAAGGCGTATTTTACGGTTTGAGAACGCATTGTGATTTTAGACATAACAACCTTTACCATACAAATTGGAGGTTCCACCCGATTCCGTGATTACTGGCTATTTGGTCTGTATGTACCATAGTTATTGCCAACAAACGGTCTGATACGCTTGCTTGAAGCATCACAATGCACTTTCCCTTTACGGTGTGCAATTTTACGACCATCATGTTATCTTTCCTCAATTTTATAGCGCTAAATTGCCCAAAGATTGGGACGTGAACAGTGACATTTGATTGCTCTGACATGTTTGACACTCATGGAAAATCCATAGGACAGTGGAAAGTATGATGCATTAACTTGACTGTCCATAAGCAACTACGCCATTCCAGTTTAACCCAACATACTTTATAATTTGATTGAAAGGGGAACATGCCTATCCAGAAGTAGTTGTTACACGCTTTTACAACCCAATCTTTGCTTTACATGGGTTAAGTAAATTTTAATGGGCCTTTAACACTTTTAATGCAAATATTGTTTGGATGAGTATCTTACATGCCGCAGTTTTTATCATAACCTTCTCGAATTCGAATTCAGATCCAGTGATAAGGATCACCTAATAAGGAAATCACCTGGTCAGCAACCTACAATGTGTCTTGGCTTATCATATCACATCAAATTGAGTCCACACAAGGGCACAAATCACGCCGAACGAGAATACGGTGTGTGCACAGGATCAGTGGACAACAGAAAGGCAAAACCGACCCAACACTTCGAACGGCTTCAGTTTAAAGCAGTCTTGCCATTTAAATATGCGACCATTTGTTTTCAAGGAAAACAAATGGTTGATTATCTTTAAGGTCTTCTTCAACCCTTCAAAGTAAGGAGATTGACGCCTTTTGTCTAAGGTGGGCTGCTTTTCCAATTTAAATGATGCGGCAGGCGCAAATTCACTAGCTGGTGAAAGGATTTAAGTTGGGATAAAATTTAACTCCTCCACTCATAGGAGAATTCATTCGACAAATCATCCACAATCCTTCTGGATGATTAAACAATGCAGCATGTGACCAAACACCAATTTCCTCCTCAAAATTTAGTTGCACCTTAGTTAAAATTTACTTTATTGCGGTATGACGTAAAACAAATTTTCTACCAAAAATAAATTGTGCTCTTTTATTTGAATCCTTTATTATCCCTCCACCCCTTGCCTGAACTCCACCGCTACGACTGGTATCTTAGAATATGCCTGTCATTAATCTCTCATTTGTTCCCCCCTCAAGTTTAGCTCTCAGACACTTCTGCATTTCTCTTTTTCATCTCTGTTCCTCTCACTTGGAATGGAAAGGGCTGATTAGAAAAGGGCACCCTTGTTCGCGAATTTTGGTGAATGTGAACAGGCTAATAAGTTTTAAGGTGATACGATTAACTTTCCTTTCTAGCGCTCAATAGTACCAGCTCAGACGAGTAACTAGCATATTTTTAGTACTTTTAAGACCTTAACTATCTTTCAACTCTTCATTTTGATTCTATGGGCACTAATTTCTTAGTATTTTTTTAGAAATGAGCAGCATGTCTCTAGCGTCATGCCACTATACTCTCAGCCTTCGTCTACGGCAAAAATGCATATTCTGCCTTAATAATGCGGAATCCTCACCCTCAAGATAGCCTCTGGGGAACACGCTGTTAGCAGCGGAGATCCGAATCTACCTTCAAAAGCAGGTGGCCACAATTCCACTGTTGAGCAAATGCTACGGACGAGGAAATACCCGAGGGGTCCTAGCAACTGACACAATTTCCGTGTCCTTTAGCGCTTCCAATGAGTCATCAGAAAAGTTCAGCACAGAGCCTCCTACAGTGTCATAATGCATCGAAGTTAGCACCGCGTGCTTGAATAGCCCATTTCGGTGCCTCAGTCAAAGCTGAAAAAATAAGATATACACCATAATTCACCCACAGCTTCTAATTTATTTAGTACGAATGGTCCCTCCTAAATGAGTCTTTGGTACAAACTGCAACGGTGAAAGCTGTTTTGTAGGTTTTGGCGGCAAAATGAATTCATTGTTAGCACATTAACCAGGATGCGCCTTTGACTTGTTAAATTTCTGTCTCTGCCACTTGGTGATTTCTAAGCTCGCCAGCTAACATTATAAAATGACTATATAGAGTTATAGCACACCATTCTTTCAAAATCTTGACAAATTTTGACACAAAATGAGACACTCTAACTAACTAAATGATATGTGATACTGCGCAGTATTATACGTTTGTTGAACGCATCCGCCAGGCAATTCTACGGCCATCATTGTCGAATTGCCCCAGTTCCGTTAAAGTCCAAAGCTCAATAGCGCAGCTTATTTGTCCAAAGCCTCGAGGGACGATTATGCGTGGAATGATTTGGCGACTCTTCAGGGTCATTTTTACACTACATTTGCCAAGTAATATGCGGTTAAAGTTTTCAAAAATGTGGTTGTTCTTCTGGGACATTCCTTTTGCATCTACACCAGGTCGCAACCAGAGGTGGAGCACCGAGCGCCATAATGGCGTCTCTGTGCTGGGCAGCTGATTATGCGTTTAACGGTCATAAAAATATGAGGTAGGGCTCCTGTAGACTTCCTTTATGATGAACAAAGATATATCGCTTAGATCTAATATGCACTATCGACAAACAGATACGATGGTGTTCCAGAAATGAAGGCGGTAACACTTAATGCAATGGAGGAAACACTTCAAATTGGGAAACACATTAATCGAAAGTGGAAGCCAACTCTTAGATAGTTTTCTGAAAGACGATTAAGATCCAGAATGCTAGGGCGGAGTATGTACTGCTGACCCACAGCAGGACTGGAATGACCACTTAGCTGGAGTGCAGCAGCCAAGCCTTAAGTATCAACGAAAATGAAACAATAAAATTCAATTGTTAACCACAGAATTGCGTATACTCTTCTCTCTTTGAGCTTCTAATATGGTACTCTCTGTGGTCAACTTCTTGTGTCGACGACTGCAACGTAGGCAGTCCTGTGGGAAAAACGCCTTCAAGTTAAAGGCAACAGTCGCCTAATTTGTACGCAACAGAGAGGGTGTTCGACTACAACATCAATAATCGCCCCAGAGAGTTTAAATGAATACATAGCATGCACTCTTCGAGAAAAGTTGGTGGTTAAAATGACAAAAATAAATGTAGAGAAAACTTGAGCCCATGTATTCAAGCATTGTTTGAGCTTATTTGCATTAAGGGAGGGTTTACAAAAAATATAATTAAAAATATAAAAAGAAAAGGGAAATACATTTAACTAAAAGCACCTTCTAGATAAAAAGCTGTAGCATCCTCTGACTATCCTAAGAACGGAAAAAGTAATTGGGTAGAGTGCGTATTGTTGACTTGGCGTAAAGCAACAATAGAATGTCCAGTGTAAGTTCTTAGAAGATAAGGTTTGACAAATATCCAGTCAAGTACCGACCCTAGCGCTGCTCATGGTCAACTTCTTGCATGGACCATCAAGACACACAAAACCTAATGATATAAATGCCATTTTAGAACCAGAGAGTTGCGTCTCGGACGCTTAAATGCAATTAATCATACAGCGCTCTTCTTCGAGATAAAACCGACTGCTGCAATCCACATGTATTACTATTCCAATGTAATGTCAATCTTCATTTCTTCGTTGGCAAGGTTGATTGCCGAAATGATAGCGCGCCTTACCAAGACTAGTTTATAACCAGTGAAAACAACTACACCGCTTGTTAACGACGCCGACCCCAGACAAGGCAAGGCGCCTGCAGCAACAGCTGTATTTTAAAGCAACCTCCATTTGGACGGTTTGTATTAACCAAAGCAAGTCCGTAAACTTCGTGGCTAAACTCCACTAATAAAGTGGAATCATCCTTCTTAAGCACTAAAAGGACATCTATAGAGACAGAACACAGGAAAATGGGAGGGTTAACCAGCTAGTCTTCGTGAGCCTTCTTAATAGCTCCAAATATCAAAGCGTCATGTAGCAAGCTGATGTCCATTACCCGAAGAAAAAGGAATGAATTTCAGCCATTTACCACCTTAAAACATTTGGGCTTCATGTTCATGAGACTTGTCACCAGTTACTTTTAAAATAAAGCAAAAAGAAAGAACGGGATTAACTATGTGAATAATAATTTTGGAGATAAAGACGGATTCTCCTTTGTGAGCTTAAAAATGCATGAACCTATAGTCAGCTCCTTCTGGCATCGTATTCTGGAGTTTACGAGTGCTTTTATTTGTTGTGCAATCACTCAAAATGTAGTCCAAAACTAAGGAAGCTCTAAGTTTAACTATTTAATGCATGAACGAGATCTAGTAAAGACGGATAGCAATGCTTGCCATTTCTGGCAAGTAGAAGTTAGATTGTAGTTGAATGCAAGACAGACAAAGAGTAAAACTAGACCTAAAACGGCCTGCTTCATTCATGCAAAGGCAGTCAGAAGTGAGTATTTCACTTTGTCATCCAAGTTTGAACTTGGGTGCAAAATTGTGTTGAATAAGGCGGTCATTTAATAGTTCTGCACCGTCTCTGATCACTGCAACTTGGAGGAATGTTATTAAAATGAAGGCATTCCACCCACCTTGGTGAGTTCCTTTGAGCAGTACGAATTATAAGTGTCGGAAGTGACTCGCGGCTAATGTGTGTCGTATTCCACACAATAGCAAATGACAACTTCAAGTTGACTTATTTTGTCGCCTAAAATACTGATGAAAATCAAGAATAACAGCTTCAGATTGGAGAGTAGGCACTTCACTGGAAGAATTAAGGAGCTTAATGGGTGGATAAAATGCTATGGAATGCAGACAAAGTGAAAGAAGCAAAAAGGCAGTTTTAAGCACCATATCAATGGACTTTTTTGATTGGGTAATAAATCACTCCAATTAGCACTTACAGGCCAAAAGTGTTTCGAAAATGCAGGATTACGGAACTTCAATTAATAATTTCGTGTTCATTCATTTGCAGCCACTTCGCTGAGACAGAGGCTCTGTGCTTTGGAGGTTACTTGATGGCACAACAAGGTGTGGAGGAGATTCTTGATCCTCATTAGGTCTACTAAAGATCTGCGCATTCTGATAAGGACAACACCTTCAATTTTTAGATCTACTCTCTATTGCCTTAAGAGCCTGCTTATTCATCTCAATTTCTCAGCTAAAACATTCGCGATTGACCACACAGAATGAGCATAAGATGCTCGCTGCTTAAAGCGTTGCAAGCTCCCAACCTTGAAATGCATACTTGCCTTCCCTTCCTCTAGTCACTTCAGCTTCAGCTTCGAAGTGCCTTCGGACTCGACGAGATACCTCCCTTCTCCCGCTTCCCTTGACAAAGCGAATTTGTCCAATGCCGTTAATTTCAGTCCTGCTCTTGCTTATTCGATACATTTGCAAGAAGTAACCGTAGATGAGTGTTTGCAATAAAGCATGCCAGCGTGTGAGGGTTGTCACATGGCAACATTTCCCTCTCATCCCAATGGGGACTGCTAGTGTGCACTTTAGCACCTCCACAACCATTTTGTAATCCCAACCAGCCTAGCCACCTATAAATTATTAACTTCAGTGTCTCGGAAATGCGCCCACTTTCTTCACCACCAAGTAGTAGTTAATGCTGTAAAGCAGAAATGCAGACTCTTCCTTGCTTAAAAATTAATTCAGGGGAGAGTTAAGTAAGAACAGAAATTGGAGTCATTCAGTAACAGGCAAGGTATCAGATCGTTTGAGGCAGACAGAGGCTCCTTCACAATTTTTTATGTGCAGAACATACTAGACTCATTCGAAAAATGAAGGCACAACGAGCAATTATTTTGAGAAGGCATTAACCTGTCCAGAAATTTTAACTCATCACTTTGCAGATGAATAGAAATGTTGCCTAGCTTTAACCCCAGAGGCATCCAGCATTTACAATGATAATCTCACATGAAAAACATGGGCTCTTCTTTCCTCATTTAGCACTCCACGCTCTTTTAAATGGTTGCAGCAAATGTTGAGGCTTCGCATGACATAAAAAGGGGAAACACGCCTGCTCCAAACCAAAAAACATAGCAAAAACCTCGGATTTTAGGTGCTTAAAGCCTTCTATCCCATTGGTAATGTGAATTTCGAAGGGTTTGTACGTGCTGATGGCAGCGGATTGATGATACGTCATTGCGTGCTCAGGTGTGACGATAAACAGGAGGTATGACAATATCTGCTGCTGTGGGAGGGTAAAGATGTACAAAACTCCATGCTGTCAGTTGTGGCTACGCAATGCTATGGCGCTCGCATACCGTATGAGTACATTTGGAGAAGCTAAACTTCATATTTCCCGATGTAGTTTCCTACAAAGTAGACATAAAGCAAGGATCAAATGAGAATTTACGAAAGGATGGAAGCAAGTTGTCCAACGTGAGTAAAGGCGTAGAAAAGTTCGTCGCTGTATAACCCATTGAACCACGCAATTCACGGCCTATTAAACCAAGGAATCCTCTTCTGCTTGGGTCTTTGATTTTAGGATTCCAAAGCTTTGCTTTGAATGGAACATGGGAATGATCAAGCATTGGGTAGTGTGAGGGTTCGTAAATGGCACATCTCAATCTGTAAAGTGGCGAACCCAAATGAATCGGTAAGGATTTGTAAATGCATGGAGCATGCCTTACCCAACCGAAGATTCTGATAAGTTTGCCTAACTATCGGAAGACAATTTCTATTGCAGGCAATTTGAGCTCACTGCTCCTGCGACATTCGAGTAATTTCCTTTTACTTGATAGGCACAAAAGAACTCACAGATGGGATGTGGTAGGTGACAGTTATTCCCGAAAAATGGCAGTAGAAGGCATTCCGATGATTCTCTAAATGGCGATTTGAAGGTGCAAGCCTATATCAATCAAAGATTTCGGTCGAGATTCAGTCAAACCATCTTGCTAGACCATAATGCAAAAATTCAGCAATTAAAAGATCGGGAAATGTGTTGGTTTATCTCTTGTATTGGCCACACGATGCGGTTAATTAATAATATCCTTTCCGTGGCACGATTTCCTCCACTTTTGATGCATCAAGAGAAGCTGCAGGTTGGAAGTGCTGCAGTGAGGCACGGAGTGGAAGACATTATCTTGAGAGGTCACAGGACATGTACATGATTGCCTTTAAAACCGTATTTTCATAAAAATAACATCCAGGTAAAAAGTTTACTTAAGGTTAACGTTGCAGTCCGTTTCCGCTATTTAACTTTTAGCTCCTCTCAGCCAAGTAAATGTTGAGGGATCAAAATGCAGCTGTACTGTTTATTGTGCTTGATTACTTACCCATCATAGCACCATTTCTTCCTACTTCCTTTATTGCAAGTTTTTAATCCAGAGGTGAATGTAGTCTGATCAGCGATTCACCTCGGCAGCAGTAAGCAACTTGGCATCTTCGCACAGTGGCACGCATACGGTCTGAGAGAAATGCGAAGCTTAGACACCAACAGTGGTTTCTTTGCTGGTCACAGAGAGACTACTTCGAAAGACCCCACTTTTATTGCAGCCACACTGATCTGACCTATACCTACAGCGTGGCCTAGAGAAAAAACATCCATCAAAATTGCAAACTGATAAATTGTAGCTAAGGTGGGCTACCTTACGACTCGCATCCTGCATCCTGCTTTAATGCACACGAATTCAATAGTTTTTATGGGATTTTCGTGCATAGTTAAGCAATTTAAATAAAGTAAATGGCATTATTAAACACGGGCCACCGCGTTTTCTGCTGAATATTTCTGTCAGATGTTTCCTTACCGACAAAATTGCTCTACCGGATTTCTTTGGTAAAAGTGCAAATCATGTAAGCTACAGCAGATGTTTTTACCTCTTTAGCCATGCATAAAAGCGGTTTGTACCTTCCCTGAATGCATCTTAACTCAATATTTTACCGCCAAACGCTTTTCTGCGGTAAGCGAAGGAAATATGATTAAAATTTGGAACCGCATCTTCATTTTCTGCATGAGGGCTTTTTTATCTGTACAATTTAAAGGGACACGAAATGCAACCATTTGCCGCAATGAGATACAAACAGAGATGAAGTTTGCTTTATAGTTCCTCGGGACTTTCCCGGGGACAAAAAGGCATGATACTAGAACAGAGCATTTACAGCAGATGTCGGAAAAGGCTAGAGGCTATATTCGACACAGTCTATAAGCCAGGCCGCTAACGGTTGTTCCAAGACGTAGCCTGCATCGCCTAGGGAAAAAATTGAAGAGTCAATGGAAGCATTGCAGCCTAATGGAATACAGCTTTTCCCTCTTTCTTTGGATGATCAAGTAAAGGGCTTTATTTTAAATCCACTGAAAACCTCTTACTTTGAGCTTAACAAAAGTGAACTACTCAAAGTTGATACATCCTGTCGCCTAAGTCAGGTGCGCTTTTATTATGCTGCTTGAGCCTAGCCGCAGACTGAGGATTTTAGTGGCGCAAGAAGACTACATTTATGACACAGCGCGTGGAAAGGACAATCACCTCCTCTCACTAAAGCATATGGAAGCAGTCGATACATTAGTAAAATTGTGGTCCTTCTTTTAGTTTGTACCGATGTTATATTAAATATTATTTTTTGCAAGAGGCTAATTGCAAAGCGGGTTTTTGAGCTGGGGTGCAAATTAATTCAGCAGTTTAAATGGCCATATAAAAGGGGGATTTGTAATGCCTAAAGTCCTGATCTTTTGGAAATGAAAATGATCGAAGTCTTTTATCCTGCCAAAGATTATGTCTTTTACCTGCAGAAGAACTCGACTTAAAATGCAGTTCTTACAAGATTTGAGCTGGCAGTTGAACGAAGAGAAAGAAAGTAGTTTAAAATAGTAATTGTTCCAGCAACAGCATGACTCAAGGCGTTGTTGAGAAAGACACACTTCTTTACGCAATGCTCTGCGCGGAATTTAAGTAGATCCGTGATAGTGAGCAGTATAAAGTTAAATCTCTTTTAATGTTTCCAAACCATTGTTTGATGCCATTGTAGTTCACCGCTCCAATCTGTCGGTCGGTTGGTCGGCAGATGTGGGCTGCGTTACACTGACAGGTGGGCAGTGCTTTACCAGTCAGAGTAAGCTGCGTGCAAACCGATATGGAGACATTGTCAGCCGGACGTTTAACTGGGGCTGTACACCTCTGCGGTGGTGATGTAGGTGCACTAGGTTAATCTCGACCATATCCGAAGTCTAATGCATGGAAGTGGGGGAAAAGATAAGCTATTTTTGATTTTCAGAGCAAACACAGGCAGAAAAAGTGTAGTCAGGTTTGAATAGGACTTACGAAAATGACCTATGAAAGTTAAGAACTCATTGTAAATTAATCCTTAAATATTGAATCTTTGTCAAATATTGGGCAAGATTTGACCTAGCGGTTGGGAACCCTAGCCAGGTACAGGTTGCCATGAGAGAGGCTAGTGCTTGATTGCTCTGCACGGTTTTAAGCGCTCCGTGTTAAAGAAAGCGACATGATTGCTATGGCGTCTGATGTCTTCATTGGCTGCTTGCAAATTAATTCAATGTATTATTCTTTTATGATCAGGGTGTAAACAGGTTGCCACCCTTAGTGGGCAACACAGAGCTCATGATGCCAATAGCTGCTTATTCTCCTGGGAGTCCTGTGGGCATGGATTGGAATGCCAGGAAAAATATGCATTGTCAGCGAATAGAATGACGAGGCACTGTTGGCGTGACGCGTAGGACTTGCCACTCAGCCTAAGCCTAAAGATGGAAGCGAAACAAATAGCAAATTGAAATAATGGGGCTATAAATAGCGACCCAAGCGCGTAAGCTACTCGCCTAAGCAGACACGCCAATGATCCTGCGACAAAAACATAAATTGGACACCATTTATCGTATTTCCTACATGAAG
This sequence comes from Taenia saginata, assembly GCA_001693075.2. NCBI lineage: Eukaryota > Metazoa > Platyhelminthes > Cestoda > Cyclophyllidea > Taeniidae > Taenia > Taenia saginata. The sequence goes on from LWMK02000024.1 coordinate 506,596, forward strand.
GACGTCATCCTCGACTTAGTCAGTTTGATCTTAAACCATGTAGGTCGAGATGTGAAAGCAAAAGACGTAAATGGGCAGGAAATTTGGGATTCGATTTGGTAAAATCTCTTTTAATTTCATATAAAATGTGAATTAATTTTGAAAGTGTTTTGAGCAAGAGTTTTGGTCTGAGAAAGCATCCCACTTTGATTGTTTATTGTGAAAAATTAGGTTTCAAAAAAGGTGAGCACAGAGTGCAAGGAAGCTTGGGGATTGATAAAGTTAGAAGACACCTTTTAAGCATTTTCTGCATCAAATGCACTCTTTCTTTACAATTTAATGTACATAATTAGCAAAGTCAACTCTGAACGTGAATGTCGAAGAGTCACGGCCCCTGTGCGAGAAGTAAGACAGTTCTTTAGGATGGGTGCTGCTATTTATTCCAGCCACCCTGCATTAATGTAATACCAGCTATTTAAAAAAGGAAGTTCAAAGTGGTACTAGTCAGCATTAACTCACATTTAAGGTGGAAAAATGTGAACTAAACGAAAAGGCAGCATGATTGTTGGCGGAAGACGGCGTTAGACACAAGTTGCCGTAGTGAGGTTGAGCAACACAATGCGGACACAATAAGGAAGGAAACGAGAGAAGTGGTGTTGGAGCACATGCTACTAAATAAATGCGAACCCTCTTTACCAAGAAATCCTGATGTAGTTTAAAACTTAGGTAAGCTGTCCATTTTCTACTCAAATTTTAACTTAATGGCGCCATTATGCCTGAGGGTTTTCGAGCTGACCACCCTAATTCAAATCGTGAAATTCTTCCGTAATTTCCGTGTTTTCATGGATTTAAAGGGACCCTAGTAAATTTCGAGGGGACTGAAATGGATAAAATATAGTATCGATCCCTCATGGTAACTTGAGAGCGTATTTCACTAATAACTCGGTTGCCGGCAAATAACTGATCCCACCCGATAAAGTCTAGGCAAATCACATTAATTATAATTATAATGTCTCACTCCAGGTAACCATTTTGCAACTGTGCAGTGGTAGCTATGTGTAATACCTGAGCTGAGAAAATGGAGTGTGCCCTAGCAAGTGGTTCGCACATGCATTAATGAACAAGTGGGAAAATGAGTCACTTCTTAATTTTGCACTGTTTTATAGTTGTGGAAATTCCACATTCTGCTACCTGAAAAAAGTAGCAAATGAAAGCCTAATGATTGCATTTACAATCTGCGAGCTGCATAGCTCAGTCTCGATTTTGGTAAGGAGGTCTCTCAGTCGCCCTATTGTGGCCCCGTGCCATGCCAGTAGCGCCATCCTCTATTACATGGAGGATGTACGTATTCTGTTCTAACCCTACAAGATTTCGGAAGATTTTGGCCGGTATTGCAGTTATTATAACGTATACTTACAAAACTTCGGGTAATATTTTGTAACAAACTAGTGAAGAGGTAAACCACGCGAGGCAGTTATTTAAGTGAGATAATCGGCTCAGTAGCCTAAAGTCTTATAGTCAAATATGATGATTTAGGAGGTTTCTCTTTAACCTCTGCTTACACATTTTTAGGAAGAGTAGATTGGGAAGGGGAGATGTTACGAATAGTGAAAAGGAATAGAGCTTAAAGAAGTTGAGGTGCGATTCACTATTCAATTGAAGATTAAATTCAAACAAAGCCACGGTTCCATGACTGATGTCTGCACACACCATATTTGGCAGTCTTATTTCTTCCAGTAGTACGCTGTAGTGAGCCGCGATTGTTTGAGAACCGAATTGATTGTTGCGCAAGAGGTAGTTTGTTGGTGAGACAACTTTCATCACTCCGACTTCGTCATTGCTCTTCAGGTGATAAAACATGGCGTAAACTCAAGGAAGCAGAATAAACCTGCGTAGTTGTACCGGATTTTCTTCTCCTCTGATTCTAGTCTTTCTCTTTTTTTGGAAGTATTTCTCTGAGTTGGTCAAAGTCGCACTGTGTTCTGTGTGGGGCTAAGAAAGCTGCTTTAGCATTTATAAGATTTTTGGCAATCGCTTCCAGTTTGAAATCCGCGAGGATCTTTAGCTATTAAATGTTCGTTGATAAATGGCCCATAGTCCCACTGCAGGCCAGGAAGCACCATTGAACACTTAATTCCCTGCATCACTTTAATGCTTATTTAGCTTAAGCCTTCAGTAGTCCAATCAGAGCGTGAATAATTACTTCCGTTAATGTAGTATGTATCACGAAGAACTTACATAGCTTAATCAAGGGCTGGCTACTGATATTGTTGCTTCGGTCACAATTAAATGTTTGAGGAACTTCAATATATTCATCTAGGTAACCAGTTAGCATCACTCAGCAGGGAAGTCCACCGCCACAACTTCAGATTTTCTTGCTTGGTGGGTGGCAGAGAATCCATAATGCCAATGTCTGCTCTATTCCCTGACTTCTCTTTAATTGTGAATTCAAGTATGTGGTCGATTTTGAGTAGGGCCTTTTGAAGTAGTCTCGTAGCTGTTTATAGATGACCCACTGTTGGTGTGGGAAATTTTTCTTTATGTTCGAACTAGTGCAGCTCATCGTGCACACCTTTGTTCGGCCGCACTTGGTTTTAGCAGATTCTGCCGCTGAAGAAGCAATTTGCTGGTCGGATTGTTTTCATCTTCAAATTCGAATCCACAATAAAGGACGTTTTGAAAGACAGTGACCTACATTTAATTCTCCAATCAGTGCTGTAAATGTGAATTGAGAATTAAGGTAATGAGGAGTTCAGTCCTATCTCTCTTCAATTATCAACGGCGTCCGCTCAGACACAAAGTCCTCTTCTCACCTTAAAAAAAGCAACCAAATAGGTGCTTGAGTGTACTATTTTTGGTGGTTTTAATTCCTTTAGCAGAACGTAAAGCTAGTCAACGTATTTGATCGTAGGCATGGTTTAGTATGCACACACTTCGTCGCGCTGAGCAGCGATGCTTGAGTACGACGTCGTATATGACAGGCAGGTTAAATTGCTCCGCTGGTGACGGAACCTGCGGTGCGCTCAAGAAGGTACAATAGGATTGTATAGCTGTACTAGGTCTCCTTTTCGATAGGCCCTAGTCCGCGCTTGTTGCAATACCCCTTCTGCCAGCTACGTTACAGTCGTAAGTGCTCTCGCTCATTGTCAAGTGCTTGTCTTATTCCTTCGTAGAGCACCAATTCATGCTATGCGACATCAAACTGTGCTACTTCCGTGGTTAAAAGCGTTCGTTGCTCCTTTAATTCAAGTATCAGTAAGATTGTTCAACGATAAGCTACCCCATAGCCTAGGGATTGTAATTACTTTTTTTACCCATGGTGGTAGATTTCAGTGGTTTAGTCAGATTGCAAGTCACTAACCTCACTAGTTTAATATCACTTATGGTGCAGCCTTCAAAAAATCTAAAGAACCAGAATTAGTTGGTAAAAAGCTGACATTTATGCTTTTTGGAAAAATTGCTATCTTCTGTTGGACGTGTTCCGTGTTGACAAATCTAGCAACTAAATTTAGCCGGGGCAAACGCTCCAGCGTCAAATATAACATGGGTACTGCCCAGGTCCAATAGGCGGAATACACCAGTTTCCCCGCAAAAAGAATAGCTGAGGACCCGTGATATCAATACTCGCTTAATCCCCAGCAATATGCAACTGCCTTAAAAATGAGTCTGTTAAAGTGAGGTATCGATGGTTGATGGCTGACCCATGTTTGGTATGCAAGTTTGCCTTTATGTCTGACCGGGTGAGCATCAATATTAGGGCTTAATTTTTAGTGACGAAAAGTGATTTGTCTTTTACGGACTTAAGTGCTGCCAACGCAACAATTTCTTAATCAGATAGCCTCTATTTTTGGATTAGATATCACTGCTTATAAAGTGGCAATGAATATAACCTGTGGGCTATTTATCCGTGCAAGATGCCCTATAGACTTATTCTTAAATTCGTCCACCACTGGTCGTTTTAAATAAACTGAAGAGGAAACGATGGAAAACTGTTACGACTGTACTTCCTTTCGGTTGAGTTGTAGTTTTTGTAAAAACATAGGCCTAAATATAAAGGTATTTCAAACACCGCTTGCTGCTTTTACAATCCCAACTTCAAAATGCCTACCACAAGCCTAATAAAGGAGACCTCTATGCCACGGAAAAAGTGCTTATGGCTATTGTTCTGCTCTTTATTTTGCTACAACTTCAGCATCTCAGATGCAATGAGCAACTTGATCTTGAAGCATCTTGCCGCTACAATTGAAGAATCAAAGTTTTACATAAATTTTATCACCCTATAGCAGTGGAAGTTGCAGTATCTTTTATTCATCGTCATGATCCAGAAGTGTTCTGACGTCTTGGCATACTAAAGCCATAGGAGTTCCTATTGCCGTTGAAAATAATATATGACATGCACATAGAATGCTTTTTCTTTTAATTTTTGAAAGCTGCCACTTTATAGCCCAGTGTCTTATACGCGGTCAGTATTTCGCTTTCTTTGCGTCAAACGAGTCTCTGACGTATGCTGCAACCATTTAAGTGAGTGATGAGTCCAACATGAGAAAGGTGTATCAAAACTGGAGGGGCGACTGAGTTTATGCGCTTCTTAGGAAGCATGTCGTATATGTAAGCACAGGTTGTGCTTACACTTCTTCTGTCTCCTCGGTCTGGAACAACTCATTGATATCACTCAGTCATTACCACCAGTTTTGTCGCTTTTAACGCCCAAAGGGCGTTATTGCACCAGAATCTTGACAAGATCATTCACGTACATAATCCATTGCAGGTTAGCTAAGGATTTGAGTAAATTCATTCACTACCTCTACAGGTTTCATTATTTAATAAAGTTTTGCACCTTTGACTTTTGCCTGTTAAACTCCTTCATTCTGTCTTAAAATTGCGTTGGTGGGTGTGAAGTGAAGCAGAAATCGGGATCAAGTTGGTTTTTACTTTATTTAAAGGCAAGCGATGGCATACTAAAATTTCCCACAGCACTGAGCAAGTCGTGATGGCCGACACGGAATTTTGACCATGGAGAGCACCAGGGCAAACGCTTTAACAATACGTTGTTGAATTTGCCGTTTCAATTTCGCTGACAAATGGGACTCGGCCACTGAGCAAATACCAGTGGCATGGCCTTGAGTCCATTGCATCAATCCCAAGCTCTGATCCACGCCAAATACGTATTTTGCACTAGCATGCTCTTTCACATTGTCTTTAGGGAATTTTAATTTGGGTTCATAAAATGTTTTCTGTTAGAACACCCTTTAAAGAAAGCAAAAAGTAATGCTCTAATGGATGCATGTTTTTTTTCTAACTGAATTCTTTTGGCGTTTGAATTAGCACCTTTTGTTTGCAGGCAAATAAGTTTTTTGGTTAACAACCTTGATCAACAAACTACAAAACCAGTCTACTAAAAATACATGCCAAGGAAGGTTGGTAGGTACCAAACTAATAAAGTCTCATTTTTATTTGCCTATAAACTTAAATGAAACACTAAGTTAAAATGGATGTGTGCAATGCCACAGTTAACATTAGGCCTTCGTACTTTAATCGCATATACCTCATTCGTATTATATAATTCTAAACTCCATCCAACCAAAATAGATGTACCGTGACGCACTAAAACCTTCCTGAATAATGAGTGGGTCAAATTTTTTTGGTGAGAATAGGTATTGCCGTCTTGCAGCAGAAATGAGCGTTTACCTGAATGGCCCAAACTCCAAACTCCAAATCCTCAATTCGCTCGACAAGGAAATCTTTAAACTGACAGTTGAAGTGGCCAATGGTTCCAGACTGGCAACAAAAGCAGGATTTTTTAAGAGGGAATTCAGTGCGAAACTGTGTGATCTTGCCAGTCAGAGGTGCTAGCGTTTAGAGATACTTTGACAGCAATGTCATCGTCATTTCTGACAAACAAGGCTGTTGGTGATTTAATGTTTGCCTTTTTGACAAAAAGATTTATATCATGGCTGGGTGGTAACGCATTTACCTATGTATGTTGGTGGTTTGCAGAAGAATACAATGAAGCTAGTACTTGTAAAGAGTAACTGGGTTTCGGAGAGAAAAGCGATGGCTGAGCACACATTGAAGTATTACTGCTCTTTCCTATTTTCGGGGAATAACCACACTCCAAAAAAACTACTCAATTTTGATCAAGTTTTGACATTACAATATTTTTAACGTGTTTTTTGCTTATTTTAGCTCACCAATGTTGCGCAAAAAGTAGACCGCCTGAAATTAAGTTGTATGAATTTTTATCAAACGTTTGGATTTTTTTGTGTGTGAGAGACTTTATTTAATTTTGGAGGGCGATTGGATGGAAGATAGGTGGTGCCAATTACTTATGGATGCTGAAAAATAATTATGTCTCTTGGATGCAGTCATAGACATTGAAATTCACCTTAGCCTTGACATTTCACTCTACGGTAGTATGAGGTATCTAAATTGGCGGCTGCTACAAAACAATCCGATCGTCAGCCCTAGCTAAACATTCGATAATCTCAACCATACTCTTGCATGCAATCGACATATTTTCAAACACAAATTTGACGTGCAACAACAACTTCTAACAAGTGTAATTTAGCCCTCTCGTCCTGGCGTGTGACTAGAGTTGTGAGCTGAATGGTGACCTTTTACCTTAGGGATGTGTGTTTGGATTTATCGCTGGGAAAGCATCTCTGTTCCACAGGTGATGGAAATTCTGGTGTATACAAAAGTTTGGAAATAGTCCGTAGAGCTTTACGTAGTCCTTTTTCCGAGGGACTCTGCTCTGACTGAGTTTGTCGCAATGTCTTGACCGCCAGAGAGATTGTAGTCCTATGCGCAAAATGACATTGTCCAGAGCCTTTCACAATTCCTCAACATTGCGTTTCCAGTAAAATCTTTTAGCAGTCCTCTCTATGTATCATTTGCACTAATCAACTCTTCACTGACTTGTAGATGTCCACTTGAGTGCAATTCTTAGAAGCTCCGATGTTTGCGTTGATTGTTGTGCCCATTTCTAGGATCTCCACGTTGATAAAACCGGCGTCACGTGTCTTCACCGGTTCGGCCTTGCCTACTGCTCCACACAGCCGACCATGGCTAAAATTTGTCAGTATGCAAACTTGCTGGATGTTGGAAGCTGGATTATGCCAATATCAGCTCTTTCTCCAGGCAATTCTGTAGATATGGGTCTAAGTGGGGTCTTTCGAAGTAGTCTATCTGTAACTGCCTTTACAGCGAACTGCAAATTTGCGCATTGCTAGTGAAAAAACTTGCCACGAGGAAAGTAGGAAGGGAAGGTGGCATGATGGGCAATTAATCAAGCACAATAAACAGCACAGCTGCATTTATATCCCTCAACCTTTAATTGGTTGATAGGAAATAAGGATCAAATAGCAGAAACAGGCCTCAACTTTAAGCTTAAGCAAAGTTTTTAATTAGGAGTTAGTCTTATGAAACTACAGTTTCAAAAGCAATCATATACGTGTCTTGTGACAACGCCTTCCACTCCGTCGATCACTACAGCATTTTCAAACTCCAGCTTCTTCCGATGGACCAAAAGTGAGGAGAATTGTGCCTAGGAAATAATGCAATTAACTTATTTGCATGTTTGTAAATTTTGCAAGATTTCTTTATTTCTAAGGCAAAAAACTTACGCTTGCATCTTTAAGTTGACATTTGAGGAATATCCGAGATGCCTTCTGTTGCCTACTTTCGGGAAACAAATGTCAGCGCTCACATCTCATCAGCGAGATCTTTTGTCTTTATGAAAAAGAAAGAAAATTATTTAAATATTCTAAAGTGGTGAATTCGGGTTGTCAGTTAGTGCTTGCCTAAAATTTGAAGTGACTTCTGGCGGCTAAGCAAGCGTATCAGAATCTTTGGCTGAATAAGGCATACTCAATGCATTCACTAAATTCGTAATCACCGAACTGAGTGGGTTTGCCACTCCACAAAGTAAGATGCACTATTTTTAATTCCCTGAGGCGTGCGATGCTTAGCCATTCTCATTTAACAGTCAAAGTGGCGTTTTTGCGAATCTGAAAATCAAAAGCACAAGCTTCTTCAATCTTGAAAATGGCGGATACAGTAAAGCTTTCATTAAATTAATATGCTAGCTCTTTTATGCCATGGTTACTCACATTAAGTAATTTACTTCCACACCTCTTTTTAAGTTCTCATTTCATCCTCACCCCATGTTCACTTTTTCGATAACTGCATTGCATGCACAGCTGTTTTGTTTGTCCTGCTGTGCTAGCACAGTGGATGGGTGCCATAGCATCGCGTAGTCACAGCTGACAACAAAGGTTTCGTAGATCTTTAACTTCCCGCAGGAGCGGATATTGTCATACCTGAGCGCACATTTACGATTCACCAATCCACCATCGTCAGCATGTACAAGTCCTTGGAAATTCGCATTATCAATGGGCAAGGAAGCTCCACGTACACAAAAGTCGAGATGTATTCCTAACCATCTGTGTAGAGCTTTCTCGTCGTTTTTTTTTAAATCGCGCACCCCTTTTTTGTTTTTATTTCAAAAAAATCTCTGACATTTGTTGCAAGCATTTAAAAGGGCGGAAGATCCCACATAGGCAAAGTGTGCTTTAAGCGGAGAGGCACAAACAGATCCCACGGTGGAGAAGGCGCATGTGACGTGTGTTCCAAATAAGCACTGATTATGCATTTAGTTATTCCTTCCTTTTCCTTTAACCTCTTGAGGAGGCCACTGATGTCACTTAAGTATTGCTACATACCTAGCCATTTACAAAACGTCCACAAAAATGTGCGTGAGCATAGTTTACCGGTGAAGAGGGACGCTGAAGATTAGACGACACCATTGCCAAGATACATCAAATTCTTGCTCTACTGCTAAGTGACCAAGGATTTTAACGGACCCTTTCAATGCCTCCGCAGGACCTAATGCCTAACAAAGTGCCACGCTTTTCAGTGTAATGGAAAAAATAGACTCATTTTTGTTTTTAGATGTCTTTTGTTTACAATGTGAGTTGTTTGTTCCACAAATAATATTTAATGATGTAAACCAAAGAGTAGGATTGATTTGGTCTCCAACTAGTCTCTACGGAATACAGTGGTAATTTGGAGCTGTTTGTGTGTTGGCATGCAGATAGGTAAGTAAAGTATTAATCTGCGCCGCAAAAGGTGAGCCTATGTTTCAAATTTGAAATCAACATTGCAGGTACTGGATGCCTCTGGATTTACATGCAAAAATTGTTAAAATAATTGCTCGTTGTGTAAAGGCTCCTTCAGTAATCCAACATTAATGCATTCATCCTTGCATAAGTCAGGTGTATTCCGCACATGAAAAAGTGCGAAGGAGCCTCTGTCTGCCTCAAACGATCTGATACCTTGCTTGTTACCGAATGACTCCAATTTCTGTTCTGTCTTAACTCTCCCCTGAATTAACCTTTAAGCAAGGAAGAGTCTGCATTTCTGCTTTACAGCATTAACTACTACTTGGTGGTGAAGAAAGTGGGCGCATTTCCGAGACACTGAGGTTAATAATTTATAGGTGGCTAGGCTGGTTGGGATTACAAAATGGTTGCGGAGGTGCTAAAGTGCACACTAGCAGTCCCCATTGGGATGAGTGGGAGATGTTGCCATGTGACAACCCTCACACGCTGGCATGCTTTATTGCAAACACTCATCTACGGTTACTTCTTGCAAATGTATCGAATAAGCAAGAGCAGGACTGAAATTAACGGCATTGGACAAATTCGCTTTGTCAAGGGAAGCGGGAGAAGGGAGGTATCTCGTCGAGTCGGAAGGCACTTCGAAGCTGAAGCTGAAGTGACTAGAGGAAGGGAAGGCAAGTACGCATTTCAAGGTTGGAAGCTTGCAACGCTTTAGGCAGCGAGCATCTCATGTTCATTCCGTGTAGTGAAGCGTAAATATTGCAACTGAGAAATTGAGATGGATAAGCAGGCTCTTAGGACAATCGAGAGGCAGAAGCGATTGTGAAGTGGTAGGTCTCAGGGGTGAAGCGAAGTTGTTGACGCTGTCGGAACGCACAGATCTTTGGCAGCCCTAGTGTAAATCAAGAATCACCTCCACGTCTTGAGTGAAGAAAGTATTTTCAGACTTTGCAACTGCCTCCGTAAAAATGCAACACCAAGTAAGTGCTACATTTCAGAGCCTTTGTCTCAACAAAACGGATGCAAAAATTCCAACTAAGTATTCCTAAATCTTATATTCTTTGGACCTCTTTTACCTTGTGAGTGCTATTTGGGGCAATTTATTAGCAGATTGAAAAGTTTCTTTTGATACGGTACTTAAAAACTGCATTCCCTCCTTTTTTTACTTTGTCTGCATTCCAAAACATTTTATATACCCATTAATCTCTTTAGTTCTTCCAAAGAAGTACCTACTTTCTAATGTGAAGCTATTATGCACGATTTTCATATATGTTTTGAATGGCAAAAAGTGCCGAAATGAAGTCTTTATTTTTTTTTGAGGAGTATGCATTACTAATTGCATATGAGCCACTCCCGACGATTGGGATTCGTAATGCTCGAGGGCTATTTTACCAAGTTGTATGAAATAGCACCGTTTCGATAGTGTCCATCCGAGTTGCAGCATATTTAACAGAGTTTGCATCTGGATTCAAACTGGGATTGCGGAGTGAGCTACTTTCTTTTTGCTTGCCCTTGTGTGAATGATGCGTTGTGTTTTAAGTCCACTTTTACACTCTGCATGCTTTGCATTCAGGCATTGACTAACTTCTGCTTGATAAGTATGCTAATCATCGCTTACTTCTGTGTTGAATCTTGTTGAGACTTTGAGTAAATAAGCGTAGGATCACCTTTACTTTTAGATTGTCCTCCAAGTGATGGCGCGACAAACAAAGACTCTTTTTGCCTGTAACTTTACGTGCTGGAACGAGCCGACTTCAGGTTCATGCATTTTTAAGCATCCAAATTAGAACCATTCGTCTTCAGCTCATAAATTTGTTCACAAACTGAAGCCTATGTGAGATGTACTGTTCCTTCTTTCTATTAGATTCATTTTAGGGGTGACTGGTGACCAGTCCCGTGAATGTGGAGCTCAAACGCCTTTAAATTGTAAAAGGCTTCAAATTTTTTCTTATTCATTTGGGGCTGTTGAAATCAGCCTGCCACATAAAGTTATGATGCCTGGAACTATTAAGGAGGCGATTATGACTAGTCGTCTAACTCTTCCGTTCACCTGCGTTTTGCCTTTGTGGATGATTTTATGATGCCCGAGAATGTCCGACCCACTGTATTAGTGGCGCGTAGCCATAAATTTCATTTACTTACTTTGGGCATCTAAAAGTCATACAATTGAAGAACGCTTCAAAATGCAGCTGTTACTTCAGACGTCTGATCGGGTCTGGGACCGGTGTTGTTAACTAGCGATGTAGTCATTGACGGCACATTGAAACATTAGCACGTCTGGGCTTTGGCAGTTGATTCGCCTCAAAGGTCTCCATAGGGAGCGCATCAATTCCTGAGGGAACGTAGGGTGTGATCATTTGTATTTAGGCCTCCGCGACGCAGCCTTCACGATTCTAAGGCATGATACTGATTTAAAAACGGCTTTCAAGCCACTAATGAAGTTTTATAGCTCCTTTAGAATCACATTTTTTGGTTCGTGATGGCAGATGCCGGAGGCCGACGATGGACAGCGCCAAGATCGGAGCTTCAGTAGAAAAGAGGTTTTCAGAATTTGTAAATAGCTAATAAGTTCACCACATTGGTTTTTTAGGCGATTGCACTGGACGGGCCAACAATACGTATCCTATCCAATCAATTCGCTTTTCCTTTCTTCAGGGAAGTCTCGGGATGCTACAGCTTTTCGCCAAAAAGTGAGCTCTTGACCAACTGTATTTCCAATCCCTTTATTTTAATCATATGTTTATAAAATTTTTCTTAACACAAACAAGTGGAATAATGTTTAAGCTTGTGAGTGCATTCATTTTTCACATTTATTTACATCATTCTAACTACCGTCTTTCTCCAATAGGGCATACTATGCATTCGTTTAGCTTCCTTGAGGAGATCAGTTATTTTGTGGTCGACCACCACCTTTAACTCGTGGGTGTTTTCCTACGGAGCCGCCTACGTTGCAGTCGCCGAAGCTAGAACTTGACAGCAGAGATGCCAGAGTAAAAGGTCGAAAAGAAAGGAGGTTATGTGATTCTGTGATTAGTTGTTAAATTCATCGGTTTACTTTCTTGGATACTTAAGGCCTAATCATTGAACTATTGGGAGAGTCTAGAGCAAGCATCGTCTCAGATATTAGTCGTGTTTCAGCAGGCCATGGGACCCAGTCAGTTGCTAGAGCTCATCCGCAGCATTTGCTCAGCAGTGGAATTTTGGCCGCCCGTCCTTCAATGTAGGCATAGATTTCTGCTGCCACCAACGCCTTTCCGCAAGGCTATCTAGGGGATGAGGGTGTACCGACATGATGTTAGGGGCATGCCACTTAGTGCTCCCACAAAGACTAAAGCATTAGCACTCAAACGATCAAAAGGTGGTGTTATGAAATGGTCAAGGCATTTCACAATGTTCAAAACACACCAATTATGTGTCTGAGCTGGCACTATTGAGCTCCGAGATGGAAAACTAATCTAATCGCCTTGAACCTTGATTGCCTGCCCACAGTCACCGCATTTGGCGGACATGAGTGCGCTTCCCTAATCATCCCTTACATTTTCAAGTCAGGAATGTAGAGTTGGAAAAGAGGAATGCAAAATTGTTTAAGATATAGACACAAAAGCGAAAAAATAAGAACTAAATTAAAAGCTGATTTAGTAAATGACGAAAGACGACTTCAGATACCAGTTGCAACGGTGGAGTTCAGGCAATGGGCGTAAAAGTACTAAAGCATTTAAATAAAAGAGTAGGATTTAGGTTATGCAAAGGAAACGTCTTGATGGATAACATTCCTTTACGTTAAGCTGCAAAAAAGCAAATTTTGAAACGCACCCGCGTTCTGAAGAGGTGGGTTGAGCTAGGTTACATGCTGTAAAATTCTTTCATTCAGAAAGATGATAGGTAAGTTGATTAATAAATATGTTTTTGAGATAGGTATTTGAAGTCTTTTTAAACTTCTACCTGGGACTCCTTGTTGATAAATCAAGAGTTTGAGGTTAATAGGGGTAATCGTTTCATCGGCTAGTAAAATCACGTGTTCCTCATCGGCTAATTCCGCGAAGAGTTCCACATTAACCAAAAGGCATCTGTTTTCCATCATGGTGGGTGACAGAAAATCCTCACTGCTAATAGCTGACACTTTCCTCGGAGAACATGTAATTAAAGATCAGAATGGTGCGACCACCTTGAATTGAGGCTCTTCGAAGTAGTCAATCAGTTTCATTTTCTGTCGTCGGCTGAGGGCTCACAGTTCATATGCAAATTCTGCATTTCCATCCCGTGGGTGGTGCGAATTTTTATGGACGCACTTTGATGTAATAAGTCGAGGCACGTTGCATGCAACTGAAAAGAGAGCTTGCTGGTCGGGTGGCCTTTACCTGTGGACCAGAATTCGCAATCGAAAAGGCTGTGAGGAATGGAGGCATGCGGGGTAATCATTCAGGCAAAATTCACATCACAGCCGTTTTTGGATCCATCCGAATTCGCTTAACCTATACGAAACAAATATTTGAGTTTAAAAGTGCGGGCAACTATTTCTAGGCAAGTATGATTCATTTCCGGTCAACTTATGAATTATGTGGCATGCCTTACTTGTCTTACTTGTTCTGGTCTCCAGCTTTTCACGATGAAGCGGTGGAGGAGATGCTCGTGAATTGGAAGAAATGTTGCCACAGCACTTGAGTTTTATTAAATTTATTAAAAATTTCTCACTTTAGAGGAACCGAGTAATTATGATCATTAAATACTTCGTCAATTGCTAGTGGGAAGAACTGATCAAACTTGTTTGTAAGCCTTATTGTCATTTTTGAATTAGCCTGCTTCGCTGTTCAACTTTTTTACGATTCCACTGCACTATAGCTTCTCCGTGGGTGTCGAATATGTCAGAGGAACCAGATGCTACCATTCACGTCTCAGCACAAAAAGCATCATTGGTATAAAAATAAGAACTATAAAATTTCGGTGGCAAAATAGAGCACCGTGAAAGAAAAGTGCATTGTGATACTTCAAGCAAGCTTATCGGACTGTTTGTTCTTACAGTAAAAATAGCCAGCACCTGTGGATTCGAGTAAGAACGCTGATTCAAAGGATAAGGACCGCTAGGCTTAAGAAATTACAACTTGCCCTCAAACCGTATAGTGCGTGGTTATTGTTATTTAACAACCAGAGTATCACTTCCAAACTTGAATGAAAAGAACGATCCTTTTCAATTTGGAAATTGGCGGAGGCACGAGAAACCCATTTAAACAAATAAACAGAACTTGTTCCGAGGATGCAATAAGTTTTGTAGGTAAAACAGAGCATATTGTTTTACCATGCTGTTGGCATTGTGCTACTTGTACTTGTCAAGTTACTTCCACCACTGTGATTATTGCAATTTGATTTTGCAGGCTATTTTGCTTTTACGAATCCACATTCAATGTGAGGAATTTCTTTCCTATCAGCTTAACTCAGGCGGTAGGTCGGATACGGTTGTCGCAGACTACTCTAATATGCCGAAGAAGTTTGGGTAAGTTCTCAATTCTCCGCAGCGGTAAAGATGACATCCTTGTTTCTATCCTCACACACGAGCAAAAGAACCATTTCCAAAATATTAAAAAGTCCCATACTTTAAGGAAAAATAGAAATATGTGTTTACAACTAGTGCCACCTGAAGGAGCAATGATTTTGCTTCTGACTTGAGAACTTGTTCCTTAACTCTCTCATTTATCGCTTCCAAGCCATAGCAGTAGCACCAAGCCCTACGGAACGTAGAAAATATGTAAATTCTGCCCAAATAGTAAGTATGCGATAGACTTTGGGGTAGTTATGGCAAATATATCAAATTTATGACCATTTCAAAATGTTACCCTTAAATGTTTAAGGGAACTTTAATGTGCCTAGATTTTCATTTTGACAGTCCACCATTAATAAAGGATTGTTATATGAGGATAACTCTGGATACCTAAGGTTGTATTAGGTCAGGTGACGAGGTATCCTCCACCGTCTTGTAATCTTCGGTGAGTGTCAAGCACATCAGAGGAAGGAAGTGCCACCTAAGACATATCAATACCGAGTTCTTTGTACATTCACATAACAGATGAAAGCAATTTGATGTTTGAAGGTGTGGCAGACATGAGTCCTTCAAAACAAATGCGTGACCTAAGGGGAATTGGCATAAGCCAACCTCTTGCAGCCATGCTGGATGGTGGAATTTCCTATACCTGGCCCACAAACCATACAATGCGAGATCGTTATCATCTAACAACCAAAGTGCCAATTTATCTAATACCGTGCATTAAAATGTCTCAATGATGTGTTGGCAACATATAGCTTGTCTTCTTTGATCCACCTCCCCTAAGATGAACGCCATTATTTAGTTCTACAACTTTTAGGAAGTTGCAATGGGTATACAAAGCCGTGCCTGTCTGTGAAGAGACTGTAGGTGAGAGAAGGGGCATTGCATCATTACAAGTAGCAAAATGGGTTTCGCAAATGCGGCGAAGGTCCGCCAAACCCCTGCCTTCCCCACGTACAAATGCTTAGAAAGTCTCATCTCTTTTACGATAGAGCACACCATGAACATTAAGATCTCTATACATATACGTATGTATTTTCAAACCCTGTAACTATATTGTCATTTCCCAACTCGCAAGTGGTACCCTTCCGCCGCTCTAACCACTGAATTTAGCAAAAGGTATGAAAAAGGAGAGGCAAAGGCAATGCTTCACAGTGGAAGGGGAGCATTAGGTATATAACTGGAATAGGCACTAGTGGTGAGTTCGGTCATTTTTGCTTTTCTCTGCACATAATACTCTAGGCGAATCAGTAATATTAACGAAACTTTGCCATAGGTGCTCCCTAAATCTTTTATATCTGCTGCTCCACTCCACCAAAGGGGATTCAAATGATGTAGTTAATTTCACAACTGCCCTGACTTTAAGTGCATTAGCTTGAAGCAGCCATTATATCCCTTTACTTTCTGTACATGCAGATCAACTGCAAGTCTGCACTTTTTCACGAATAAAACCATTTTGGGAGATAATATTAGCTTAAGCAAATGGAAATCATTTACCGTCAACTGATTTCCCCACAGTGCCTTAGAATGACTGCCAGTCTCTCCACTGACAAACAACAACTGTTGATGTTGAGCGGAAAACACTGACACAGCGGATGTTATAAACCAAGTAGAGATGCAATTAAGGCAAAAGTAAAGGATGTTTCAGTGAGTAGCACCGCCTAGGATTGATGGACATGCGAGATTTGACTGTAGCCATATTGGATTATTCGGAGAACAAATTTACCAAGAGCGAGTATTCTGAAAACATGTCAGCCACTTAAAAATGTGAACCTATATTAAGATTGTGAAATGACATTTAATTTTTTACCTTCAGGGGCCACTGTTACATAGCACTGACTGTTTACAGCATAAGATAGAGATCCATAAGTTAAATGATAGGTGGACTAACCATACCGTGCTCTTTCTGCGAGCACCCACTCACAGTTAACTGGGAAAACAGTCAGACAACAAGAAGCCATTCATTGTTCATTAAAAATAAAAGTGAAACACTGTGCAGGGCCTTCAAACCTGTGGAGGTATTAAATGAATGTGTCAAAGCACTCAGTCGTTCGTAATGGATTAAGCCTTTGAGGTGCCTTGTCAAAATATGGAGTCATAACAATTAATACCACGATGACGTGCAACATTTGCACACCCTTGAGGATTTTATTGCATAATTTATGCCCATGCAAGCTACCGCAGGCGTATAAAACACGACTGAACCCGTAGCAATGCTTGAGCAGCATCCGTGAGTTCCTTGTCACCATGGAGAAGGATAGCAAGTAGTTAATAGCATAACCTGTGTTTACATAAATCACCATCCACATGGTCCTTAACTACCATGACATGTGTTTCTGTCTCCCTGATTTTAATCTCTTTCTCCCGTCATGTTATCATCGCCCAATCAAGTGGTTGTACCAACTGTCAAGAATTCGCTTAACCTAAAATAGGAGAGAAATGCTGCTTGTGTATTCAAAAAATGGATCTTAGGACAGCGAGAATGAGGGTTGCAGGATTCATGTGCAGAGCCTGCCTTGTCCCGTCCGAGTTGTGCACTCCCAAGAATTTTTTATGCGAAAATGGGGGAGGGAAGCTGTTGAACAATAAATTGGTGCTCAGGTGTGACGATGAATAAAGAAGACTAAAGATTTTGTGGTTCTATATGGGTGTGCTGATACGTCGTCATGACTCTTTTTAGCCATTCTACGCAGTTGTTCAAACAATGGGGAAACCACGGAAGCAAATCGGAGCTTACGAGGAGGCGTAAGTACAGTGATGGATGTAAGTAAGTTGGGAATTTTTAATTTGCTAACCTCGAAGAGTTTAACTCAAATTTTTCCTCTTCACCCACTTAAAGTCTAGAGGGAAAGGGTTCGTCCCCTAAATTAAGCAACCTTTGAGTGCATTCACCAGTTTTGAAATATAAGGGGGCCTAAATCTTTGAGTTCCGGCCTCAAAAAAAGTGCTGCTTTGACTGTAAAAAGAGAATAACCTAGCATTGTATGGTTTGAGGACTTTCGTGCACTTGACCTCACCTTTTAATGTGGCGATTCCACTTGACTCAGTAATAACTACCCTTGCAATCGCATGCGGTGCAGCTTATACCATGAAAGAGTCTGGTAAGCCTGTCATAGGCATTCAAAAATGCTTTCATTTTCGCCAAGCACTTTGTCGGCAATTGTCAATCACTGACCTCTTTTGCAGCAATAAAGTCGCTATTCGTCAAGTACAGCCTCAAATCAGCTCATTGTCGAGACGTGCTCGGCAATTAACGAAAACCAGTGGGCCAGTGGAATGGTGTTTTTGCATAAAAACTGATAACTAAAAGTACCTGACGTGACTCCAGACAATCGCCTATTGGGTCATTTCATTCATGCAGTCATTTCCACTGCTTCCTTACTAGTGCATGAAGATCTCTGCTTTCAGTCCATTGCAAGGAGCTATGGAACAGATCTATAGCAGTGAATAAAGGTAAATAAGGCATTATTTTGTTACCTTTGGTTATGAAGTTGCTGCACAATTTCTTTTATCCAATCTACATTTTACATAAGCCGTGTAAAAGCTGCTAAAATCCAAAAATAATTGCTCAGTCTACTTTTTTGGTGTCGTGAAAGCGAAGATGGAATAGTGAAGAGCTAGAACGCTCAAAACATCCAACAGACGTAAAAACAACTACGAGGCTAATCTTATTTTGATAAATCCCTGATGTACCATTAATCGCCTCAATTTTATTACAGAGTTTGCTTCTATGAAAATCACGGGGAACTTAGGTGCATTTCATTTATTTAACCAAGTAATTCATACATCAGTTGCACGTTGCAAATACTTTAAAGCAACTTCCAAGGAGTCTAGGACGTCCATGAAGACGAGAGAAGAAATACTCTGGCCAAATACATATACTTTCCATGTAGGCAGGATCTAAGTTTATTGACATAGAAGGAGGCCCTAGAGGAGCACTTGATTGACCGCCTTACCGAAACAGAGAGTTAAACAAACAAAAGTAAAGATTTTTATTTATCAACCCGTTTAATCATTTGCAGAGAAACATGCGTTAAGGAATGTGGGAACTTCTTCCTAGGGTAGATGTTATCTCCTTGAACATTTAACAACATAAAGGTGGTTTCATATTTTACAAGCAGTAACCTTAGAGACACTTTGCATTGAAAAAAATATCGCATTTTAAATGAATACGTGGAGGAGAATGTCAAAACTAAGGAATTTACACATTTTTCAGCGGCAAACTCATCAATGAAGCATATTTTTAGTAATCCTAAGGAACCGATACTACCTCCACTCCCTCCCATTACCCTCGAAACTCAACTAAAGTTGCTTTGCGTACACATGGAAGAGGATGCCCTAAAGTGGTCCTCTACTGCACAGAACAACTGGTTTTGCGATATCAACCAACAACCAACAAAGCTTAGACGTGCTGATAAGACAAAGCTAAAATCTACGACAAGAATTTAACAAATTTTCAAATGAAAAGTAAGTTGTAGACGGAAGTGCAACGCACTTTTACTCGACATTTGTTAATCCACTTACACGTTATAAAAGTGCCTTTTTTAAATTGTCTTTTTAATGACAAAATCTTCCCCCTTTATTTAAGCTCTATTACATGCACATATCGTACTGCTTAACTCTATTGTTGCACCTGGTTTGCAAGGCAGTCTTTTAATATCTGTCAGACCTACTCGAGCTAAAATATCACTTTATTTTCCCTCATGTTTCATTTTACCATTCGACATCAACTTAGGTTAGAGTATCTAGGAAAAAGGGTTAAAAACTCTGGAAAGGAGAGCAGTGACTGCCTAACTTCTACCAAGAAGTCGTTGGGGCGAATATTTGCATGCACTACTGAGCCAACAAATTGCGTGCATTAAATTTTACAGAAAGATATGCACTTATTGCAACATACGCCTTGATGGTGCCAGTCAACCTTTCCTGCGCCCAGTGAAAGCTGCCATTTTGTCGTGCTTAATTCCTCTCCTAGGCAACTGTCATCAACTTATTGGAGGATGATTTACAGCTTTGAAATACTTAAGGGAAGGCGGTTGAGCATTCATCGGGCTTACGATTTGCCCTTTAGTTTGTTAATAAAGATTGGAAAAAAGGTAGACTTTTCTTTAAGAAGTAATTTTAAACGTTGCTTTGAATTTGATCTTGCATACGTATCAAAAAAACTTCCACTTTGTTTGCAATCATACCTAATATTACAAAGTTCAGTCCCGTATTTTTTTGCATCTTTACCTCTCCACGGTCTCTCTCTTCTTTTATGATACGAATCAGGCCAACCGATTGCAAAATGGCATTTTTTTGGTTGAAAAGCCCGAATTGTAGAAAGATGATCAAGGTTTAAGGAGCATTCCAGTTTGGTTCTTCCTCAAAGGCCATCAATGTCTGCTTAGACAGGAAGTCGGCGTGGTCTGATGCACCATAATGCTTTTCGTTTTGATTTCACCCTTGTAATTCGCTTGAAAGGCAAATCCTCTTGGCCTTGCCTAAGGTAGACCAACCCCTCTGTACTTCGGCTTTGTACCTTCGAAGTGCACAGAGCCAAAAGCCAAACACACACCAATTCTAATTATGGTAGCCAAGACAAAATGTATGATGATTTATGGCGTTGAAATATTTAGCTCGAGTTGCTTTAAAATGGACTGTCTGATACAAGGCACAGCTGCAAGCCAAAAAGCGACGAACGAAAGCTAGCACTTCTACTCTGAGGGTCTTCGTTCCACGCCTCGTCTGGCCTTAACAAAGATAAGTAGGCAATTTACTGACTTTAAATTTCTTACCCCTGGCAAGCTTACAGTATTTGAGGCCCTGTAGAAATGCTTCAGCATTCCCAAAGATCAGTAAGGTGGAGGATATCTAAAGTCATATTCATGGATTCTACGTTTTTCTTCAGTAAATACTACAGAAATAATCGACAAGTTAAATTATGGATTTGCGGACCGAGTCAATGATGTTAATGTGACCTGCCACGGTGTCAATTCAATGAAGCTGTTTAACATTGTGATTGCGTCACATTTCGCCTTGGCCACACGAAGATCAGAGGTCACTGCACTTTGGCTGGATGGTATTGTCTCCTGGCCATGTCATTAGCACCCAGCTCTTCATTACTCCAGCAGTACAATTGCTTCGGTAGCGGTATTTTCCCTTCTGTCTCCGAGTAAGCATTTAAGTAATAAAGTATTAGCAGCGAATTACAGGCCTAAACCAAAAGACGGATCGTGATGCGGTTTCTGCTACACAATACCTTATCTTAAACGTATGGAATAAATGCAAATGCAGCTGATGGAAAAAATCCATTACGACCCCATGAAGTCTACCACATGCATTTGCACCGATCACATGCTATTTAGGAATACTATTAACTAATGGGACGATGCTAGCCCTGACTAAGGCGAACGACTTCGTTGGAGAGCTGTCTACTTTTCTTCTATGTATGGGAGCTAGCAATGCATGCTAAAATATCCATTCGACGACTTGTCCCAAAGCTAAGCAACAAAAGTTCACACGCATAGGACCGTAGCATAATAGTTATTAATGATGAAGTAGCGATCCCACAATACTGCAGCATGATGCAGGTTTAGCTTCACTTAGAACGGATCTTGCGCCAGGAGTGCTTAGGTGTGAATCAGAGGCAATTCCTGTCCCGTAAGTTTCGGTCACGCTTGAAGCATAGCATCCAATAGGAGAGCAGTTGTCGTTTTTAATCTCGTTTGATTTGATTTGTGCAGTAGAATTCGTATGGAGCACCATCCCTTTTTAATGCATTCGAACTCTAAAATTTCATTTGGATTTTTGTGCATAATTACGCAACTTAGACAAAGGAAATGACATTAATAAATGCAGGCCACCTCTTTCCTCATAAGAAACTTCACCAAGCATTCCTTCACCAAAAAAATTGTTCCGACGGATTTCTACGAAAAAATGCAAAGCATAAAACTACGACAGACGTTTTTGCCTACCCAACCATGCATGAAAGTGGTTTGACCTTCCCTGAATGCATTTTAACTCAATCTCATGCTGTCAACTACATAGGAGATGTGATTGGGATTCGGAATCGCATTTCATTCTTTGCAGACATCCTCTGTATCTCTACCTACCATGCTAAGATGCAGATACAGATGAAGCGTGCTTTGTAGCTACCGGGGACATTTCTGGAGACACAGAGGCATGATATTGGGACAGAATGTGCACAGCCGAGTTAAGGAAGTCTAGAGACGGTTTTCTTTATGGTCTGTAGGCCTGAACGGTGGCGGTTGTTCCAGGGTGGGGCTTGCACCACCTAAGTTAGAAATCGAAGTGGCAATAATAAAGTTCTATTATTGTGGATTAAACCTCTTTAATTTTTCTGTGAAGATTCAAATTTAGGGGTATGCCTGAAATGCATTTAAGTCTTATTTTTCTTCTAGCTTAACACAAGCAAACAACTCAATTTTTATAGTTTTTCTCTAGGCCAATTGTGCATTCATTTATGTTGCTTAAATCTGGTCGAGAGCTGAGGAATTTTAGTGGAGCAAGAAGCTCCCATTTGTGGTACAGTATGTGGAATCGCCAGTTACTTCCTTTACGAGATCAGACATATGTAGCCCATACGTTGAGGAAGTTGTAACCCTGTTTCGTTATTTTTGCCGAGTTTATGACAACTGTTACCTTATTAAAAATCTGATGACAAAGCAGAAGCTTGGATTGAGCAGCAAATCGAGTCAGCAGTTTAATTGCACACATAAAAGTGAATTTAGTTTGCCCAAGATCCCAAATCTTTGAAAACAAAAATTTTGTATTTTGTAAAACAAACCCAAATCGAAGAGGATTTTGCGTGCAAAGGAAGACGATGAGAACCTTTTTCACAAAGGATTGTGTCTTTTTACCTGCAGGCTAATGCAACTTAAGATGCAGTCCTGGAAAATTTTAAGTTGGCAGTTGAACGAAGAGGAAGAATTTAGTTCAAACAGTTATTTACCTGCCAATAACAAGACACGAGGCATTGCTGAGGAAGACACACTTAATTACGTTTTGCCCTAGGTGAAATCCAAGTTGTTTCATGCTAGTGAGCAGCATGAATTTAAATCGTCGTTGACAATCCTTTATTCCCATCAATGCTGGCATTGACAATCCTTTATTCCCATCAATGCTGGCTGGCCATTGTCTGCTGCTGTTGTGGTTCATTGCTCCGATNTTTGCCCTAGGTGAAATCCAAGTTGTTTCATGCTAGTGAGCAGCATGAATTTAAATCGTCGTTGACAATCCTTTATTCCCATCAATGCTGGCTGGCCATTGTCTGCTGCTGTTGTGGTTCATTGCTCCGATTTTTAGGTCGGTCGGAAGATGTGAGCTGCGTTATGCCGAGCGGTAGGTTCCTTTCTCCCCAAATGCTGGCCTGATTGCTTTGTTTTTGCAACATTTCTTTTGCTTGCTACATGACGGCTGAAAGTGTTTCTGTGCAATAGTCTAAGTGGCACTGCACTCCGTGCGAAACTGAAGAACTCAAGTTCTAAGTTTATAAGAAATTTTTCGAGATTTGTTTCCATTTTAAAAGCTAAAGCCCTGGTGCACGCAAGTAGGCACCATTAAGTGCTGACAAAGCAACTTGTTGGTCAGGTGACTAACATTATTAAATCAGGACCTGTACTAAATATCATTTTAGATACGGTGGCGCTCCCTGGATTCTCGAAGCAATGTAATTCGCCGCAGATATTTTTAAGTCCGACGTCCTTCAACTGGATTATACAGAATGAAGATTAGGTGACAAAGATAAATATTAACTCTAGACCAAAGAATAATATAAAGAATGTGTCAGATGAGCCTCAATACAATGCCGTATATTCCTTAAATCACTAATACTAGTCTACCTCACAATTCCTTACGATGAACTGATAGA
Organism: Taenia saginata; assembly: GCA_001693075.2. Lineage (NCBI taxonomy): Eukaryota > Metazoa > Platyhelminthes > Cestoda > Cyclophyllidea > Taeniidae > Taenia > Taenia saginata. Next base: position 530,102 of record LWMK02000024.1, read on the forward strand.
AGAAGCATTTATGTGCTGGGAAAGAAACAATAAATTTTAATCGTTTTTATTTATTTAGTCCAAATTTCACTTTAAGAAAGGAATGAGACATCTGACGGCTGTCCACTTTATTCACAAATAATGGTACTTTGGCCGGAGCCACGTTTGTACCTTTAGTAAACGAGAAGTGTCACAGCAGCCGAATCGCACCAACCGTGAGTGGGTACTGAGTTGATTTGAGGCTGTAAGTGACTAAGTGTAAATGCATTACTCTAAGAAAGGTCAGTATTTTCGGCGATTGTCGACAATAAGGGAATGTGATTTCGGGTACATATGACAAGCTGATAAGCCTCTTCGATGGCATAAGGCACACTCATTACCACTGCAAAGGCAGCTATTATTGTTTCGTATAGGATCGGCGATTCATGGGGTAAGGCTAGTTATGCACAAGTTATCGTGTCATAAACTGCATCGTCATTCTCATTGCACAATTTAAGCAACAATTTAGAGCCTGGAGTCCGAAGGTTCTGACTCCCTCAATTTTGAAGCTGGTGAATATGCGTAAGAACTGTTGGATTTTCATCTACACATTATGTGAGTGAATTTTAAATTTTGTGTTAAACAAGGTAGAAATTAATGCCTTTTTATACACAACAACTGATTCGCCTTTACGTCTTCGTAAGTTCCAATTTGCTTTCAATTTTCCTGTGACATGAGAAACTCCAACGCACGTTTGGGCAGAGCCATGACGTCGCGCTGTCACAAATAACGAAGTGAGGGCTTGTACAACCACTTAGATGAGCGATGAGACTAACACGGCGAGAGAGAGTATTAAATTAGGAGATGCAGCTCAAATGTCACGGTGGTTGGAGACCACGTGGCCGGTGATTTACGTAAACACAGGTTGTGTTATCAGTTGCTTGCTGTTTATTTTCATGGTGACAAGGAAGCCGCGGACGCTGCTTAAACATTGTCACAAGTTCGGTCTTGGAAAAATTCAGCCTATGTTATAAAATCGCTTAGAATTTGCAAAAGCCGCATATCATTGCAGTACAAGTAGTTATGACTCCATGTTTTGGCAAGACACCTTAAAGTCCTAATTTATTACCTACAGCTAACTGCTTTGATACATTCATTTCATACCGCCACAGATTCAAAGTCTTTGTGCAGTGTTGTACTTTTAAGTTTTTCATCTAACCACTAATTGCTTGATGCACTTGTTGTTGTCTGTTTTTTTTCCATTCAAAAGTGAGTAGATGCACAAACAAAGAGCATAGCATGATAAAGAACATAAAGGTGGGATTAAGATGGTTTCCGATTGGTCATCCAAGAAGGAAGTAGCATCCGGAGTTGGTGCTATCTCTATTGTAGGTATTAAGAAGCGTTGAAAGAATATCAAGCTTTCCCGCGAATGGCGAGCTCATTTAGAAAGAAAATTTCAAGGTACAAGCATCAACATAGCAGAGGTGTAACAATATTGCATTAATGTAAAAATGTACCCATCTCCAGCGCATTGCATTGATGGCTCACGTAGTCGTCATTTGACTCATAAATCTATGCCTCATGTTGTAAACAATGTCAGTACTATGAGATAGTGCCCTTTAAAGTTAGAAGGAAATTTCTGGTTAGCAAGTTAAGCAGGAGACAGCATTTCAGGGCAAGATAGGATGCTAAATAAGTTCACTGAATAACCCAATATGGCTGCATTCAAACCTCCCATGTCTGTCCTTTCTAAACGGTTCCGCTCACTAAACTATTCAGTTCTGCCTTTATTACATCTTTACTTAATTTATAACATTTGCTGAGTCAGTATTTTCTGCTCATTATCAGCGTTTGCTGTCTGTTATTGGAGAGACCGGTGAACTTTCTAAGACACTGCATGAATGTCAGGCGACAGTGAATAATTTGCTTTTGCTTAGACAAAAAAGAGCTCCCAAATATTTACAAAAGTACGAAGGTGCCGACCAGCAGTTTCCATGTGGGTGCAGAGTCTAAGATGATACAATGACTACTTTTGACTAATGTACCCGAAAGTAAGAGATGTGAAATTACCTACATCATGCAATTCCCTTTTGACAGAGTAAATCAGTAGAAATAAAAGATTTAGTGACTCGCCCGGATTATTATGTGCAATGACAAACAAAAGTAAGTGAAAACACCACCGACGCTTTTTCCCGTTGCATGCTAAATGCTTCATTTGCACCAAGAATTATTGTCTTTGCCTTTCCTTTATATATCCTTTGCTCATTTAGGTGGTTTTAGCGGCAACCAAAATCTCGTCTGAGGCAAGACAGCAGGAGAATACGGCTTACGATTTAGGGAGTGGCAGCAAGGTAATAAAGTTCAAAAACCCACAAATATGGAGCTCTTAATGTTCATGAAGCCTTTGTGTATTAAGAGGAGGCAGAAGATTGTTTAACAATAAATGCACACCCAAGTGTGTCGACCAAAACGATCTTCTGTATTATTCACCACATTTGGTAGTTGAGAGATTGTGAAACCCGTTTTGCCACTTGTGATACTGTAATGAACTTTTTTTGCCTGTCTTCCCTTCACAGACAGGCACAACTTTTATGCGTCCATTGAAACCTCTCTAAGAAGCTGCATAACAAAATTATGACTTTCACTTTATGGAGAAATTAAGCCAACAAAGGCGAGGCATGTGACGCCAAAGCATTGCTAAAGCATTTTACCCTGCTATACTGGAGAAATTGGTACCCTGCTATATGATAATAACCACGCATTTCTCATGGTTTAGTACATGCCGACTTTTTGGCCTATGCCAACAGGCGGGGTACTAATGCTATTTTAAAGAATGGAAGCCAATTCCTATCGTCATTCTTTAGCGGAATGAATCGCATTTATAACTCACAATGAAATGGCACAGGGTTAGCCTTCATTCAAATGAAAAGAATGTGCTGTGGCGCCTTGAGTCTTCCATAATTCTCGGTCATGATAAATAGCGTCGACGCACAGCAGAGCTGGAAGCCGCTGAACTGGTCCGGATGCCAAACCAATCAGCGGAGGTGAAGCGGCAGATAACTATAATATCGCTTCGCCAAAAGCGTCAAATTGATTGTCAAGCTACCTGCCGACTACAATTTGACAAGATTGCAAAATCACGTGTCTTCGACATTCAGATATACCACTTTTGGGAAGCTGCTAAAGGGAAAAAAGAGATGTTATTCTGTGATACTTCATAATCATGTTATTGTATGCGCCGTTGACAAGCAGTGTTTTTTACATGTCTGTTCTGATTTCATGAAGGCAACTGAGGCAGCAGTTGAAATCAACAATGGAAGGTCAATTGGACATGTAAAGGGATGTCTTGTGGCAAAATGTTAGACGGAATTAGTGGTGTCACAGCCTTGTGAGCGGCCACTTACCGACTCCTGGTTTTCCACACTGATCATGTGGGAATGCCGGTCGCCGGTTGAAATCAAAGCTACAAAAACACACTCAATTCCAACAGTGATTTGTGCAGAATAAGTGCCACAATTAATATGAAGAGGTGCCTTGTTGTTGCTATTTTCATTTCTAATAGTCCATCATAATTGTATGTCTGTCACTCAGCTTAGTATTTCAATCATACCTAGCCTGACCATTGTAAAAACATTTGCAGCAGAATTAGTGGAGCGTAACATGAAGAAGATAAGGGCCCATTCAAAAAGTTGCTTGCTTAAGGTGGAATATTCTGCACCTTCACACCTTAGACGTTAGCGGAAGTGAGGCGAATCGGTAATTTTGACGGTGTAGAATTTCCTGACGGATGCGTTCACAAGAGCATAGCACAGTTGGCCTATTTTAGGTAGTACAAAGGTAATACTCTTAATAAACTGTTGAATTTGCGTTGAAAATGTTTACCAATTCACTTGCGCCTTAATTTTTGGATGATGGTTTGGATGCACAGAGGAATCCCCAGCCCAAACAAACTAAGCGTCAGCGGGGGCCGCAGTATCTTGTTATCACGATTTACGAAAGGAAGTACACTTACTATTTGCCTCACTTTCATCGTCACAGTTGGGCATACATTTATGGCCCGACAATCACTCATCACCTTCACGCCCATTTTTCCTCTGATGTTTGCATTCCTTTTGGGAGAGAATGCGCCACGCAATTGAGCGCCGCAAATCTTTCCAATTCGCCGAATTTAGTCGGCCTCATTGTTTTTAATTGAGGATAATTGCTTCAAGTGCTAAAATGAAGGAGGTAAGAGCCCACGCGGGAAAAGGTCATTACAGGGGAGGGGACAAAGCGAATGGCACGGTGGAAGGGGAGCACGTGACCTGTGTTTAAAATGGACATTGTTTGCACTTGTATTTCCTTTTTTTATGCCTTCCAACAAATCACTGATAGTCCCATTTCAATTGCCTACTGGAATGTGCATGAGTTTAGTCGATTGGCTCAAAATCGTTGGGATTCGCAAAAGTTTTATAGCCTTTTTTACCCTTTATTTCAACAAGACGTATATTCAACACTTGCTCCGCTGAGAAGCGACCAAGAAATTTTTTAGACCCAATCATACCCTCACAATTGAAAAAGTGGCGTACATAGTGATTAGTACTTACTGCTTTCTAAAATTTATTCTCCTCTAATGTAACTGAGTGGGCACGCCGAAAAGATAGCAAACACCAACCCGTAAATGAGCTCAAATTGAACTTTGAGTCGGTTTCAATGTAATAAGTGGTCTAGTTTGTTGGAGCTCTCTGCACCATAAGCGTGCTGAAGGATAGTAGGGTGCATAGCTAGGTGCAAGGCATCCTACCAACCCTGTCTCTAGGCACAACCGTTCCGCCTATTAGGGTTACGAAGATAACACTCATGAATTCCTACCACTAATTGTAAAATTAATTTGTGTTTCATTGATGGAGGTCTCTTAGGCTTAAAACTAAGAGATTTTTGGTTATTTATCTGCAGTCTGACCGGTGCCACGCCAAAACGATTGCTCATCGAAACTGCATTCTACAAATAATCACACACTTTTGCATCCAAGTCTCACTTCAGTCAAGTGTAGCTTAAATTCAACTGTACACACCACGTACTGTTCTTAATCGTTTTACATCGTCAAACACCACAAATAGCAAAAACGTTTGCTTCTGTCTTCGTTACATTTGAACCAATTTTTTCATAGGTGCATAAGTTTTGATCTTTACAAAACTGGTGTTCCTTAGATATCGCATTTATTTCTGAATTAATTGCTGAGACTTTTTAAACACAGTGACTGTGAGAGCCAAAGAAGCATCATAAATGTATGCATTCTGCGGCCCGTTAATCTCGTGTTTACATGTTTTTCTATCAGAAAATTATTTAAAACTGGTTAGACATGGGAGAAAAAGTGCTGAATAGCCATTCACAAGGGGTTGGGTGGAGCCATCGCTATGTGAACATCTTCACGTCTTAGCCACTTCTTTTGAGATAATTAACTATGATAAAAGGAAACTGAAAAGAGCTAGAGCAGTTCTAAACCTGACCTAACCAGGCTATTTTACATTTATCAAAACGCAGTAGTTGAAATGGGATATTCAGTCAGCGCCAAAATGGTTTTAAAGCAAAAGATGAGGTAACCACGGGAAAAAAGCCAAAGGATTAATTTTGAGGGGGGGTGGGGAGTGTGCAGCAAGAGAGTAGCTTGAACTCTTGTAAATTACTAATTACCCTTGGGTGCTGCAGCTGTAAAATTAGAATGCAAAAGAGGACTCCAAAAGAGAGCTGGGTAAAGAACGAGGGCTAAAGAGTTGCAAAGTTGGCGTTGTCCAAGCCAAGTCGGAAATCCATTATCCAATGGCAAAATAGGTTTACAGCACTGCAACATAATAAATGCCAATTTATGCGCAAATCTTGTATAAGTTTGCACCAAAACGTGGTCAAAACTTTCCGACAGGCCTTCAACATGACGTAGTAATGCTTATCTACAGCAATCGCACCTTACCGAGGCGCTGCAGTGATTAAGCAAACTACAGCTACTGGAATAATCAAAGAGGTACAAAAGTGATGCTACTATGTAAAAACTTCACACCTTAGCATATTCCATTGTGGACGCGCATCAGTGTTTACTTCTGAATAATGTGCCCAAAAAGTCGGAGCAGGTGTGAAATTAGTTACATTGAGCAAATTACTTTGGTAAGCAAAGCAGCAGGAAGAAGGAATTTGGTCAGGACAAAAGGTTCTTCAACGTGATGGCTGAATTGATCACAAGAAAGTGTGGAAGAGTGAACCATGAAGTGATGCGAATGACGAATTTGAGTCAATAAGCAAGTGCCCAAGTTGCGAACTTCCTACCAGCTAATAGGAATGCAAATAGAAACGAATGCAAAATTGCTGGCAGAAATATTCCTATTGTACATTTTGGGTGAATTTTGGATTTATGAGTGCTAGATTGGGCGCTCATTGGAACGGTGCCTTGAAAGGGGCATTTTGGCCTATTTTACACCGTCTGACCACTGAGGCAATTTATGCGGCACTTGCACAGGCATAAAGACCTTCTAGTTCCTTTAGTGGGGTGTCTGCTTTCCACCTCAAAGCCTTCTCTTGTATTTTGTAGGATGGAATTGAACAGAGTTAAAATCCTCTTTTGCTTTGTGGTTGGTGTTATAATTATTGAAGTTTCAGGTATGTATGCAATGTGGAGCAGATTAAAAGACGCAGTCATTGCTGCCCCGACTAAGTACAAGCAATTTCCAGGTACTGTGGTGCACAGATGCTGCACATAATTGCCTCAAAGCAAAACCGTTTTGGATTGTAGTATTCCGGAATGGCCGCTCAAGCGTGGTATGCTATTGATGGTTCTGCTTGACTACTTTTATGAAGCAGTCTACCATAACCGAAATACCTAAAATCTATGAAGCTGTAGCCATACAAGACCCCTTGGAGGACGAACAGGGGCTAAGCACTAACGTTTACACAGCTGACATGCTGAATGACTAAAAATATTTTGACATGGTTTGATGAGTTTGCTTCTTAAACAAGACACAAAGATTACCAAAACTGCAAGCTTTCACCCTCACACCATTTTGGAACTTGTCTAACCAAACGGAATGGGAGTTCTTCATCAGAGGCAAAACGTCAGATGAGAGGTGAAAACTCAAAACGAAACATACTCACGGTTGGTTACAGTGTCTCAGAAATTTGGCCAGTTAGTCCACCGAAAACAGCGTGGTTTTCAATTTTTAGACTGCGTTTGACTCATGTGGGATTTGAATTCAATAATGTCGGCCTATAAAATGAACGTCTTTTAGACAAGTAGCTATTTGACAACGCATTAACCCACCTAGAAAGTCTATCCATGTTCTTGGATGTGAATACAAATGTTTTCGAATTTTAAACTCCAGAGTTCAACAACGATGCTCACAACAGGTGGTGCGGTCGTGAGTCAAGTGACAACTGGACCAACCATGGAATGATTTTGTCCGAAGACAAAAGATGTCAAAGGGCCTGCCATTTTGCTGTCCGATAGGCAACACGAACCCCTGATTTGCTATGCTGAAAAATTTCTCTCGGTCCTTCTGTCTGCTCACGGTAGAGAGCTTCAAATCAGTATTGCATTGCCTCCTTTTTAAACATATTAGAATGCAAATTGATTTTAATTATATTTTCTCTTCACCCCCAAATAACTTTTAAGACAGAAAAAGTGGAGTTTAATTGGGGAAAGGAAGATCATGATCGTAATGCTTCGTTGAGCAGTCATAAAATAAACGTTTAGATGATCTTGTCGAGATAATGATGTGGTAACTGTCAAAAGGTAGATTCCAGAGCATAAACTTAGCTCATGCGAATTCCTATAGGCGTTTAAAATGGGACAAACTGGTGGCAATAATTACGTGATATCTGTGAAGCACTCAAGGTCGTGGAGGAAGTAAGTGTGATCACAACCTATGCTTGCACACAACCCATGCCAAGTGGTCGCCAACCACCGCAAAAAATTGTTTCGCATCTCCACTTCTAATCCTCCTTTTTCTTGTTACGCTCAGTCCTCATTTAAGCGACAGCGACAACTCACCGCAAAAAGGAGGAAATACTGCCTGCAAATCTAACATTTGGCCATAATGCAGCAGCTTCAAGAAAATTAGTAGTTGAAATAGTCCTTTTGCATGGCGTGCTTCATGTCAACGGAATTGGGACTTCCTTTGGCCTAAGCAAGTAAAGGTGACGGGAGATTACTTGACCGCCAATGCCTGTCTAGCTGTGACGATGAAAAGGAGACACTGCAACTTCTGGAGTTGCAAGGTGCTAAATGTGCATGAAACTGGAATTGGTCAAATGTGACACCCACTTATCGTCTCAAATAATGGACGAGTTGTGAACGTAAATTTAAACTTACAAAGAGTGAGGATAAATGAGCAAATACAAATAACTTGTTTGCTCAATCAAGGCATTTGCACACCTGTCAATTTAAAAATTAAGGACCCTGTACTTGTCTTTTCAATTCAAAAGTGTGAATTTGGCCGTTAAATGACAATGTCCGTGCATCGTTTGGCGCTATAGTCATAACATAGCGAATTGCACTCTATAAAGTGGCAAACTGGCTTGGTTCGGTGATTGTGGTGATTGCGAATGCGCGGTTCATGCTAAAAATTTTGAAGTTGGAATTGCAGAAGAGGTAAGCGACAGTCAAGGTATTATTTTGAAGGCCCATGGGATATGTTTTCATTTGGTATTCCACCTATGCTTTGACAAAATGCACGATGAGATCGAAACAACGTGTAGTTGGTCAGAGTTGGAGTTGCGGCTCTTCTTCATTATTTATTCCCTGACTACCTTCGGGTAGCCAAGGTCGCCGTAACTAAATGGAAGTCTAATGGATATCTTGCATGTATAATTGCCTCATGGATCACAATGTTACCACTACTTTCTTCTTGGCACTATCCAAACCAAGAGTGAAAACAAGCTAATCAGGAGCACGTTGCGTTATATCAAATTGGGTTCTTACAATGGTGTACACCCAGTTAGATACAAAGGCAAACTCACACTCGATCTATGGGACAGCCACCGATTACCGATGGATCACTTCAATGTGCCCAATTTTAAAGGGATCGCATAGCTATAATCTATGTCCACAGGAGCGTTTGGAATTAAGCAAGTATTGTTGTTAAGAATCCTCAACCACCGCTTAATTTGGAAAACTGAAATACTCTGCTCATGAGTAGACTACCTCACAAAAGGGACCAAGACAGTGCCTATGTGACATGCGATGCTAAACTGTTTGCCTTCGTTAATGTGCTGAGCAAAATGCGGATCTTTTGAACATTTGACAATGTTGGAATATCCTATCATTGGTACAGAGTCTTGTTTAAAGTAACAGTGGATTCAAATATCCCGTAATGCCATTACTATGTATTACCATGAAATACCGCATTGCAAATATGTAGAGTAAAACATTAAGAATAGGACTAATGTGAATGATTTTCAAATTCCTCTGGGGATTTGATCGTTTTCCACCGTTCAAATCATCGGTGGCGTATATATTTTGGCTACTACAAGGTATGGACACCAACTTCAATTCCTCTCGTCATTCTCAAAACTTAATCAAAAGTAATTCATGTAATGCAAAATGGAAAAATTTTAAAGTTTGCAGCAGTAACTGAAATAAAATACTTTTCCACCAGCATTTGCTGCACTAAAAATGCAATGATGGAATTCGGGTTAATGATGGGACGAAATTTGTAGAAGTAACTTATGGACGGGATGAAGCTACATTTATCTTGAAACACTAACTTAAGTCCCATTCCCTCGTCTGGGAGCCAGTCACACCTTAAAATTACTAGCTTTATTACAGCATGGTCTAAAAACACTTTCTCGTAAAGCTGTTTATTTAATGAATGAAGTTTGCTTTCTATGTTTTAGCTCTTTTACATTGTATATGCATATATATGTATAACGGTTCCAAAGCCCGTTGCGACATCTGGTGCGTGAGGTAATCTTTCACTATCTTTCAGACCTACTTGAGGTGCAGTCCCATTTTGGTTCTCAGGTCAGTTTACATCGTTCAACACCAATATAATGGAGAGAATCTGAAAAAAAAAGCGGCAACACCAGAAAAAGGAGGTAGTGGCTGTCAAACTTCTTCCACGAGGTCATCAGATCTGCGCATTTGCATGCACGATTGGGCCATCAAATTGCGTGGATTAAATTTTACAGGTAAACCATTTCTGATACAGCGAACGCCTTGAAGTTGCCATTCATTGGCAATCTTGTGCCTCTCAAATCATTTTGAAGAACTCATTTGATTTTAGAAAATGCTTTAGATAAGGGTGGCCAGGTGGATGGAAGGCATGTTTTCCCGGCCATGTCGTAGCACCTTAGCCCTTCAATACTCCAGTAGTACATTTACTTCTACAGCATCATCTCCTCTTCTGTCTCTAGCAAAGTCTCATTGCACTAAATTTGTGGTGGCGAACTACGGGCTCAAAAATAAATGAAAAACAATGCAACGCATGCTGCATGATGGCCAGTCTTAGATGTACGAAAAAACTGCATTTGCGGCGAATGAAGGAATCCATGATGATTCCACCAGGATAGTTGGAAATGGCGTCTAATATCTGCATCTGCTCCAGTCTCGTGTCTTTGGGCATGGTGTTAACTAACAAGGTTATGATAACCTTAAAATAAGGTAGAACATTTTTTACAGAATCGCCCATTGTGCCTCCATACATAAGAGCTAGCAATACATGCTGAAATCAGCCATCTGATGACTTGTATCAAAACTAGATAGTAGAATTCAAATCTAGCATATTTGTTACTAATGCATTAGGAGCGGTGTCATAAAAACACAGCAAGACTTGGGATTAATTTCACTTTGAAGGGACCTCAGATTAGGAATGCTAAAAAGCATTAAAAGCAAATCCTTAATCGCACCTAAAAAGAAAAAAAGTTTATGCACTACCACCAGCAGGCCTCAAATCAAGCCACATTTCAGTCACCACCGCATGGTGAGTCTGAGGTATGCAATAAAATTCTTAGACAGCTTTTCTATTGTAATGCGTGCGAATTTCAAAATTTTCATAAGGCTTTTGAATACAAGTGCACAATCTAGACAAAGTAAATGGCATTATTAAATGCGGACCACCGTGTTCCCAAGGAACGTCTTTGTTGAACATCCACTTACTGGCAAGACTGCTCGGTTGGATTTCTACGGTAAAAGTGCAAAGCCTTTGCACCTTTTCTACATGCATTTTAACCCATTAATTTGTCTGCAAATGCCTTTTTATGCTGAGCGAATGGATAATAATTAACCTTTTGAACTGTGCTTTCTTTTTTGCAGGAATCCTTTGTGCGCAGAGAGTCCATAGAAGCCTGTAGTGTAACATTCTGTTGCAATAAAATATAGATACCGATGGAGTTTGCTTTGTAGCTACTCGAAAATAACATTGAGGCAAAAAAGTATGATACTGATGCAACAGTTGTTTTTCAACAATAGGCTGGTAGCGTGAGTTGGGCAGTGAACCAAGTCAGCAGTTTAATAGACCACATGAAGGAGTGGATTGGGGTTGCCCACTTTCCCTTTCCTTTCCCTTTAAAATGATTAGAGATCCTTTTCTACCAAGAATCATGTCTCCTTACCTGTAATTCAGCGCAACTTAAGAAGCAGTCTTAGTAGAGTTTGAGCTTATATTGAATACAGAGGAAGAAAATAATCTAAAAACAGTAATGTGTTTGGCAACAGTGTGACACAAAGCATTGCTGAAGAACAAGCCGTTTATAAAGTGCTGTCTTAAGCGGAATCCAGGTTGTTCCGTAAAATTGAGCATTATGAACTTAAATCTTCTCTAATGTACGTGTGGCTCCGTCAATTCTAGCTGGCTATTGTGCGCTGCTGTTACTGCTGTAGCTCACTGCTCCGGTCGGTCTTTCGGTCGGTCAGCAGCTGTTGACTGGGCTGCGCCGACAGAAGGGGTGTGGCTTACCACTTGGACTATGCAGTGTGCGCACCGATCAGATGTTGTCAGACAAACGCTTAAATGGAAACAGTGCGTCTGTAAAGTCGTAAAGCAGGTGCGAATACAGACAGCAAAAGAGTGTCCAAATTTAAACACAAGATGTCCGAAAATTTTTGCATAATTGTCTGACTTATAATAGCCAAAAACTTATTGTAAACTGGTCCTTCAATATCAGACCTTTGAACACTATTGGACAAGATTCACAAAATATTGCATTGGTCACTCACTAGTAAGGAACTTTAGCCAGATTTTGAGCATCGTGAGACAGGCCACTTTCAATCCACTGGTCCTATACGATGGTGAACCTCGTCCTCGATCTCAGAGCTTGGCTGCTATGCACCGCGTCTTTGATGAATAGTCTTCCATTATCAGAATGTGAACCGTTTCCTTTTTTTTAGTGGATGGTGGATAACTCATAATGTCAGTCGCTACTTGACTTTCTGGAAGTTCCGCAGTCATAAATTGAATTAACGTTAACCCTATTGCCTATGCTTCCCTTGTAAAGAGATTTTCTTACTTGGGGCGAAATCTGTATCCCCATAAGACTGTTTTGGAGACAAAAGCGGCCATCATGCTAGGAATAAAATGCATCGTCAGTACATAGGATGACTAGAGGCTGTTAGCGTACCAAGTAGGACTTGCAGCTCAGTAGAAGCATAAAGAGAAAATCGAAACAAGGACTTACTAAACAAGGAAACCTTTAAAGGGCAGTTAAGACGCGTCAACTACTCGCTTTAGCAGACGCCATTGATACTGAGAAGAAAATGAAAGCAGATGCCCTTAAGCCATGGAAGCATATCCACACTTACCGTAGTTCCTAAACAAAGGACGTCATCTTTTAATAAATCAGCTCAACCATTAGCCATGCAAATCGGGATGCAAAATCAAAGGCTGCAAGTAGAAATACCTATAGGATTAGGGTCTGTGAAACCTCTTGCAATTATATGCAATGTACAAATCAATTATGAAGGAATCCCAACCGCATTTGCATATCAGCACTCTAAAGCACTTTTGAAAGAAAAGTCTTGCCCTTAAAATCATACTTGCCTCGGCATTTCAATCGTCTTATGACTCAAATTTGACCGTTTAATCACTACTTTAATGACAATTGTCTATGGTGGAGAATTAGGTCCCGTAAAATGGTTGCACAGGGTGCATGGAAGTTTGGGGATTGACAAGGTTACCAGACACCCTCGAAACGTTTGCTGCATCAAGTATTAGTAGGAGAGCCATTATTCCTGTGCGAGAAGCTAGACAACTACCACCACCTATTAGAATAGCTGCTGTATTTTACCCTAAACATTCCACCTCAAATTAGTGTCAAATGTTTAACAGGCGTTTCAGAACAGTGTTTGGCAAAAGGAAATTGCATTTAAGGGAGCAAAATGAGATCCAAACAATAGGAAAGCACAATTGTTGGCAGCAGACGGTCTGAGATACAAGTTGCTGAAGTGGAGTCGAGCGACACAACACAGGCATTTGAAGGGGCGGCGCGAAACAGTGTTAGAGCATATGCTGCAAAATAAATGCAAATATTCTTTACCTATTAAGTGTTTTCACTTTTATATCAAGCTATTGACATTTTACCCTGATTCCAACTTATTTGCCTTATTATGCCTGTGGCTTTACAAAGATAGGATCTTATTTAAACTACTTTTGCAAAGCAATGAGCAGACCACTATGGGTTAACTCGTACAACTCCTCAGAAACTTCCTAATTTGCATGCATTTAAAGAACCTCTGATTAATTTTAAGGGCACCAGAAAAGAATAAATATAGCGTCGACTTGAGAGCATACTTCACCAAAAATCCAGCTGCTGGTAAATGACTGACTCCCTCAGGCAAAGTCTGGGCCATTCACATTAATTATGATTTTGATGTCTCACTCCAAGTAGCCATTTCGTGACTGAGCAATGTGTAATTTGCGGGGAATATTCGAGCCGACACACTGAACTGTCCCCGCACAAGTAGTTTGCACATTCATTACTAAATAGGCGGGTCAATGAGTCTTTTCTCAAAATTTGCACAGTTTCGTTCTTGTGAATGCAAACCCTCTTAAATTCGAAACCGGCAAAAGCACACAAGATAATTGGGAATCTTTACACCAAACTTTTCTTAATTAAGCAAAAAAGAAATTAATGGCTTATTTGCATCACCTAATGTAGATTTACCTCTAGACAAGTTCTAATTTATTTCCTAAGTTTTCCTGTAATTTGAGAAACTCCATTGGACGTCTGGAAAGAGCCATGAAAAACTGATTTGCGCTCACCTTCATATCCTCAAAGAATGTCCAATCTTTTCCTTTTAATCGCCACACATGACCATTTGCTGATTAATAAGCAGATTTTCTTCACTATCACACATAAAGTTTTGGACTTCCACGACTCTGATGGGGTAGAGCATGCCATGCACAGGAAACCTGCAATCTTTTTAAAATCGCTCAATTCTTCTGACTTGCGACTTATTTTTAAATACACAGACAAACCATTGACAGTTACTGCGACCACTTGGTTGGGTGATGAGACCAACGCAGATGGAAGGGATTAGAATCGGAGAGGCAAAACAAATGCCACGGTGGGGAGAGACCATGTGGCTGGTGAGTTGGGTAAACACAAGTTGTGTTATCAATTACTTGCTGTTTTTCTTCTTTATGGCATTAAGGAAATCGTGAATTCTGCCCAGACATTACCACAAGTTTATTCTTTCTTTATACGCCTGCAAGGGCCTGTATGAGTTTAGGTTATCAAAAAAATCACTGAGGATTTGTAAAGGTTCCAATTCGCTAGGGCATAGTTATGACTCCAAATGTTGATGGGACAGCTTATTTTTAAGCCATTAATAATTGTAATACTTTGTTTGTTCGAACTGCCAGTTTCGGTCACTTGGGTGGCCATATTGTACTAGCCGGTTGGCCGGCCTCCGGGCCGTGCCAACATCTCCCAAGACCTCTGGTTTCAGGATATGTATTCTGCCCTAGTACTATGCCTCCTTTTACCTTAAAGGAAGTATCGGTACGCTACATTAATGACCGAGTGTTCAAATGCACTCATTTGATACCTGCGCAGTTTTATTCAACAAATCCTTGCACTTTTAAGCTTTTTTAATAATAGATAATTCACTTGTTGTCTGACTGTCTTTTTTCATTCAGAAGTGAATAGATGCACGCACAAAGAGCGTAGCATGATGGAGACTTAAGAATGGGATGAAGCTGGTATCTAGTTAGTTATCCAGGAGCGCAGTAGCGTCCAAATTCGGAGCTCCCTCTACCGCAGGTAAACGTTACTGCCAGGAGCGAGCTTATTTCGTTCATTTAGAAAAGAAATGTCAAGAGCCAAGCCCAGACGCATCAGCGGTGCAACGATAAGGCATTCATTTTAAAAATGTGCTTATCTGAAATACATTGGCACGTAATAATCTACATCACATTGTTAGCAACATTGGTGCAATGAACGATGATGGTCCCTAAGAATAAAGATTATCCTATAATTTAAAGTGGAAACTGCAGTTTGAAGTAAGTTTAAGTGCTGTCAAGATGCTTACTCATAATAAATGAGTTCTCTGTATTCAAGTTGTGCATCTCCACCATTTCTATACAGTTTCACGCACTAGCATATTTAATTTTGTCTATATCAAAAACTTAGTTAATCTCGAAGCTTGGTAAAGACAGTGGTTTATTTTCGCACCAACAGTTGCTGCCTGTAGGTAAAGAGAAGGACATACATTCTAAGACAATGCAAGAACTTCTGCCGATGGATGGGATGAGATCTCAAAATAGATATTAGAGTGTGAAGGTGCAGCCTAGCAGTTGTCATGCAAGATAAGGGACTAAGGCGATATAATGACTACTTCTGATTAATGTGCACAAAAGCCAGGACATTTGTGAAGTTAACTATATCATGCGAATTCCATTATGCAGAGCAAAGCAGTGGAAGCAAAGTATTTAACCAGCGTCTTTCGTATTGTTATATTAATTTCAATGATTAGCTTAGAGGATCATAGCCAGTTAAAAGGAAAAATGGCTAAATTGACTGCCTTTACTTATTACAGTTGCAAGCCACTTTCTCTTCCTCCACTGTGAAACATTGTCTTTGCTCATTTAAGTGGTTGCAGCAGCTACCGAAATTTCGTTTAAGGCAAGGCAGCAGAAAGATGCTGCCTAGGAGTTCGAGCATGGCAAAAAGGCAATAGGTATCAAAAACCTTAATGTGTGGAGCTCTTAATGTTAATGGCGTTGAGATGCTAATTTCCAAACCTTTATGTGCGGAGAAGGCAGGAGATTGTTGGACTATTAATGGTGCATGCTCAGGTGTGACGAAAAAAAATGAATTTTTATGACCTTCATCGATTCAGAAAGTAGGGGAATTGCAAAACCCTCTTCGTCACTTTTAATGATGCAATGTCACACTCTCGTCTTCCTTCTCTTCACAGACAATCACATCTCTGTACATCCTTCGTACCTTCCCCAAGAGGATGAAGAGCAAAGTTATAACTTTCAGGCTAGTGAAATTAAACCAATTAAGGCAAGTTATTTGGCGCCAACATACCATTAAAATAGTTCATTCTGTTTACCAGACAAATTAACCCCTCGAGTGTTAGATGACGGCGACAAGGCATTGTACGGTTTGAGGGCCAGGTATAGAGGCGGTAATTTCACGTGAATCAGTATATACCCACTTCATGGCTGCATAGAACTCAGCTTATGCCAACAACTACGAAAAGAGTTCTACATAGGCTACCTAGCATTAGTTCATCGTACTTTAAATGCATTAATTGCATCTGTGCCTCACATTTAGGCGGTACAAGCTTAACCTCCACTCAAAAAAAGTGTTCTTTGCGCCTCAAGCCTCCCCCAAAGACAAAATGAGACATAATTTTCGGTCATAATATGTACTGTCCATGCACAGTAGATCTGGACACTACTCGTCAGGTCCTGAAAAAAATGTCTCTTCGCCAAAAGCGAACAAGATCGAACAAGCTGACGGCTACAATTTGATAGGGTGGACAGCAGCGCTTCCTCTTCACTTAGTTGTACCACATTTGGGAAGTAGCTAAAGAGAGAAAAAAGATGCTCGAAAACATGTTATTACAACTGTGCATTCATCGGTGTCGACATGCAGTTTCGCTCGTCTCTCCCTTATTAGTGTGTTTGTATGCGTCCTTTCTGGTTGAAAGAAGGCAACTGAGACAGCATTTGAAAGCACCCATGGAACACAAATGGGGCGGGTTCAATAACGACTGATGGAAGGATGGTTCACCAGCTTGCTTTTTCGTGCTGTGCCATTCCAGGCAAAAATGTTAGATGAAATGAGGTACGCCAAATCCGTATGGATAACCACCCACCGGGTTCTAAAATCGGCAGTGATCAGATATGAATGCCGCTTGGCGGTTTGCATCTAGGCCACAAACTCCCCGCGAATACCCACCAGTGATCTGTGAAGAATAAGTGACACAAACAAACATAATTATTGCTATCACGTTTATACGTCGGCTACACAGTTTACTGTCTTAATTATACCTCACTTGGCCCCTGCAAAATAGTTGTGGCAGAATTAATGTAGTGTGACCTTAGGGAGGTAGGAGCCTATTCCCGACATCGCGTGCTTAAGGTAGAACGTCCTGAATCTTTAGACTTTCAACTTTTAAGGGAAGTAAGACGAATCGATAATTATGACAGTGTTGAAATTCCCTGACGGACGCATCCACAAGGGCTTGATAATAATAGTTTATTTTACTTAAAACAGAAGGAAGAATACTGGTTAACTTCACTAGTGGGGGTTGTGGTATTTCGTTGCCACTATTGACAAAAGGAAGTACACCAAATTTTTACTCCCTACTGCATAAGAGGAGGCAATATCGTTTCTATTCTCACACCTACGCAGCCATTTATGATCCATCAGTCTCCTGCCATCTGCATACACATTCTTCCTCAGACATTTGTATCTCCTTTAAGAAAGCTTAATCTATCCACGCAAGTATCGCACAATTTTCCAAGTTTTTGGACCTGTCTGTCTCACCGCCTTCAATTGCAGACAGTTGCTTCAACAATTACAAGAAGAGAGGACAAATCGAATGCCACAATGGGAGTATGTGACAAGGTGCTGTGCATAATCATTAACGCTTGTTGGTTTTTGCTTTTTTCTTCTAAAATACGAGTGGATAGACGCGCCGAGGATAGAGCAAATATAACCTCGGAAATAAGATAAAGTTGGTCCCTGAGTTAATTTCAATGCATTAGGCGAGACACCCAGTTGGGAGCTACCTGTATCGTAACCATGCAGAAGAGCAGCAAAGTGCATGGATAGAGGCGAGCCCATATCGTCCATGTGGACTTAAAATTTGCAAGGCATTCTACTATTTCTGCCTTTCAACACACCCGTTCCACGCAACAGAGGTGCGAAATTAAATGAGTCTGATGAGCACGCATAGTCTTTGAAGACACCCGTTTCATAGCCCTACCTTTTGACAATTTGCTTTCGTGAGATGTCTGGGTCAATGCATAGCAAATTTTATCAAGCACTTACGTCTAGATGTCCAAATTAACAATTGACGAGGTAAAGATAAGGCAACCGCTTCTAGAATGAAGGGAAGATAATTTGATGGATGTGGAGATTGTAGCAATAAGAATGTCGATACAAGGTGCGACTAAGATCAAAATAGGGTTCTAAGTTCTTGTTCTCATTTCCAACTTTCAAAGCAAAGCACAAATCCCACGTTAACACTGCTACTTGATTAGACTTGAAGAGTGTGCGTGGGACCAGCTTATTGTCTTAGAATAACCAAGAGCTTGACTCCTTATTTTGGTAAGGTACACTACACGCTTAGTCTATTATGGACCCACCAATGATTTCAATGAAGTCAGGCAACACCTCTACAGATTGTAATGCCTAGCGTAGCGTTAAACCCCATACTTTATTTAAAGCTCTGTTTTCACTTGTTGAGCTCAGAGTTATGTCCCTTTTTTAAAAAAGACAGTAAAAGGTTTCGCAAGGCATTTGGCATAATACAAACCCAAAAGTAGAATCAATTACTTCCAAAGTAATGCAATGGCTTATCGATGTAGAATTGTCACCACCGTTAGCAGCCAGAATGGCAGGAGGAGTGGCAACCTGCATAACTGAAAGAGGGCCCACATGGTGCAAATGGAAACAAAATGATAAGGCATTTATTCAATCCCTATCATTCGACAACAGCCCCACGTTCAGGAGGTTCAGAGAAAAAAAATAGCGTCATCAAAATTATCCCGCTATAACGGTTGGATAGGTTGTCATTTAGCATACATACCGCTGCTACACATCGCAAGCTACCACCATCATTAGGAACTAGTCTTGTTCGCAATTAAAGTGGTAGGACCAAATTAAAGGGGCTGTAATTTGCTATCAAAATAATAACTCTTGGTGGAGAGGCTCCACGACATGGGTACATTCAAACATCGCATGAGTCAAGTACGTTCTACAAATAAAAAAAATGCGGAGGAAGCCAACTCTATATCTTACGCAGTCGCCTAAAACGCTTTGCGTTTTTAAATAGTCCCAGTGTTTGTTCTGTCTTTATTACCACTTGAATAAAAGTTTGAAGTAAGAGACACCCTTCTGAGACGCCGTAGCTAGTAACTGGCAATTGGTTAGGCCAAATATAGATCCTGAAATGGTCACAGAGGTGCTAAAGTGCTAATTAACAATCCCCATCGGAAGAGAAAAGAGTTATTGCTCCATTAATACCTTCACACTTGAACATTTTTTCATCGTCGACACACATACATGGTACTTCTGGCTAATGTGTCCTAAAAGTTAAGGCCGAATCCCCATTGGCGAACAAAGCAGAAGAAAGGAGGTATGTAGTCAGGACCAAACTCTCTTCAACGCAAGAGCCAAAGTGCCTATAAAGGATGAAGGAGGAGAATGAAGATGGAGGCAAAGAGATTGTTGTATATGAGGCCCGAAGTCTACATCATCAAACAAACATCCTCGTGCATAATTGAGGAGTCTTGCATGTTATTAGGCAACGAAGTAGTAGCAGTAGGCCTGTTAATCAACAATCGCCAGCACCTCGAAGGTGGAGAAAGCAGTGTCCGATTCTAAAAATCAGGCTCGCTTAAGTGCACCAATAAGTAATCGCCAAATCCTAGAACTTCTAACCAACTATAATGAATGCAAAATTATTAGCAGGAAAATATTTTTTAGACGTCTTCAGAACATTTTAGATTTATGACTTCTAAGTTAGGCGCTCATCGAGACAGAAAACAGAAAAGGGAATTTTCACCTTTTTAACTCTGTCTGACTACTAGAACAATTTATCTAGCAAATGAACTAGTCTAAATACCTTTTGGTTCATTGACAGAGGTGTCTGCCTTCTACCTTAAAGCATTATTTCATGTTCTGTGGGAAGAAATGAACTGAGCTAAAACTCCCTGCGCTTTTTGATCAGTGCAATGCGTATTGTGATTCAAAATATGTTTATAACATAGGACGAATGAATAAACGCGGCTAACATCACCGCGGCTGATTACGAGCATGTGCCCGGTGCATGTAGCCACCACAAAGTAAAAGCGTTGGCTTTTATAAATCCCTTTTGGCTAAATTGCTCTGCTCCACATCAAGCGCTCGGGACCGAAGTAACTCAAACTTGCCGCTGTTAGAACTTTCACCTTGATTTCCCTAGGGAATTAGTCCACCATCATCAGAATATGCATTGTGCGATTTGCATTTCACTAAAATTTCTTGAAGGTACGGAGCCGTAACTACATGAGACTACTCGGAGGATCAATAAGGGCATAGTGATATTGCTTTACATTGCCAACAGGCAGTAGGGCTAACGAAATTATAGCGAACTGTTTTGAGAAAGTTGTCCAACCTAACAAAAATGCAACTTTTTCATCACAAATGAGGCATCAGATTAAAATTGCTTTACCTGTGTTAGTTGCAGTATCTCAAAAAGGTAACCATTTGGTTTACTGAAAACGGCAATTGCTATTGCTGTTTAGCACGGTGTACTAATCTTCCTTTGAGTTTAGAAATCAATTCAAGAGGCTGCAAGGACGGTAGTGAATACGTTCTGTAAGCAGTACTGTTTGGAAATGGAAATATTTTATGGAATCGCTTAAGGTACAGATGAATTTTTGTGAATATCCCTCCATTTTCAGGCTAAGTTTGGCTCATGCGAGATTCGAATTCAACCGTTTCGGACTACCCCAATAATTGTCTATGATGGATAATTAGTCGACAACGCAGAAATGATTCTGGAAAGTCAGTCGGTCCCCTAAATGTGAATTAAAATGTTTCCTAGTTTTAAACTCAAAAGTCCTCCACAGTGGGTTTATCTATGATGCTTACAATAGGTGATAGGGTCATGAGTCAAATGACAACTTCATCAAACATGGAATATTTTCTTCCAATTGCAGGAAATGGCAGGATGCTTAGCTATTTTACTACGAACAGGTGACACTTTTCTCCTTTCGTCATGCAGTTTCACTTCCCTTAGCCCTTCCTCCTGCCATCACCTTCCTTTCAAACAAATCGGAACCCAAATTGATTTTGGCTTTGGCTTCTCTTCGCACCTGCTAACTTATTTTTAAGGCAAAAAAAGTGGAGTTCAGCAAGTGAGAGAAAGTCAAACATGCAATCCTGCATTGAGCAATAAAACCCGTAGAGGAATTCAGCAAACCCATTAAAATCCTTGTTCTACTCGTACAAAAAGTATTTAAATGATCTTGTCAAGGTACTGATGCAACAACCGCCGTAAAGTGAGTTTTCAGTGGATAGACTAAAAAAACACGCAAGCTCCTGCAGACGTCAAAAAGCGATAAAATGTAGTGGCAATGATTACTTGATGTCTATGAGTTGTTCAGGAATATGAAAGAAAAAAGAAGTGCATGCCATATAAGTCCCGACCACCGTAAAATTGGGGCTGCTTCTCCAGTTTTAATCCTTCTTTCTAGTATTGAACTCACCGCTCATTTAACATTTTACATTGAGCCATAAAGCAAGAGTTTTTAGAAACACAGAAGAAGAAGCATTCTCTGTGCATAGCATACCTTATCCCAACCAAATTGGGAATCCCAGACATGTCGATGCAAAGGAGACACTACAGGCTCCAATGCTTCGTTCTGTACAAATACACATGAAACTGTGAACAATCAAATGTGGCCTCTCCCATATACTGTCTTAGTACAATTTTATGCATTCAATGTAGTGTCAAAAACAACAGAGAAGTCGTAGACTTAAGTTTAAACTTATAGACTGGTGAAGGCAAATGAATAACTTAAAAAAACTTGCTTGTTTAATGAAGTAGGGTGCTTGTGCACCCGTTACTTTAAAAATTAAAGGTCTTGCACTCGTCTTCTCAAATTCAAAGGTGGGAATTTGGCTTTTAAATGGCAGCTCTGATATAACAAGTCTCACTTTACAAGTTGGCAAGGTCATTCGTTTTTGCAATTGTGGTCATTGCAGTTCTGCGGTTCATTGTAGGATTTCCAAGGTCAGGAGTGTAGAAGTAGCAAACAGCCCTTGAAGTACTCTCTAAGGAGTCCATATGATATGATTGTCTTCAACGTTTACTCTATAACCTCACGAAAACCACAATCAGGTAAAAAGGAATTGCAATTATTTGAAAGTGGGGTTGTAGCCCATTCCATTGATTGGTCTTTATCTAACATGAGGCGAACCAAAGCCGACGGATCCAAATGGAAGTCTAGTAGACATACTACATAGATTATTCCTCCGCAGTTCAAAGCGTCACCGCTGCCTTATTTATGGCATTATCCAGTACAACGATGAGACCAACACTTCCTTAGTCAAATATAGTCATTGGATTTGCTAAAATGTTCAAAAACCACTCCTAACGCAACCACGTTGATTCTTTAGATTTTTTCCAAAGGGCATGCGATAAATTGGTAGTAACTGAGAGTTAGACTTGTGAAATGTTCTACTCGCACTCCGACTTGACAAACGAAGTCTGCCTCCATGCATAAAGAATGAGTTATAGTTCATGTATGAAAGGAGGTTTTAGCGGTGATGAATCTTATAATTACTTATAGTAATGGACACCTAAACACGGAAGTAGCACCTCACAATGTCGCATAGTATGAAGTGAAGAGACAAACCTTTAAACATAGCACAGATACACTTACGCCAGTCGCATGGCTGGCAGAAGGGGTACTATGACAAGCGAAGACTAAAGTCTACTAAAATCAGGACTTAGCACGGCCTTTTGAGTACGTCGCAGCTTTCATGACCCGTGGGACGAAGATACATTCGGTATGGTGGTTGTCGTCCTACTAACAGTCTGCCTCTTCTCTTGTACACAAAGCCATACTCACGCATTTACTGTTCAGTACAACAAAGTATGGCTATACAAGGCCATATTTACGGTTTAATATGCAAACCAAATAAAAAATTGCTGGAAAAATGGAAATCAACTGGAATCGGTGTATGGAAGCGTCAAGCATAAAACTGCACCAATGCTAAATAAAATGTATTTATTTGATTGTGACCCTTAGGTGGGAGGCGAACGTTAAAAGTCAACCTCGTGTCTGGGCGAAAACCACTGACAACGGAGGTGGAATGGAGCTTGACTCCCTATCACTCTAACTCCTTGTCCACACTCACAACAATTGTATGGCTGAAACGTCCATTCTTGTATCATGTAATCAAAAATGTTTTAGTGAAATCCTAAAATTACTTATACAAGCCAACTGTGAAAATAATCTTATTTAAATAACTCTCTCATTTGCCGAGATTCTTCACTGTTGCATCACAGATTATAATCCAAAGTTTTAAAAGTTTGCTTCTATAAAAGTAGGATTCGACCTGATTTTCTTTGGAAATCTTAGATGTAATTCATTTTTGAACAGATCATGTCACACGTACTTTGCATATTCAAATGCTTTGTAGCGATCATTTGGATAGATTCCAGACTTATGCAAGTCACGGAGACTTCCCCGGAGACAAAAGCAAACAATACCCTGGCCAGATACATGCAGGCTCAATGGATAGTAGAATCTGGAGTTGTTGACATGATAAGAGGCCACAGGAGAGCACTCGAATGACCGCTTTACCAACACTGAGATTTGAACAAACAAGCAGAGTGAATTCTACTTATCTACTCGTTTATTTATTCAGGAAAGAATATGCAATAGGCAAGGTGTGGACTTTGCGTGAAGACAAATTTGAGCTCCTTGAAGTATCAACAATGCCAGGGTGTTTTACCAATAAAACGCAGGTGAGTTCAAAGTAACAGTAAACTCAGCCAACACATTTCACTACCACGAAATACTGTATTGTAAATAAAAGCGTGAAGCGAGACATCAAAACTAAGATTAATGTCAGCAGCTTTGATTTTATCCGATAGATTTAAACCTTTCCCATCAAATAAATCACCATTGAAGCATATTTTGTAGCTAACGTTAGTAGTCAACACTACCTTTACTTCCCTCCATCACTCAAAACTCGACCTTAGTTTTCGCATATGCATGCTTCAAAGCGGTGTTTTATTACCCAGAAGAGTTAGCTCTGAGATATTAGCAAAACTGAAATTTTTTATTTTCTAAAAATCTTAGCGGCATTGGTAATATTAAAACAAAAGGTGGAAGCAGAATTATGCAAAATTTATAGAAGAAAATTAAAATGCCAGTGGTTTGGGACTTGCAATTATTTTGCGACTTGTGCTTAAGCACCACCTTTTCCTTCAACTAATTTTCTTTATTGCAGTATGGCTAAAAAGTGCTTCCCAATAAATAATTTTTAACTGGCAAAATTCTAATCGCTTACTCAAGGCCTTTTGGATGGACACACCTTGTTGCCTAGTCCCATTGCGGCATCTGGTGTGTGGGGCAGTCTTGTAATCCCCATCAGACCAACTTGAGTAGCAGTCGCATTTTGATTTCGACTACGTCACTTTACATCAGTCGACATCAATAAAAGATGGAACGTTTATTAAAAAGAGCAACAGTCACAGAAAGAGGCGGCAGTGTTTGCCCAACTTTTTCCAGGAAGCCGTAACTTTCGGACATTTGCGTGCGTGATTGGACCATCAAGTTTGGTACACTAAATTTTACAGAAAAGTTCTCACTTGTTGCAACATACGACTTGAGGGTGCCACCCACCCTCGCCTGCCTTCTTCACCTCCATTTTGTGTTTGCTGCCACTTCATGGTACTTAATTTCTCTCTTAAGTGGTCATCAGAAAATCAGTAAAACCACCATGGTTTTGGCAACGAACTGATTGAAATGATAAGGAGGAGGTTTTTAAGCTTAAAAGTAATTTAGGAAAAGGGGCTGAACATTCATCTTTTCTGAGAATTTTCCTTTATGTTTCCAGAAGTACTTTCAATGCTGCAGTAATTTAGCCCTGCATGTCTTTTAAAACAAATTTTCACCTTGCGTGCATTCGCATGTGATTTTACAAAAACCGGCCCCATAACTTTTGTCTACCAATACCTCTTCATATTCCAACTCTGCTTCCATGATTTGGAGAAGGAAATTGCCCTCATAATGTAGCCCTCATTGCATAAGTGGCAGTGATGCCTCTTTTTATTGTCGCACTGACTATGCATCAACGATGCAACAGTCTCTTGTCATCTCCATACACACGCATTAGCGTTTCAAATGTTTGCATCTCGGATAGAGAGAAGCACACCGCTCCCATAAGCTTCACAAATTTATCCGACTTTGAATCTACCTGCTGCAGTGCTTTTAATTGCAGACACTTGTGGCACTTATTAGAATAGGCGGAGTGTCCCATGTGAGAAAAGGTCATTACAAGAGGGAACGACAAAGCAAATATTACGGCGGAAGGAGAGCATGCTTAGCAAACCACTGACTACCTTATTTAAATCACCCACTGGAACTTGTTTGAGTTTAGTTAAAAAGCTTGAAGTTGCTAAGGTTTAGCCAAAGGTTTAAATGCTTCTTAATCCTACATCTTAGCGGGCAACATTCAATACTCAATTTACTATAGATCAACCAGAAATTCCAATGGGTTCAATTCCTGCTTCCACAGCTTTCATTCCTTAGCAAAATGCTTTGCAGAGTTGGTGAACTTGAGGACGACATGCCAAATACAATCCCAGAAATGGGATTAATTCAGTCTCTAAGTCGAGTACCAAATTGGAGCTACTTGCACCACAAGCGTGCGGGAGAATAGCAAAGTGCGTGGTTACAGACGAGACCATAACGTTCCACTGAAAATAAAATTGTTGGGCATTCTACCATCTCTGTCTTTCGGCGCAACCATCGAACGCACCAGAGGTGCGAGGATAAGACAATCATTTTAGAATGTGGCCAAAGGAAATGTCTCGCTATGCTGACCATTTGATCAATGACTCCTTACCGCACACAATGGAGGATTGAGCATTTAGATGGATTGATGTGTCACCAAAACAATCACTCACCGCAAGTGCTACAATTTTAAGAAGGCTGCATTCTGGTTTCATTTGGGCCAAGCCCAGTCCATAAATGAGGAATACTTCGTGAAGGAATTCAACTCTATCTCATATGCAGTTCTTAATAGTTTTCCATTACTAAACGGCATTATTAACTAAAGTACCCACTTCTGCCTTCATTGCATCTTAAATCATTTGTGATTTACGAGGAGTTGAATGCGTGATGTTCACAAATTGGTGACTATAAGGGAAAAACTGAGCACTTTTCCAAAACTCCGCACTTCTTTTTACATTAATTGCTGTCCTCGATGAACAAACTGAGGGTTTCATCAAGCACTGCGCCTGTGTTAGCTAGAGAAACAGTGAGAAATTACTCATTTTACGGCTTGATAACCCCGAAATCACATTTTTTCCATCCGATCGCTCCTCTGCAATTAATGATTTATGTCTAGTTAGACTTGATGAGGCTTTCGAAATGACTACCTAGGGGCAAAGTGCTAAATAGTGAATCTTAGTTCTATGGAGGAAATCTATGGCCATGCGAATGCCAACACATGTTAGCAGCCTATATTGCACAATTCAACGGCGATAAAATGGTTACTTGCAGGAAGGCTGCTGGAAGGAGTGAGAGGAGTTCTTAAACCGACTTCGTCAAGCTAATCTCCTTTACCAATGCGAGGCAGTCAAAATGAAGTGTGTTTAAGGTAAGACTCGAAGTGACTACAGAAAAAAAGTCGAATTATGAATTTCGAGGGTCAAACAAAAGAAAATCAAGAATCATCAAAACCTCCAAATCAAATATTTTCGCTTTTTTCAGGATCCCGAAAACTGCGCCACCAAGCAACTCACTTAACTTTCTCTAAAATGAGAATAACTGCAAAGCTGTCAGCGAAATATCAGTTTTCCTCAATTCCTAGACCACTTTATTTATACCTGCTAGGTTATGTTAATTTGCTACCGGGTCATGAAGTTTTTTACTAAAACAAAATCCACAGAGAGCTAAATAGTCTGCATAGTATTTTCGGAATTGCAAATTTTTGTAATCGGTTGGCTGTGAATCATAGTCAAGCTGGGCCGGCACCTTCTACCAAAATCGGTGGCTTGTCAATCAGATAAAGAGCAGCATTTGGTGGGATGCCTCAACTCACTTCATTGAAATGAATGTCTACCATTTTTAATGGCAACTGTAAAGACTTTTGTACATATCCAGAATGCTGGCGGTACACCATAACGCACCAAACTACCACTGGGACTTCATAAGCTTGCAATGGGTCAAGTTTTAATGAACAGTGCTATGAGTTATTTGGGATTTCTAACTGGCGGATACTTTGTAGGTGATAAAATACTTTATCCTCGGCCCTGGTACATCATAGCTAAATTTGCAGATAGTTAGTAGGTGAAGCTTGACTATCTGTGAGGCATTTGCCGAAGAACGCTACAAGATCGTCAACTGTATTTATTTGGAAAAGTCAGATTTATGTATAGGATAGCTTCTTCTGTCTCTCTACCAAGTGAACTGAGCCTTGATAGACATGACCGAGAAGTAGTGGTGCTAAAACATTTGCGAAAGCTTGTGTTCACTATCCACTTAAAAGCCGGTTCCTTGTTTAATGACCCTGCATTTTGGTCTGTGCTCCGACCACTGCCGATGCACATCCACCCTCCCAATATAGTTCTCAAATAGGAAGGAATCTTTAAATTTAGCAACATTTCCATAGGAGATCACTGAAATTGTGGTCGAATTGGATGGCCAATGCAATTGGCTCGTTGGTGCTTTTATCTGCAGGATGTTGACAATGGAGAAGAAGCTGTACAATATCATGATTAATCGCTGCTCGTACACTTGAGACTCAGCCACAACACTTCTCCATGAGGACAGGAAAGATAAATGCTGTGTAAAAAACCTTCACACCTTAGCACATTTCATTGCGGACACTCATCGTTGGTTGCTTCCTGCTAATGTACCCTAAATAGTTTCAAATTAACTACATCAGGCCAAATCTCCTTTGGCAAACAAAACAGCGAAATAGGGGATTTAGTCAGGATCAAAGTCTCTTATGCATCAAAGCCGAAGTAGCTACAAGAAAAAAGGGAAGAATGAAGTATGGATATGATGAGAATGACGACTTTGAGGCCAGAAACTTACGTCATTCCGGGTAAGAGGAGCTAACACCCTTGTGTACAATTGAGGAATCTTGCATGTTACAGCCGAGGTTTTAAGTTGAATTAGCAGGCTCTCTCTGGAGCAATTGTGAAGCGATATGGCTGTGAATCAAGAACCTCCAATGTCTCGAAAGTGAAGGAAAAAGTGTGGCATCAAGCGACTGATAAGGTCCATAACTTTCAACTAGCTAAAACGAATGTAAAACCACAGAAAATGCAAAAACATTTGCTAAAATGACTTTTTGTACGTTCATACAGCATTTAGGATCTATGAGTACTAGGATAGGCGCTGCTTGAATTGCACCATCAAAACGGCACTCGAAAACTCCCATTTGCTTTCTGATTACAGTAAAGCACATTGAAATGGAACAAATGAATAAACAAAGCTACTGATAGTACGGCTATCACGAGCATGACTTCACTGCCGTGGTACAAAACTACTGCGCATAAGTGCCCTAGATTTGAAGTGTTAATATTTTCATTCATCCTTTGTGGCTCGACTTCCATTTTCCCTATCAGGCATGCCACGCGTTTGCATCCCGAGCTGATCATTTCAGCTTCCTCGGCTTCTTTCATGCTTTTGGCTAAGCATACCTTAGAGGTACAAAACTGCAACTACGCGGGAATCCTTGAAGGGCGAGTGAGGGCATACTAATAATGCATTGTACTGTTAACGCACAGGTCTAACAGCATTGTGGCTTAACTCAGTGGATTTTCTACTTAAAAATATTTAAAAGACAATAAATTAAATCGAAAAGACAGATAAGTAATCAAAACATTGCAAAGCAGTGAACTACGCAGACAACCACTAGCGCCTGGGGAATAGCCAAACTCAGATAATCCTTAAATATCAAGCACCCTCTACATTTGTATTGCACTTCCTAAGTGAACAATGCCATCATTTTGATTAATTTGCCTCATTTAGAGTCATGGAGGTGAAAATGGGGATGGAAAGGTAAAAATGGACAAAATTATCACATCGATCTTTGTAAAATCATCTTAGATTGCAAGAACCATTTCATTGGAACATTTAAAAGCACGTCTGAGGAAGAACTTTTTGTTTTCTTATTATTTGCTTCAACTAATTTTAAGGTCAAATTTCAAAAGCAACGAATAATGAACCCCTTTCTCTCAAGTATTTCTGGGCTAAAAACATCCTTCTTGAGCATTGTAATTTTCCTTCCAGCTAGGGCTTTGACATTTCCACAAACTTGAAGACAATGATCTAAGGAAGGAATTAGGCACAAAAAAAGCAGTACACTAAATGGATGGGCTTGGGATAAACAAGGCTGAAAGACACTTTCAAGGTGCATGTTGAATCAAATGCAAAATTTTTCAATTTTTAGGCTCGATCATCCGCGCATATGCTCAAAATCCACGACCTCGTGACAGAAGTTGGACAACCACCACCTCCTCTCTCTGTGGCGGCTGCTTCTTTTTCTTAGGCAGGTAGGAATTGAAATGATATTTTACAGTTCGAGTAGGTGGTGTTTGAGTACCTCCGCAAGAAAAATGGAAGTCTTCTTAGTTAACAAATTGCCTTTGCTTTTGAAAATTTTGTTGCAACTTTTAAGTCAACTCTTACCTTTGCACTGTCAGTATAGCTATGATTTACCAAACAGAATTTTA
Organism: Taenia saginata; assembly: GCA_001693075.2. Taxonomy (NCBI): domain Eukaryota; kingdom Metazoa; phylum Platyhelminthes; class Cestoda; order Cyclophyllidea; family Taeniidae; genus Taenia; species Taenia saginata. The sequence goes on from LWMK02000024.1 coordinate 560,181, forward strand.
ATTTAGTTGGTATCGGAACCGGTCTTTTGCACGACAAAAATCACGTTGGAACCATCTAATTTGTATGAATATAAAGGGAATGGGGTTAAATTTTGTAGGTCCTAGAAGGGAGTTAGGGTACACTTCGTTTCTGCTGCTACCTGGAAAATATGCTTCACTGATGATTTGGTGCTGGAAAATAATTTCACTCCTCAGATGCAAATGAAGCCATTATCACCAATCTCAATTTCGATATTACACTCTACAAATTCATGTGCAATGCCATATTTTGTAGTGAAACGCAGTGCTGGCAGCATGAAGTATCTGAGTTGACCGTTACTTTGAATTCGTCACTAGTTTCTACGCCAAATGTGTCCAAGGAGTGTGTCTACCACCGCAGTAAGTGAAGTTTTTGGACTCTACATAAGTACTGTGTGTTTCATGTAAAAGGAGACATGACCCAAAATTTTGTCTGAAAATTCAGTAAGGTAGTATTCTGCAAAGTAAACCTTCAAAATTGTCGACTCAAATTAGTCATAAAGTGGATACCATTGGGGCTCTTTTCAAATCTTTAGGCTTTTTAATGGCTTTAGCTTTTATCCCTCTCACCACTGCTGCTTTCATGACACTAACTTGAGCAGAGTGGGTGAGGGAGGAAAATTTACGCAATAAAAGCATTACGAGCATGTGGATGAATTCAAGTCTGAGTGCTCGATTCAATAGAGAACTTCCAAGGGATAGTATTGAATTCATTCAAAACCTCCACAGATTTTGCTGCTCAATAAAATGCTGGACTTTAACTTCCAACTCTTCTTTAATTGCTTTTTCCTTATACGAGTATGCAACCGGACGCGCAAGGGCAATAACATGAATAAAAATAAAATGAGATTAGGTAGGCAGCTAGTACCTTTCGAGGTAAGGCAGTATCATGCTGCAATTGAGCTATCCCTTCCGTAAACAAGCGAAGAGGCGGGAAGAATGTTAAGATACACAGTGAAAGCAGAGTCCGTTTTGTCCATTTGGAGGGAGAAATTTAAGGCGTTCCATCTTCCTTTGTCACTATACGCAATCGTTCAAACTGTCAAGGGTGCGTAGACAAAATATGCAGAAGCGCAGTCGAACGAAATGTCCCACCATGAGTTTTGGTTCCAATGTCATTGAACTCATGAATCTCAGACGAAAACTGCTAAAATGATCAGTATTCCTAGTAAGGCAGGTCTTCGCACTTGAAAATTGTGTTAACGAAGCTGAGTTAATGTTTTGACAATTGAATCGTCCGAACTGTAAAAGTTCATTGTATAATCTGGCTTAGCTACATCCAAACCTCGCAAGATTCAGGGATGGCATGCTTCATGAGGGAAGTCATCTCAGAAGACCTAGAATTTTTTTAGTTTTTATATGACAAGTTAATAAGGCACTTACTTCAGCATTTATTGTTTTGGGAATTAATCATTAAACATGAATGGATCAGTATTTATGCTCAAATAAAGCAACTTCTGTCTGTAGGTGAAGAAAGTGGCAACCTTTCAGAGGCACGACAAGAACGTTAGTTATAGCAGCAGCAAAAAATGCACATTTGTTCTGTAATACTTTGTTTGTTTGAACTGCCGGTTTCGGTCACTTGGGTGGCCATATTGTACTGAACCGGTTGGTCGGCCTTTGGGCCGTGCCAACAGCCCCCAAGTCCTCTGTTTTCAGAATATTTGTATTCTACCCCCAAGTGCTATGCCTTCTTTTGCCTTAAAGGGAGTCTCGGGACGCTACAGTTCTGTGTGGCTTGGCTTAGTGAGGCTCCAAAAGGGTCACAGAAGTGCTACCTTGCTGATCAGCAATTTTAATTGCCATTTGAACGGCTTAGCAGTTTATCAAATTCATTATGGGGACTCAGTTATGCCAAAACAGCCGCTCCCGCTCAAGGCATTCATAAGTTAACGCAATTGTAAAACCAGCTGCATCGGGCAAACTCCCATCACCACAACAAGGCAGCAAGAAACATGTAAACAGCGCCTTAGTGGGTCTCTTCAAAGTGAAAGGCGAAGTGAGTGGAAGGAAAGAATGTGATGGTTGAACGTTGAGACGTTGCGTTTGCTGCTACTTTGCATCATTGTGCATGGTTAAGGAAGCTTTCACTTTCCAGCCGTAAATTTGGATAGATGAGCGGAAAACTCAAAAATGGCCGGAACCACAGGAATTGAGGAAACTATGTCTGATTTTAAACAAATTTCCTGGCAATGTGCCATTGCGCAACAACTAATGGTCAGAACTTGCAAATGGCTGACTTTGATCTAAATCAAGAATAAAGGCGAAACTGTTTAAAGGAATCACTATTCCTCAGACGTCTAGGTCATTTTCCATTCAAAAGTGCTAATTAGCAGGAATTTGCAACCAAATCACTTTGTGCCCATCAAAACAATGCTATGAAACAACAATTCAGTTATCCCACAGGTGTGTCGGCTTCCCATCTTAGGAGAGTTGCATATGTTCCTCAATTTTATTTTTCAGGACAAAATGAACCAATCTGAGATTCCTATTTACTCTCTGAGCAATATGCATCGCGAATTTTCTGAGAGCCTTCTTCCACTGTTTAATTTTACAAAGCCGGAAGTGCTTTAATCAACGTGGATTACAATTTGACCGTCTTGATAATTGTTCTCCAAGTTGAAGTAATCGGGGATGACTCAGGAGTACCAGGTGACCTCCATGACCAATGCAGTTCACTAAGGATGTTACACTTGGTAGGCATGCAGTCATGGTAGCCTGTCTCGCATAAACCTCACTCATAAATGGATGATTTGAGCAGTATGGGTAACTGTGTTTTTGCCCAGCAATCTAAATAGACTAATTGAATTGCTAAAATTATTGTAAGAGTTAGAATACGGATCAGAAATAGATTCCATGTTTAAGAAAGCAACGCATCAACTACTACTGCATTTTATGAACAGTGCCTAACAGTAATCATTTAGTTATATTTAACTCCCTTTTTTTAATTGGATTCTTCATTTACAAACAAATGTGTTGATTATTGTATTATTCAAAATAAGCTCTTACCTGTAGCGTCCCGAGACTTCCTTTAAGGTAAAATAAGGCATAGTACTAGGGCAGAATACAAATTCTGGAACCAGAGGGCTTGGGTGCTGTTGGCACGGCCCGGAGGCTGGCCAACCGGCCGGAACAATATGGTCACCCAAGTGACCGAAATCGGTACTTCGAACAAACAAAGTATAACACAGCCCCTCTCTTCTTTCGAGCATCGTCTCCGACGCTCCCCTTGGTCAGCCTCCCATGTCAGTCATCATAACACAGTCAGTGCTGCTAGAAGCACCCATGAGCTAGCAGTGTCAGTCATCGAGATTCAAGTGCATGTGTACTTGTGGTGCTATCAATTCTGTGTAGCACTCGGTGCAGCTAATACGCATTTATTAGTTCTCTTCTTCCACCATAATATGTCCCAATGAAAGATGGGGGTACGAATTTAGGCTTTGAAGGGATGGAGACACTCAACACATATTGTAATGCCGTGGAAGAAACGCGAGGGTATTTTAAAACCCTGAGCAAATGGAGCGATCGGGTCAAAAGGAATAAAATGTATGCGATCCAAGTGTGTAACGTATAAACCGATGCTATCCAATGGCGTTCTGCACATTCAACATCTGTAAATACGCATTCCGAAGAAGATAGGAGAGTTGTTTAAGGATAGGAGAGAGAGGGTTTACGGAGAATGCTTGACCACAACGTCGCTGATCCCTCTTGGCAGTTCTACTGAACATGGAATTCACGGCTAGTGTCGCTTCAGTTGTTAATAGCTTCCTTGCAGAACACCAGGGTGAGGGAGGTGCCGAAGATGAACGTCGATCTCAGTCCTTCTGTTATGGGATGTCAGAGATTCTCCCATCCATAGCACATGCACTTGCTTCACATCGCTAAAGTTTGCCAGGAGCGGTATGGATCAGGTTAGAAATCCATCAAAGTCGGGCCCGCTAGCCGCTGCCACCAATGCAGCGTAGTACTAGGGCAGAATGCATATTCTGGAACCAGAGGGCGTGGGGGCTTTAGGCACGACCTGGAGTCCGGCCCAGCGGCCAGTGTAATATGTCCACCCAAGTGACCGGAACCGGCAGCTCGAACATACGAAGTAGTGCATTACCTCTTACCATTTGTTGTTATTTCCCAAACAAATTAGTGGTGGGGTTTTAAGTAGCTGCCGTCATCCATAGTTTCACACATTGCTTCCATTGACTTGTTTACCTGGCTATGCAGAATTGTATGCCTAGCATAATTGAGGGTGGACCTTAAGCCTACCACGCCTATCCACAAGAATCTGATAGGCATTGGCGTGTCACTCTAATAGAGTCATGGCAGAGTTTGGGTAAGAGGTTCAAAATGTGGCTTTACTTCCTCTCTGGCAGTTAATTTACTCTATAACTAAGAGGTGATTCAGATTATCAAACCTAGCCTATGGCTAGCCAACGGGAAATGATGTTCTCAGTATGTGGTTGACAGAATCAAAGCTCCAACCACCTCGTTCGAGAGCTCGCACATTGCCAAATTAATGGCTGTTGGTTTTGTGCAATTTCCCAAATCGTTTTGCCAATATTACCTCACAAAACTGTGTTGACTAACTAGTCTATTCCACGTCGACATTTTTACATCTGATATGAACTATGAAGACCTAAGTCGCAATGTTACTAATTTTGGCGTTTCAATCCCCTGAGATTTGTTTTATGCTTAATTCTTGGCATTTATAAGTTTTTTTCATTTCGCTAACCTTGAATGGAAAGCAGTAGCATAAGTGCTAGAGATACTTTGGTGCCAGTTTTTGTAAGATAAAGCTTTTCTACATTTTGATAGCACAAATACAAGTGTCTCCCTTGTGCTACTACACTTCCCAATTCAATTAGCTGTCACAGCAAGAGCAGAGCCATTAGGCGTAAATGTGGGATGCGGGTGTGATTTTGCTTGAATAAACGATGAACTGAGCTGACCGACTCACCAGTCGCGGCACAGCTTCAGAAAAGACTAGTAGGACTAAAAATCGCTGAAGCTTTCTAAGTTCCTTAATAATTGGGCTTAAGACCACCTTAGCTTCTGAATTATATCCCAAGAGTGTTCACGACCCATCAGAGCACTTTCTGCCTACAAATAACGAGTCAAAGACATCCAGCTTCAATTTTATGTGTTTTAAATTGGCAAGAAAGAATTTGTTGAATCCCCAAAAAATAGTAATTTTTGTGAGGCACTCAGTATCTGCTAATCCGTTTACTTTATTCTGGGAGCTAACAGATGACAAGTTTTATTAACTTAGAACGCGGATGCCTTCAGGTACTGAATAGTTGAACTAACGATATGTTTCTTTGTGTTTCGGTTGTGCACAACAAAGAATGCCACCTTTCCAGTACTTGGACCACCAGAGGGGCAAAATGAGACTAGTCAGACACAGAGCAAATAAAAGGCACTGCTTATCACCGTCAAACCCACCCCATTCACCTGCGTCGAGCCATTTCGAGTCTATCTGTGAATTGAGATAAAAGTTGATAGTTTTATGGTGTCCCAAATGTTTAATATTATTTTATTACTGATATCTTGGCATCAAGTTTATTTGTCAGCTTTACATCCTCTACGAAGCAACTGTTACTACAGCTAAATTCACTTTGTATCACGTCTGAGTTCGGTGTTACAAATATACGATGTCGTATTTATCAGCCCATCGAAGGCTACTTTTGACATGTCCTTTCGCAAAAGGCGCTCGAAATGTTAACGAAGACAACGGCGACTGGAATTGCATTGGGACTAGAGCTACCTAAACTGCGACAGTTGTATCACCTCAATATACTCGTTAGGGAACGTATCAATACTTGAAGGAAAGTGTCCGAGTTTACGATCCGTATTCCTGCTTCATCGAAAACACGGAAACACATTGATGAATGGAGTCAGGCTAAGGCTGAACTGCCCTTTGAACAATATTTTGCTGGAAGACAATGGCATCAGGAAATTCACGATGGACGACCTTCCCACCGAGGACCTTTGTAACACGCCTAGCTTCATCTTGTAAGTTTGGGTAGGCACTTCACTGTACCTGTGTTTTACTCCTCCAGAAAACTCACTCATTTTGAGGTGTCATGCATTTTGTTTTAAGATTTGTGGACTTGCATGCTACCTTCGTTTTGCGTCACTCAAATACTACGAAAGGAATTATATGTGCTTGTGTCGAAAGTATATTTAAATTAAACACCTTACCTCTAGGTATTTGGAAACTCGGGTACACAGTAAAATACAATAACTAATTTAGAAGCTAACAAAGCAAATGGACTTCTCCTTTAAAGCACAATTTGTTCCTAACATCATGAAAGTGCTTCAGCACTATTAGGGTTAGACCAGCAGATGACACTCAAGATCATATTTGTGAGGTCGTTGTTAGGTCCTCGATTAATTCCAAAGAAATGCTCCACATTTTACATTTTATCCTTTTGGACTGAGTCAGTGATGTTAGTGCGATCTGCCACAATGTAAATTCAGTAAAGCATTTGTTTGGTATTGTGATTGCTTAGCCTTTAGTTGACTTAGCGGGAATGGAGAGCATTGTACTTCGACTGGGAGGCATGACCTCTGGGCTATGTCAGCAGAACCCCAGCTCTTCAATTCTTCAGTTGCGCATTTGCTTTGATGGCATTTTCTCCTCTTTTGTCCTCGGACAAGTCTAAGCTTCAAGCATCTGTATCAAAGGAGGGCAAACCGAAAGTCAACGGAACTGAGAGTCAATTTCTACTACTAAATATTAATCCCCGGATTCCCGAATGAAAAATATATGCTGCGGATAGGCGAACATTAAGATCTCATCACAATCGGTAGAAATGGCTTCTACGCTCGGCACTTGCCCCAATTATGAATTTCTTAGGAATCCAATTGATGATTGAAGCGACATAGCTTCAAAATAGGCAGTGTAATTTCTCTTACTTGGTGTTTAACCTTAAATTTATGAAAGAACTGCTAGGCAATAAATATTTGCCTGTGTGAGTTCGTAACCTGTTAATTATTAGTGTATCAGAAGTAGTCCTATAAAAACATGACAAAACTTGGGTTCAGGTGCACTTTAAATGGATTTTAAGCCAGGTGAGCTGAAGAATGCACCAGAATAAATGCTGATTTGTAACTTTCGTTAAAAATTAATAAAATCCCAGCCATAAAGAAGGCAGATCAAACTTAGCCGCTAGCAGGCTTGAAATCCCACCAAAGCCCAGTCATTACCACTTAGTGAATTTGATGTCTGCAGTAATATTTGTGGTAGACTTTATTCTAGCTTCATGCGCACGGGTTCTAAAATTTTAATGCTTTGACGCAATAAATGACATTGAACACGGTACAAAGCCAGGTAAATTTACAACTCAGGCCTAGTATGAATAGGTCAGTGTTTCATGCTTAACATCAACAGTCGCTATCTTTCGGTGAAGAGACTGGCTGGATTAAGCTCCTAAAGTGTTTTGGAAGTGCAAAAGCAATTGCCATGTAAATACGAAGGCTAAAGTAATGTAATGGCTTCTTCTAATTAGTACATATTAAAGATAGGGCAGTTGTGAAGATAACTAGATCACGAAAGTCTTCATCGCCAGAGCAAAGAAACGGAAATAATACATCTCGTCAGCGCCAATGTCTCTTCAAAGCAAAGTCTGATGCGACTACAAGAAAAGAGGAGAAAGAATGGAGTTTTGGACGGAGAATTACACCTTGACAGTTTGTGCATAATAAATCAAGCTTTATAGTACAGCCGTTAGATTGAGATGAGACTCGCAGTGTAACTGAGCAGATTTAGAGGCTGAAAATGATTAAGCGTTGCGGAGTTCCGCAGATATTTAGGAAAATAAATGCAAATTAAGACGCGTCATAAACTCAAAAATGATGGAAACTTGGTTTGATTTTAAAAGCGGATTCTCTAAGATTTGTGAACAGGCGACCGCTAGAATGCAGAGATTTTAGTGCACTAAAGAGTTCCCGTAACCAAATGAATGCAAGATTATTAATATAAATTCCTTTCTCTTGCGATTCGGACCACTTTTGATTTATAAGTTTAAGGTTATAGTCATTTGTTACCGAATCATAAAGTACTCATTGACATGATGCATTAGACAACTGTTCACCTCTTTCACTCTGTCTGTGTGTTAAAGAAATTTACCCAGCATATGTGTAGACACACAGACCTCTTAGTGCTTCCATTTCAAAGCAGTTATGCATGACCGCTTTTGAGTTTTACAAAGCAAATCAGCCTAACTTGGATTTCTGTTTGCAGTCCAAGTAGAATGTAGCACAAATTTTTGAGATTTACTTTTCCTCATTTGAGATCGCTTACGTCCACGCAAATCCATTAAGCTCGAAGGAGCGCATTAACTTCAGTAATTTTCCTCCAATTTGTGTTAATCGGCATTGGTCCAGGACTGCCGGATGAAAACCATCTTTGATGCCATCAATGTCTGGCTTTAAACAAGAATTGCATAATCGTTTGCGTCTCTGTCTTCTCACTCTCGCATGAATGAGGTGGCCTTTTCTTGGGACCAGCCTCGCGCTTTGTTTACTCCTTGGTTGACGACCCACTACGACAATCTTTGTTAAAACGGGACTTGATTTCTTGAAAAATAATCGAATTTAAAAATTGGAGGGATTTTGGAAGAAAAGATCAGACCTACTTTAAAGGACAAAATAACTTAAATTTCAGAGTTTTAGACGGATTCTCTTATTGCTATTATTTTCTTTCGCAACAAATAATTAGTTGTCAGATAGCTCAATGTGAGCTATCATTTTCTGGCAGAAGTGATCGATGTAAAAGTGGATCAGTTCGTTGCCCAGCCAATTAATGCCATCAGTTGATGTGAAGGCATCAACTGAGTTACAAATATTGATGCTTTTATTTGGTTAATGAGGAAAATAGTTGATACTGACAGACAATTAGGGCTCAGTCATCGGGCCTTCGGCTCGAGCTGGTAGACATTCAGTTTTGTTTGGCATCACGAATGCACAATTCTTGTCCTACTTCATTGTTAACGCAATTCTAGCTTTGCTGCAACAATGCGCCTAATAAGCACATTCCGTCAAATATGCATTATATGCTTTTCTTATCATGCTAGGTTTCATCAAAATGTTCTGCATATTTCCTCTAGAGAAAAAATCTCTACAAAGAAAATACAAGCGCTGCTTTAGTATGCACCTTATTTTCATCACATTTGTTAATATCCTTCTAATCACCGCTATTTAATTGCATATAACCTCCATCATCGAAATGGGACCTAGTCTACCGAACGGTGTACGTCAAGACAAGTTATTAAGTAATATAAACGAACACGCAATTTAATTTGCGTTTCTATATAAAGAATTCAAAAGTTTAAAATTGATTCGTTCATCGTAATTCAACAACATTGAACATAATCTTTTCTTACAATTAAATGTCACAAACTGGCCCACATTCAAATGAAGAGCAGGTGCCGCAGTGCCGGGAGACCTCCTTGAAGGCAAAATAAGGCATGATTCCCGATAAAAATAAATATTTTCCACTCACAGCGGAGCGGAGAGGCCGCCTGGTGAGGTACGTTTACGGAGCTCTGAAATGTTCTTTACCAAAAGCGTCGAAATGGTTGTTATACTGGCTATTGCTCACAAATTGACAAAGTGGGAACAAAGGCTAAACATTATCACACATCCGCTTCGGTCAGATGCTATGTATATCGGATGGGGCTGAGAGGAGGAAAGAGGCGCCTTTCAGTGATATTCTAAGGGCATGTTATTGCAATTGAAATGCTTACACTACTCTTCCAAAGCAGCGCTGTTAAAATATGCAGTCGTCTATTTCCCCTTTGTTAATGTGTTTCACGTATATTAAGGCAATTAGGGCGACATTTGAAAACACCTTTGAATTAGGAACAGGACGAGTCCAACAATGGCTGATAGAAGGTTGATTTACAGCTGTGTCTTGGACATGTTGTGTTATCACAGGCAAAGATGTTGGATATAACGAGTTCCGCTATCTTCATACTGGTAATCAAGCATCGGAGTCAGGTATTCGGCACCGATCTGATTAAAAATGAGGGTTAACCTTGACACCGAGGCTAAAAAACCCCATTAAATTTTACCAAAGATCTGTGCCAAAATGACTGACGAGGTGATAAGATGAAATGATGGCTTGTCATTTTGATAGAAGATCGTGTCCTATTTCTGAAATTCCTTTATTCTGTTGCAATATTCATCGCTGTATTTAAACCTGAAAAAACTGCCATTATCAGTCATGTAATCCTGTTATAAATATAACATAATTACCTCAAAGAGAATGGCCACAAACTTTTTTATTTCAGCCTATTACAAAAAAAGCTTGGCTGCAAAATAAGTAATGAATGGCCTTAGAAGGGTAGGACCCATTCCAAACATCTCTCTCTCGCCTTCAGGCCTCAAGCTTTAATGGAAATCTTAACGGTGAAGAATTTTTGATAGATGTGTTAGCAGGGGCATAGTAGTAATGATTTATTATGAGTAAGACAAAGGAAAAGCATTTGATAATCTGTTGGTTTTATGCTGCTCGTGCTTGTCAGTTTACTTGTGCTTTCTTTATTAAAATACTACTTTGGGTACACAAAAGACTTTCCTGCCCAATTGTCCTGAGAGCGTTGGCGGGAGCCGCACCGTCTTGTCGTCACAATGAACAAAAGTCGCGCCTATCATTTGTGTTTCACTTCACAGGAGGCAGCGAATCCCCTTTTCTATTGTCACACCTAGGCAAGCATTACTGACACAATAATCTCCTGCTGGCTCGAACCAAATTCTTCCTCAGGTACTTGCATTTCGAATGGGAAGTAGAATCCCAAGCACACAAGCGCTACAAATTGTTCTAAGTCTTTCAGCCTGTCTACTTCGTTGCATTCATTTGAAGATAATTGCTTCAAACAGTAGAAGAGAAGGAGAGTCCCAGGTGAGGTAAGGCTATTATGAGAGGAGAGGACAAAATTGATTTCACGGTAGAAGTGGCTCAACTGCGCATCCCACATGCAGTTCCGAATTGTTTCCCATGGTTAACCAGCACCATTAACAAAATAAATCAGTTCTGTCTTTGCTGGATCTTAAGATTAATTGTTATTTATGAGAAAATGGTAGTTTGATGTTCACATACTGATGCCTGTTGGTGAACAAACTGATCAATTTTCTAAAAATTCACACTTCTTTCTGTGGCAATTGCCGTTCCTTAGTGAACAAATTGAGAACCGTTTTCAAACAATGCAAATGAGTTAAGTAAAGAGGCCTACTTGCGCCGTTCTTCCATTTTTTTATCGGATCTCTTCCCTTCAGTTAATAAGTAATGTCTGATTAGGTTTGATGAGGCTTTCGAAATGGTTACGTAGGAGCAAAAGCGCAATGTAGTGCTACCAAAAGAGATGGAGGAAAGTTGAAAACACATAAGTACCTTCACACGTTGCCAACATTTATAAAAAGATTCAATGCCGATGAAATGGTCATTTTTAGCAAGAGGACTCAAAAGGGACAGAGTAGTTTCGAAAAAGATTTAACCAAGTTAATTTTCGTAATAAATGGTAAGCAGTCTAAATGAGGTGATTCGCCGGCGCAACAGTGTCTTCAAAGAGAAAATTTGAGATTACTAGAGGGAAAGAAGTCGAAGGATGAAATTCAAGTGCGGCGGGGTGATCAAAACATCTTAACGCAGAGTAGTTTACAGCCTTGTGCACTATTAAATAATGTTGAAAGTTGTAGATGTGAAATTAAGAAGCAGAAGGGGGCTCCATAGGGTGGCCAATTAACTAACGAGGGCTAGCGGGTGGAGCAACAGACATGGAAACTGACTGCAGATTTGGTGGCTTCCAAAACTACTCAATCATCTGGTCGAACCATCATCTGATTTTAAAACAGATCCCCAAAATGCACCATTCGTCAAAAGTCCTTAATAAGTGAAGCACCAAAAGCCGTAAGCTATTGCCAATAATGGCTGCAGAGCTGTCACTCATATCCGTTTGAAATGATTTGTTGTGTAAATACAGCATATAGGTGGTAAAGTGAGAATCTATGGGCAATTTTCATACCCACCGAACTATATTAGAGCCCGTTTTTTACTAGACAACTCAGCTTTTATGCCTTTGTTTCTACCAGCACTGGGGCACACTCGAGATGAGCAGTACATTCCCCTTTCCCAACATAGTTCTCAAACAGGGAGGAACTCTAAGGCCAGCCGAATTCTTCAGACAGATCAGTGGCATTATGGTCAAACAGTACATCACTTTTTGTTTGCAGCACCGACCACATAACAAAGACCAGTGGGGGATGCTAGCAATGGGGAGCAGCACGATTGGCACTCAAACGAGGAAGGCGCTATGCAATGCCATTATTGTCTGTGCCGCGGACAATTAAGGCGCAGCTATAGCGCTTTCGTCGGGTGGCATGCCCTCCACACCATTCTAGCTCTGCTCTACGCCGAAAGCTCTTATTTTCTCCGAGCATTATGCTCTCTTTTGTCTTCAGCGAGCAAAAGATGCAATAGTACGTTTGCTTTAAATCTATTCAATTTAGTCCAAAAAAAACCTTAAAGAAAACACAAAAAATACCTGAGTATCTGCTTATTTGACCCATTTGATCGCAAAGATGGCTTCCAAGTCAACGGTTCTGCTTCATTTTTCAGTGTTTCCATCCGAAAATCCATAACGTGTTACTACCCTCATCTCTTAAGGGCTATCTTATTTGTGCCACGGCTATGCACATTAAATTCAAATAATGGCTTCCTTTCCTGCTAAGGCCGTTTTGCGAAGCTATGAGACAAGCCCGGAAAGCGCCGAACAGAAAACAACATTGCTTAAGAATTCGGCTGCAACTTACCAGTCTATTGCAAAAACAATGTGAAATGACCTAAGAAGGCAGAAAGCCATTCCGTGCATGGCCCGTGTTGCATAAACACCATTGGAGCTTAACCCTTAGATAAAACCGAGGTGTTGAATTGCTTAGCGGATGAATTTATCAGGGGCGTAGTGATGTAAAGTGTTCAATGCCATTTCGTAGGCAGAAGGCGTGTTAGTCCGCATCAAAGCGTGGTCAACATTGAAGGCAAAGCATTTGACAAGTCGTAAAAAAGCCATCCACAATGTTTGCTTTAGGGTTAAATCCACCACATGAATTCAATGATCCTGAAGTATATCCTGGCAAGCAGTTTGGCATTAAGAGATGGCTTGAGTGAATCTTAAACGCAGTTACATGGAACCTCACGTCTTGGTGTCCAAGTTAATAGTTGTTTAGGTGATGTTGAATTATGCAAAATGGTGGGAGAGGAATCAACTGAAGCAGGTCTCAAAGACAGTAAAGGACGGCCTTGGACACTGGGTGCAGCAACGGATTAAGCAGTACGACTTATGCATGCAAAAGGGCTTAAATTAATGGAAATGATTTTATTCATCTAAGAACGGTTTTTAGTTATGCTGTAATACGGAAAAATATTTTAAAGTATAAATGAGTTTCTAGGAGAAAAGGTTGTTTTAAACACGTGTCGGGAAACAATTGCAAATGCCTTTCTTTTGGAATTTATTTCTGCCTTCTAATACTTATTCCAAATTATAGCCTCGCATTATCAGCTTAGCTGAGTTCTGTTAAAGAGGATGTTATTTCATCTGATGTGGCAAGAGCAGTTGTTCTGGGTAATGGAAAGATCTCTTCAAGACTATCTATTTCTTAGGTGTGATGATGATTTCTTTATGAGTGCTGAAAAGGAGTGAAGCTAGTGGTTTGCTGATGATTTGGAAGCTAGAAATCGGCTGAACTCCTAAGATAAGATCAAAACCATTCACATCAATCTTAATTTTGATGTTTCACTCTAAATATTCATTTGCAATGCAGTATTTCGTGGTAGCGCAGTGTTGGTAGCATGAAACATCTAGGTAGCCTGGTGCTTTATATTAGGTGCTAGTCATAAAACCATCCTGATGCTGTTGGATGCCCGAAGGGTTCAAATTTATTCGCATAAAATATCCTCAGCTTGTCTAACTCATAGTTCTGCTTAAAGATATGAACCGACATGTTGGTAAAAGTCAATGCATCACATTTTGTTTGCTTGTTCAACCCATGGCTTTGGAGTTGCGGATAGTCGAGCTCTTTTCCATGGACTTCAATCCATACCAATCGTCCAGATCCGTCTGCGAGCGGACTATTAGTGTATCCCACCTAAGTATTGTCTTCTTTCTTCTTCAAGGAAGTTTGAGAGATCCGTTTAAGGTCAAATACCACCTAGAAGATTACTTTAAAGCATTTGCAGTATGCAATAGACGTGTGACATGCTCTGCTCACAAATTGGAAAAACTCGAAGTTTGTCAAAAATGGTGATTCTTTTTAGCTATTCCTCGAAATTTAGGAGTGTTTTTCGCAAAAAAATGGTGAAGAATCACAGCATATGTAGGAGTGATCCAAATTAGGTTACCTTTATAGTTATTTTTACTTCTGATGGCTTCTGTGAGAGATTCAAGGTTCTAGTAATTTTCTATTGCTGCTACACTACTGGAAAGAGCAGGTTTGGTAAAAGCGCTACGAACATGGACGGCGGTTAAGGTTACTAGTTCCATTTCTCCTCGGTTGTCAATGACATCCGCTCAGACACGATGTTGACGTTCAATGTCCACTTCTCACCTAGGGGCACAACTAAATAAATGCATTTTATTTAGCTCTAATTCCGTTTTATTTTTGCCGATTGCATATGCCACTTCCGGTGGGTTTGATTTTTTTCAGTTACACAAAAAGTTAGTCTACACCTTTGATCGTAGGCACGGCTTTGTATAGACACACTTTGTTGTACTGAGTAGCGATTGCTTCGGTACGGCGTTAGGCACTACAGACGAAGTTGATTGTTAGTAGGACGACTTTCACCACTCGGAATACAGCTTTGCTCCACGGGTGATTGGAGCAGCGATGTATTCAATGGAGCAGAATTGGATTGCATAGCTATGCTAGGTCTCCTTCTCCATAGAAGCTGGTCTCCTTTCTCCAGCTTTGCAACACTCGCAAGTGTTTCTGTGGGATATTAAATGCCCGCCTTATCAGTTCGTGGTGTTGTACATCGTATCGAGCAACACTGTGGGACATTATTTCCATATTTTTTAAAGCGTTCAATGGTACACTGGCCTTAGTAGCCGTGAGAATCTTCAACGACAATGCGTCCTTCAAGGCATGGACTGTAGTTCGTCCTTTATGCATAGGGGCTGGCTTCATTAAATCAAATAAATTGCGAGTCCTTTAGTTCGTTGTCCCAAAATCTGCTAAATGGCCTTGCGTGCTCCTCAGTAAAACTTGAATTTCCTATATGGTACGGTAAAGGGCTTACATTCGAATATCTTACCAAAATCACTATATGTTGTTTGGGGTACACTGTGTTGACAAATCTAGCATATAAATTTGGTTAAGGCAAAGGTTTTGATGACTCAAAGCAAAGTGGATTACTTTCCCTTCTTTGTTGCAGTAGAGAGCCCATGATGCCAACACTTAATTTCTAGCAGATCTGTGGGCATGAGTTAAGTCTGTGCGACCACTTTGAATCGAGATCCTTCGAACTAATCCATCGGTAACTGGTAGATGACTCATAGTTACCATGTAATTTTGCCTTCGTATCTAAGCAGATGAGCACCATTGTGTGGATCTAATTCGGTGCTATGGAACGTAATTCGCCAAGCACAGAAATGCGTACTGATCGGACTACCTTTACCTTTGGATCGCATAACACTCTGTAGAAGGTAGTAATGATTTGCGGCCAATATGATATTTGTTCGTGCTAGAAATCTATCGGACTTGACTCAAATAGAATGAGGATTAAATGATGGGAAAGGATTACAACTCCTCTACCAATTAATTACACTTCCTTTCGACATAAATGTGGATGCTAGAAAATGTCAGTTCTAATATTCAAGATACACCTATCCTATGGACCCGCAAGTTAGTACTTCAAGCCTCGTTCGTCAATTCTATGTTCCTGACTTCTATTCGCTTAGTACAAGCTGTGCATTTACGAATTGCATAATCACCGAACTAAGTGAATAGTTCCCTTTAAAAGCAAACTTTGCTGTGTCAGAACTATCAAAATATACAATACAATGACAATGTCATTTTACAGTTAGATGCTCGCTTCCAAAGTAGAAGTGGATAGCTCAAGTTCCCTCGAGTTTTAATTTGGTGGATGAACGAATGCATCAGTTGATTACACAAGCATGTGCTCTTGAACTCAACATTGCAGGAATGATGAGAATGATGCTGAGCTGCTTAAATTAGGTCGCTAACATTTGTCCACTTACCTCTGCCTCTTTATGAGCTTTAATTTGTGCCTGCATAAAGCGTCACACTTGACGTCACACTTGACGTTTCGTCTATAGTGGCAGAAGTTGTAGTATGCCCTCTTCATCGTCACATCTGGGCACGCACTGGTGATCCGGCAATCTTCGAAAGTCGTCACGTACTAAAGCCACGGGGAATTTATAGCTCTTTTAAGATAAGGCATATCATGTACGTAAACTGCTTTACCTTCTAAGCTTCTACATACAGTTCCAATGCAGCCTGTAGTCCTCTTTCTTATTTACATAGTGCGAATCCCCAGCAAATACTGCGACCATTTAAATGAATTGTGAGCCTGCCATGAGAAAAGAGCATTGGACACCGTGTGGCAGGTAATAAAGGCAAGTAAGGGTTGTATTTATACACAACTTTTGTTTTTTCTTCATGGTTTTGAGTAACTCACAAGCATCGCACAATTAGCTTCACAAGTTTCTTCCCATTTTAAAAGCCAAAAGGAATTTGTGTAAGCTTAGTTTATCCGTTCATAATTAACCTTTTGACGGGTCTTCCATCAGTATCAGATCATCAGATCATTTATATGCTTACTTCATCACAGATCCACCAAGAATGTAAATAGATTCATTTAAATCCTCTGCAGGTTCTAGTACTTAACAAAGTATAACAGGTCCCATTTTTTTTCACTAGTTTAGTCTAACTCTCTGTCTCTACACTGAGTTGGCAGAAATGCAAAAATTTGAAATTAGGAACAAGTTGGTCTCTACTTTGTTTTTAAAAGAAGCACCATTATACAGTCTTGGAGTCTTACCATAGGCATGCAGGTAAGCCGAATAAATATGAATCTGTATGGCAAAACATTTTGCCGAATCCCCGTCTTTAGATGAAATCATCCCATGGTTGATCCATTTATAGTGTCCTGGGACTTCCTTGAAGGCGAAAGATAGCACAGTACTAGAGCAAAATATGTATACATTCTGAAAATAGGGATATTGAGGCTGCTGGAATAGCCCGAAGGTTGGCTAGACCTGCTAAACAATGTGGCCACTCAGATGACCGAATTCGGCACTCTTTCGAGCGTCGTCTCCGATGCCTTCCTTAGTCAACCTCCCATTTCAGCCATCACAACGTGATCGGTGCTGAAGAGACACCCAAGACGTAGCCTTGTCAACCATGGAAATGCAAGGGCAAGTGAGGGGAACCAAATGCAGAGCAAAAGGTTCTACCGAGCATCGGCTCGACAAGATTGACGCAGGACATCGGTCCCCACAACTAAACTCTTTCGGATGGTTCATGACTGATGATGCTTCATTTGTTAATAGCATTCTTACAGAACAAGGAAATAAAGGAGATGCCGAGTGCAGACTTCGTTTTCAGCCCTTCTGCTATGGGATGTGTGAGATTCTCTCATCCATGGCACATGTACTTCTTTCGCACCGCTACGGTTTTTCAACGGCTGTAGAGATCGAGAAAAAAGTGCAATAAAGCCGGGTTTGCTTCCCGCTGTCACCAAAATAGCGTCTTGGGACTTCCTTGGAGGCAAAAGAAATCAAAATACCGGGGTAGAATGTACACATATTCTGTAAACAAAGGGATTGGGGCTGCTAGCATGACCTAGAGGTCAGCCAGCCCGGCTGGAACATTATGGTCACACAAGTGACCAAAACCGGCGGTCAAAACGGTAAATATGTTACTGATAGTCCTTCCGATTCCCCTCTAGCGCTGCTGGGTGGTAGCTGCGGCCACTTGCAAGAAGTGACCGAGGCGGCAGCGTTGTTTTTGCATACACTTACTGTTAAATAATCTGGCAGCTGCTCTGAATCAGAGTAGTTGTCCGCAGACGAGATGTTGCTGGTGGCGAGATTTTCTCTTCACCTCCATCACCGCATGCTAGGTTCGAGTTGCCCAACAAGGTAGATTTTGTATTGGCGGAAGAATAGTCAGATCTCTTTCAAAGCAGTTAGCTGAATGGACAGGGAGCGCTAAAGAGAAATGTGGACGAAGTAGTTCTGGATAATCATGCGGGAACTGAAGACGGTGCATACTGGAACAATGAGGGGAAAGTTGGGAGCTTTGATTATTAACAGCTTATTTCGATTTCCGGTGCGATCTGCGGGTAACACATCTCACCCAGATACACGTATTTCATTAAACAAGTAGTCTTCTGCTGGCTAAATGGTTTAGTAAACTTTGCCAACTGTAAAGTTAGAGCTTTCTACAGCACATAGGCGCCAAGATTTTAGATGAACTAAAGAGTCAGTAAAATTTCTACCTGTGGATCTAATTTCATCAACAATGTATATGAAACTTGGGTCCAATTGAAAAATCTTTCAAATAAAAATTACAAGCTAACTGTCCTATGCTCATCCCGTCTGGATAACTATTTCTGACCAGTTACATATTCATTTCATGTAGTAAAAGCACTTCGTTCACCCAGCCATCAAGCTATTTTGGGTGAAGGTGCGTTATCTGACAGCGGGAAATATTTGTGCTCACATTCAAGAAGGTGACGTGACTTGTCAAGAGGTTAATTAGTTATCAAATTTATTGCTCCCTTTAAAGAGGTCCAATGAATAGTCCCAAATGGCTATATTTAAACCTCGCATGAGTCTAGTACAATCCATAAGTGGGGGAAAATTCATAAAATACAATCTGTACCTTAAGCGGTCTCATGTAATATTTTATTCTTAAGTGGCACCATTTGAGAATATTCATTACTGCCGTTCCTGTCTCTTGAATTAGTTGTTAAGCATAAGGGAGAGTCGGTGTTTTATGCTCAACAGCACAACTTCTATTCGTTTGTGAATAGACTAACCAACTTTTTGAGAGACTGCAACCAAATCAGATAGAGAAACCGTAAATATGCTTCAATTCGGGTGTTTTTACCCCACATCTGATGCCTTATCTGTAGTTGTCTAAGGTGAAGTTCCTAAAGTGGTCCGAGAGGAGTAACTTTGTAGATAAGCAATCTCAATTTAGTTGAGGGAAACTGAATGCTGTATAAGCACCTTTCTCACTTGCAGATTTCATTGCAGGAGTTTGGATATCAAAGAAAGCCCACTCTCAGATATTTATTAATTGTTTTATCATCTGTACCAGGAAAATTTAAATTAGCGGAGCAAGTCAGAATGTGAAGTCATCACGGAAAGAGAATGCGAAGAGGTGAACATTTGGACAGAAGCTCGCAGTCTTCTAAGAAGGGAGCAGCTTACAATCTTTTGCACAACAAATCAGCTTTGTATCTTACAGACGTTAAATTGTGATGAAAGAACGAGTCTGTGAGAAAATCTAGGGAAGTAAAGACAATGCAAAGCAGTAGATGTGAAAACTGAACGATATCTGCAGTTATTAGATGGATTTGTCAAATATCAAAAATCGCTAAAATATCCTGAACGAAGGAAACATAGCCAAATTTTAGAACAGTTTTCTGAAAGTGCGTCTTAACAAGTAGTCACTGAAGCATGGAGCTTTCGACGGGTGTTTGGCCATTGGGAGCAGTAAGGTAGACGCTTGAATAAAGAAGGGCTAATGACTGTCACAACGGCCTAGCCACTGAACGAGCTCCAGCAGAGTAGTCTTATTTCCGTTTCATTAACTCTCAGCATGAAGTCGTATATCACCGTCATAATTTAGTGTTCTTATTTCAATTACACTTCCATAAAAGATTATTCAAGGAATAGCATTCTGCAAAGGATTTACCAACAACTCTCCGATGAATATGTGTTCGTTTTCGCTCTCATTTCTATGGCATTCTATTGAACGTCTTTTGCTTACGGGTAAAGAACTTTATTGGTTTGCGACCCTTACCATCAAACTGGAAATTTGTCTACCAAAATGAATGTAGCCTCCCGAGGCTCCCTTTAAGGTAAAAGAAGGCACAGTACTGGGGTAGAATACATGTATTCTGGAAACAGAGGGCTTAGGGGCTGTTGGCACGGCCCGGAGGCCGACCAACCGGCTCAGTACAATATGGCCACCTAAGTGGTCGAAACCGGCAGATTGAACAAACAAAGTATTACATAAATGTCAAAATTATTAAGTAGATAATAAACTAACAGGCACTCATTTTTATCTTCAGATACAGATACCCAGTCGGAACGAGGTATCTGAAATCACTTAGTGAGTATTTGTTAACCGCACTTTACCTACTTATACCTCATTCTCATTGCCTACTTCTAAGCCCCATTCAGACAACTGATCTGTGCTCTAACTCATCGTGATCTCTCTGACTACGAACTAAGACTTAATCCTTAGTAAATAAAGTATTGTTTACCTACAGCAGAACTGAGGAGGCACTAACATGACTCAAATTCCAGGCTGCCTGGCAGACCATTAGTGGTTGGACCTGATTGTTGAAGCAGCACATACTTAAAAACTGACAACATGAGCATGAGAGTACAGGAATTATTAGTCTGTGATGACACTTGATCTTGCCGACCAGGTCTACTGCATGTGGTAAGCAGTTGAGAGGAGGAAGGAGCTGGCGTTCAGAAATGCCCTGACAGCCTGTCATTAGCGTTGTGAAACAGTCACACCGCTTCTGACACACCACCGCAGGTGAGCAAAGTCTCCCATTATCCCCTTGTTACTACATTTTTGTTTGCTCACTCGCCTTGTGTGAAAGTAAATAAGGTAGCCTGTCGAATAATGGCTGACGGAATGATGATTTGGTGTTTATTTTGGCAATGCTATGCTACCACTGACAAAATGGTTGAATTATATAATGACTACCTTAAAAAATATTTGCTAAATGGCATCGATGGTAAAGACTCGTATAAATTGGGTCATGCAGAGGACCAAGTTTTCGTTTGCCGAAAAGTTAGTTGAGTGAACTTATTTACTTAAAGTCATGCACAATAAGGCCAACGTTTGTAAATTGCAATAGGGTTTTTGCGGGAAAAGCGACGATTGAGCACATGTTGCTAAATGACTGTAAATTCTTATTCTCGGAACACACTTGTGCAGTTTTTTTTTTAATTTTGTCCAATTTTTAATCCGGACAATAAGATAATAATGTTTTAGACAAAATTTTACCCATTCTTCCCATTCACCTAAAATTGAGCCACATTATTTTTTTTCAGTAAACTTTCTACTTTGTATAAGCGTATGAGGGGCTTTGATTAATTTTTGATGTTGTTGGGGTGTAATAAAGGTGTTGCAGATTTCCCATATTTGCTGCTAAATGATTATATCTTTTGGTTATAGTCAAAGCCGTTCACATTAATCTTAATTTTATCGTCTCAGTTTATGTATTAATGTGCGAAACGGTGCTTCGTGGATGTGGATTTAGGTAGTGGTATGGGATATCTGAAACGATAATTACTCTAACTTAGTGCAATTATCAAGGGTTGTCGAACGTTCAAAAGGCTAGACTATGCTCTTGCGTGCAATCTATACAACCTCTGATGCAGGCGATGTTTAACTGCTCTATTAATCATGGTATTTTTACTTGCTCTGGGGTGTAGACTTCGGCTTTGCATCTAACTAAATTTTTGCGCTGAATGGTGACTTTTCGGCGCTGCTGTGTGCTGTATAAGGGGTATCTTGATATCTCATTGGGAATGCATCTCTGTTCCACAGACTTAGGAAGTTGTTGCACACACAAAGGTCTAGGAATAGCCTGTAGAGCTATACGAGGTGTCCTTCCCGATAGAGCCTGTTCCAACTACACTTGTGGCAATGTCTCTTTCACTCGAGAGATTACAATCATGAGAGTACCCCTCCTATGTTCAAAGGTTGTTTTAGCCCTTCTTATTGTTGCGGTGTGTGCTTTTGTGCCTTGTAGACTTAAACTTTTCCTTTAGCGCAATAACACTAGGCGACTTCCTTTTAAAATCCCCTTTCTATCTTGTCTATGTGCCATTCGCACTCGCCATCTGCGCATAGTCTTAGAAGCTCCAAAATTTCTTCAAAGTTATTTATTTCCAGGACATCCATGATGGCAAACTTGGCGTCGCATGCCTTCACTAGTTCCGCCTCGAATACTACCGTGAGAAGGGCTATTACAATTACAATTTGTCAGTTAGCAATCTTGATGAGTGGTAGAGAGTAGGTGATAACAATACCTGCTCTTTCTTCAAGCAGTCCCGTAAGCATAGGTCAGATCGGTGCAAATGCATCGAAGGGAGGTCTTTTGAAGCGGTTGAACTGTGGCTAGTAAAGGACCTACATTTGGTGTCCCAAACCTTGCTTTTACGTCCGACCAGATGTGTACCACCGGAAGGACCCAAGAAGCAGTGTATTGCTAAAGAAATATTTCACATATCAGATTACATTCACCTCAGATTAGAATCGCCACTGATTGTATGTTACACCGCTTCCTGGTTTTTTCCTTAACCTATTCAGCGAATCAGCGATGTTACCTAAATACTGTCAGAGATCCGCTTTTGCTGTTGGTGCCAACAATACGCTGCATAAGTTTAGTTTAACGGTTTCGAATTCTGAGGATTCGACTGCATGATTACCAAATAGATTAAAAATTTACTCTATTACGGAACACCAAGGATTTTAATGACTTCACTAAACACCACGGGCGTCATTGCCCAACATAGTGCTATCTTTTGATCTTATTTAAAGCGGAAGATTCATTTTTTCCCAGATTTTTCTCAAATAAATAAATTTATTGGCTTGCAGGAAATAGAGCATGGTGCACACCCAAATGTGGAATCAACTTGGTCGCCAACTTGTTTTGCGGAATTGTAGTGACACATTAATTTGGACCTGCCTGTACTGTAGACATTTAGATGAGTAGGAAAAATCGTAAACTGTATCACAAAAAAATCGTCTATGTTATTTGTGTGGAATCGGAATTGCAAGTGAAGGACATCTCGAGCAGTATTTCGTTTTAAACTCAAGATGGAGGGCTAAAACTTCTAAATGGATTAATGTGTTGTCAAAATAAGCACTAGTAGTGATCTAGTTCCTTCAAAATCCAACATGCGTACATTCAGGCCTTGCAAGAGTCAAGAAAATCTCACATACTAAAAAAGCATGAAGAATTTAAACCCATATCTCGAGCGATTCAAAACGTTTTTTGTTATGAAACAGCTTCAATTCCTGCTATGACTTTATTGACACTTGAGTTAACTTTTCTTCAGAGGAGAGTCAATGTTTCTGGTTAACAATGGTCGCTGTTTGTTGGTGAAGATAGTGAGCGCCTTTCTGAGACATTGCAGTTAATAATTTACGGTTGGATGGGCTGAATGGGACTTCTAAAATGGTTATAAAGCTGATAAGGTTCTGAGTGGCCTCCCCAATGGGATAGCTGAGGCTAATAACCATGTGACAACCTTCACACGCTAGCGTATTTTAGTTTGGACACTTACATGCGGTCGCTTCTGGCTACTGTACCCATAAAGCGAGAGCAATTGTAATATTATACGCATGAGGCTAATTTTCTTTGTCAATCAAGCAGCGGAAATGAGGCATTCACTCGGAGTTTGGGTCCCTCCAGAGCGTAAACTGAAGTATACGCAAGAGATAGCAAGAAGTAAAATCCTGAGTTTGGAAACTTGCAGCGTTCTAAGTAGCGAGTAGCTCATACCCTTCAGCGTAGGTAATATTGCTTATTACAGCCGAGAAATCTGGATGGATGAGCGGGCTCATTGAGGTATCCAATGAGCAAAAGCAGTACAACTGTTTACATGCAGAATACAGCACCAATTGTCGGCTAGTCACCTCTGGCGTTTGCTAGTTTACATTACTCAAAAGAACTTCATTTAGCCGGAGAAGATGGCTTCATTTTGATAATGTTCATCTAAGTTGCTGTGATCTGAGATCTCGCAGGAATATAAAATGACCGTCAAATTCAATATAGTTTGCATCTGGATTTAAAACTGGAATGCAGAATGAATTGCATCCCTTGTTGCTCAATCTTGTATGAAATGCACGGTTCGTTTTGGGTACAATTTTACACTATGCCAGCATTTCGTTCAGCTGTAGACAAAATGCCATGTCATAGTTATGACAATTACGGTTTGAGGTCTTCACCGAATCGCATCAAAGCATTGAATAGTTAAGCTTAAGAATATCCTTAATATCGCTGTTGAACGAAAAATAAAGACTACTGTGTCTAAAAGACTGTGTGTTGAAGACAGGCAGCTCCAGACTCGTGCATTTTAAGCGTCCAAGGAAAATATTCATCTTCATCTTAAAGAATTTTTCACAAGAGTGGGCCTACGTGAGATACGATAGCTGTATCTTCCACTCAAATCATTTTAAAGAGTGACTGGTTAAATACTTTATGGCTGAGGAGTACAACTGCTTACAGTGGTATCAAAATGTAGGTGAGGACAAGTCGTTTAACCCTTTCTTTTACCCACATACTGGCATTGCAACCTTAGTTGCGAATGAGGGTAAAAGTAGATAATTTTATGGTGCTTTGGGATGTTCAACCATCCTTACTAATGAAGTCTAGCCGCAAAGTTTTTTTGCTTGCTTTGGATATCAAATAGCTTTCTAAATGTGGCTAAATGTAGGCGCATTTGTTACAAAAGATGCCTGGTCTCGTCAGGAGCCGGTGTCTCAAACAACTGATGTAGTTCTTTTCAGTGTATGATAACTAGTTTTAAGAGGTGGTAACACCATCTCGGCATTAATTTATTGAACAAAGAAATGACAGTCGACATCACATTAAAAAGCACTGTATCTAAACTGTGAGACTTTTCACCTCAAATGGCCTCTTAAAGGGCATGTCAACACCTGAAGGAAAGTGCCGACCAATGAATGGTATCTTGTTCTTTAATAAGCAGTCTTCATTGTTAAAATACACTACAAATCATTTGGAAATCGTATGCAAATCATTAATTAAGCTTTGTAGTCCTTTTAGGAGCGCATTTGTGGGCCGTGAAGGCCGGTGAGGGAGGCCAACAATGGCCAGCACTAGAGTCGGTGCTTAAATGGAAGAGAGACTATGCAAATCTGTAAATGTTTTTTAAAGCAGTTGAGATGATTAATTGAGCCTTTACACTGAACGGACCATTGTTGCTCTACTTTGCGTCAACAATACGCATTCTATTCAATTATTTTGTCCACCTTGTCTTCAGGGAGACCTCAGCTAAAAAAATCAAGAAGCCTTTTTTTTGCTAGAGAGGCAGCAGGCATTGTGTTCATGAACGTGTTGGCTGAAATTCAGGCAAACGCTTGAAGTAGCATGGTCCGAAGCATTCGTAACCAACACAAGGAGGTAAACATCCCATCGAGACATAGTATCGAGTAAATGCATCCAAAAGCAACAGAAACTGTGAGCAGGAGTGCAAACTCAAACATGAAAGAGTGATATGGCCGTGCTTTTGGAGGAAATAATCAACACTGACTCCTGTAGGAGTCCTCAAACACCAATGTGAATTTCTCAGCATCTTGTCGTGTCGAAGGTTAACAAATAGAACCTAGCGAACCCGTTGATGTGTCACTGAGAAATATTGCGCAAACAAATGTCGCCTGTGCAGTCCTTAAACCATTTTGTGCGTAAAGAGCACTGGAAAAATGGCAAATTGGATAAAGAGAAAAGTTCATTTTGTGTTTGAGAGCCATTTGTGCGGATTCTGAGGACGCGATAGTCTTCGACATGACGGGATCTGAGCCCCAATGATTGCCACAATGTTCAGGTTGGGCAGCACCTAAAAAGATTTTTTTCCCAACAATGCCTTGTGATGTACTTCTGCTGGTTGACTCACGATCCCATTTGATTTTCTTCCTCTTTGTTCAATTACCGACATAACCTCGGCCCGAGCTGCATTTTAAGTCTCCTTGGCCCGCAGATAAAAGCCACGATCTTCGGTAAAAAAGGCACAGACCATTTTCTTCCACACGTAAAATTGACACTTTAGTATAATTTAGTTTGCATACTAATTGTCATATGTTCAAAGATTTTGGAATCTTTGGCAGACTGAATCCACCTTTTATATTGTCAGTTAAACTGCTGGTTTGATTAGCTGCTCACCTCACAAATCCACTTCGTAATTAACATTAAAAATTATTATGCTTATGAAATTGACACAGAAATATCTAAATTTGGTCAAAAAATTTCTCGATGTATAAGCTGCACAATTCTGATAGTGTAACAGGAGGCACGTGGTCGGCGGTTGCTTTGACTTACATTTGGAAATGCTAACGACAAACGCCACTCGAACACACGATGGATAGAAGAAGCCGGTGGTAAAATGAGCAATCCGGTCATTAATTGTGGCACCTCTTGTGAGCTTGGTCTTTTACTACGAAGTCTTTCATGACAGTCCTGCCTAAAATTAGAGCTCCACGGAGGCTCGACAGGTAAGGACTATGCCACATTCACTGCTCTGTTCTTATCCCTGCAGACAAAATGAACCGGGTCGAATGGCCTTAAGTTTAAATAATTTGTTTTGTAGAAGGCAAGAGAAAACAAATTATCATGTCTTTATCAAATGCGACAAAATCAGTGAGTTTGATTTAAAATGCCTCCCATATCTTAAGCACAAACATTTTGGAAGACCACACCATTTCGATACCTTCAAGGTTTTTTGGTGGTCAGCGTGCATTTATCTCACAATGGCCACTTACCAGCAGAGTAGACTCTTATGCATCAGGAGGGTTTGCTTTTTGGCAAACATATAAGCAGAACTGCATGAAGTCCAACTACTTCCCTTAACCAGATTTGAGCTAGTTCCGAAATTTGTGTGCTTAGTGCTCCACGACCTCTCCCAAGACTCGGAAAGAAAATGTCCTCAGGGAAATGTGCACTGGTGGCTTACAGAGGAGCGTAAAGTCACTAGCAAGGTCGGGAGACTAGGCCACCAAGCAAATGCGCAAAAACGGGATCACTGTTTGGCTCCTTATCAGCGCCATGAGTTGAAAAATTAACGTCCTCTACATAAATCTTGCCTCATCAAAGCTCGAAGGTGCCAGCTAGCTCGTGTTATAAACGGTTAAGTGCTTGGAAATGGAAGGAAAGTGAAATGGGCATTGTGGGTTGAAATGATTGGCAGGTGAATTCATATGTTTGACTGTTTTATTCCAGGCAACTGTCCATCCTACTCACTGTTCCATAAACTCATGCTTCTTGAGCTGCTAAAATTCCTTGCTCTTGACTGGGTGTAGGTGATATGAATGAAAGGAATCCTGACTCGGGAGAAACCGCGTTTAAACTTTAAGTTTCCATATTGCCCTCATTGCTTGTTGAAACCCTCGTTTAGGCAACACTGGCTAGCTGTCTGTCCTCTGGACTGCACAAAAAAACGTCTCCAGCATTTTTCATCCTCGGCTGTACATTTTTTGCCCAAACATTATGCCTAATTCCTTATCTAGGGAGGTCTCGACCATCCACAGGGCAAACCATTGCTGTGTCTGTATTTTACTGCGGTGGCACTTCGCATTCTCCAGTCTCCTTGAATAGCGCAGTCAGTCTCTGATGTAGATACAACAGAATCCCAAACTTCAATTGTGTAACTTTGCTTTCAGTGGCAAAATAAAGTTAAACTGCATTCCGAGAAGGTGTAAAACGTTTTTATGCTTATTTTGGTTGCGAAAAATTATCTATCCTAGGTTCGGGTAGATATATTGGACATTGTAAAGGGACAACGTGGAAATGTCTGACAGAGATTCTCTTCGGGAACGTAATGATCTGAGTTTCCCAATGCCATTCAATCCGTCTAATTTGCTTAATTATCCATGAAAACCTCATAAAAATTTTAGAATTCCCGCGTATTAAAGTGGAATATAGTCCTCCACAAATATTACTGCGGGCTTCAAAATGGCCGAGTACTGATGACTGGTTTTCAACCAGATCAAAGGCCTACCGCCATCTATGCGCAACATGCTTCCTTTATTGCAGAATTTCAGCAGTTGGGAAAAAACTTACGAAACAGGACCTGCTACTAATGCCTTCTTCAGCACACCTAGAGAGCGACTAAATTTGATTTTGCCATATTTTTATGGAATCGTTCTATTGCCATCAATGAATGTGAGTTAAAGATATATTCGGATAAAATTTTATTGTCTACTTTTGATTCAAGTCATCAATCGGGCAACTCAGCACTTATTACCAGCCTCCATGTATAAGGACACTGTAGACAGCCCCGCAGAGAACTATTCAGTCTGAGCCATGGCCGCTGTTGCTTCATTAATTGACAGGACTTCTAACACGTGCAAGGATGAGCAGATGCTTAATGCGGAAGTCACTTGTTGTTGCTCCTGTAAATAGGACCTCATTTCCGTTGTCGTTGGGCTTGCGACCCGCAACCAAGGATGCATGACTTTGAGATTTGTCACTGAAGTAAACGCGCTGCTGGAGAATTGAAGAGTTGAGGTGCTAATGACATGACCCAGAGGTCATGCCTTCCAGTCGAAGTTCAGTGCACCCCAATTTCCCTTGGTCGAAAGAAAAAGATAAGTGATCAGCATCTAATGAACACTTCATTTGATTTATATCACGTTCAGTCGCAACATTGCCAACTCAGTCCCCAAAAATGCATTCTAGAATGCCGAGTAATTACTTGTCATTTATTGGAGGATAAACAACGGGTTCGCAAATATGATCTTGAGTGGCATTTACCCAACTAACCTTCAATAGTGCTGAATATGTACTTAATGAAAGAAATGACGTTTGCCTTACTAGAATTTAGCTGAGCTATGCGCTGCACTTAGTCAAGAAATGAGAGCTGTAAAAGTATAAAATGAATCTATGAAGATTCTTGGTCGCTTCGTAGTGGAGTAAGTGTTGAATGTGTCTTCTCAAAACATGGTTAAAACGTACATATAACCTCTACAAATCTTTAACGATTTTGAGCTAATCAACAAAACTCATGCACATTTCAGTAGGTAATGAAAACAACATTGTCGGTAGTTTGCTAAAAAAGTAAAAAAGAAATGCAAACACAGCTACTATCCCTTCCAAGCACATATCAAATGCTACACTCTCATCGCAAAAGTTGATTTGCTCCCTTCTCTTATAATAAAAAAACAAAGTGAATATTTTGGCGAACGGCTGGGTTTAATTCAACTGTGTTTGCCAGTTTGCTTGTGCTCGCTTTTGCAATACACTTCTGCACGCACATTAGACTCTCCTGTCCTCAGAGCGTTGACGAATGTCGTGCTATCTCGTTGTTACCATTGGCGAAAGGAATTGCACTCATCACCCACTCCTGATTGCCTGAGGGTAGCGGTGCCTCAATTCTACTGTCATAATAGTTTTGCATTAACGATGCAATAGTCTCTAGTCATCTTCACACACATTTGGCCTTTGATGCTTGCCTCCCGATCAGGGAGGAGCACAGTAGGCCTGCAAGCGCTACAAATTTATCCCAGTCTGTGAACATGTCTTTCTCTTAGATTTAGAGTGCAGACACCTTCTTCAGCCAGTAGGATAGGCAAGGGAGGGACCAAACCATAATTTTACAGCGGAAGGGGAGCACACGACGTGTGTTTGGAATGGACACTGGTTAAGCTTAAATTCACTAGTTATCGCTCAGCAAACCACTGATAATCTTATTTAAGCCACACACTGGAACTTGCATGAGTTTGGCTGAAGGTCTAAAGGTTGCGAAGGATTTGCCAAAGCTGTGAATACTGCCTAAACCATTATTAACAGGATCCTATCAATGCTTAATCCACTATGGATCAACTAGCGATTTGAATGGATTCATTTTATGCCTCTGCAGCCTCTACTTTCTGATATAATCCTAACAAATGGGAGTAAGTTACTTTCCAAGTCGTGTACCAAACTGGAGCTATTTGTACTGCAAACACGCAGAGGACTAGCAAAGTAAAATTACAACAGACGAGTGCATGGCACCTACCTGGAAGTGGAAAAATGCAAGGCACTCTATAATCCCTGTCTTTCGGCATAACCACTAAAGACAATGAGACAGGTAGGTTTAAAGGCTAAGAAAAGTTTATGGCACTTATGGGAGTGGTGTACTCCTCTCTATTCGTGTCGCAAACATCTAGATGTGAATGTGTGTGTGGAGAGGAGAGAAATTTGCTTGGTCATTAATGCATACCCAGGTGTGACGATAAAAATGGGGTGTCACTGCCTTTTCTGCAGTGAGGGGTAAGTGATAAGCACAATTCTTCCCGTCAATCGTAACAACGAGATGCTGCGGCCTCTGTCAACGCTGTCAGAATAGCTGGACAAGAAGTCCTTTTGAGCAATAGTTTACCAAAGCTTTTGCCTTTGTTTTGCTTAAAATTGGCTATCGGTACTATGCACCTGTTAACGCCTCCGTTAGGAAAATCCACACCGCCAAAGTTGCTGATATGCCTTATCTGTACAATCCTTTCAGGTTTACCACAATTCGATTTCCTAGTCAAGAAAGCGGACCCTGATTTACAGCTAATTGCTAAGAGAAAATTCAACAAACATACTATTTAACTTGCTCATGCAGACATTTTACTTTGAATGCACAGGATTCTTTGTGTTCGCAGACCGTTATTCCATAAGATGTGATTCAATGAAATTAAGTAACGATGACAAACCATGATTGCCATGCCTACCAAATTTGATCTGTTGGGCAGCAAACCGCATAGCAGGCAAGAAAGGACCGCCTATTTTATGCAATAGTAGGTGAGAAAAAAGGTAAATAAGTCTGCAGTTTTTGTATGAATCCAAACACTAACTGTGTCAAACACGGTGTTCGCTGGGCGGTTCTGAGGCATCTTCGGTTGCTGATAATTGGAGAAACATTGTCGAAGTGGTAGTATTCCATCCAGCTAGATGAATGCCCTGCAGCAATAGCAATCTCAAGCGACTGGAGGCCACTTCGACAGGATTTGTTTAATTTTACTTGGTAGGTAAATGAGAATTCATAGTTGGTTCATTCCGTCCCAAAATAACTAAAAAGTTCTCTGTGCCAGTACAGATGCCAGGTGAATCGCCTTGGCGTAGAGGCAGCCTGGAAGAGGTGGACAGTTGCCTTAGTATACCAAGCCAATGTATGCTTTACTATTCGAAATCATGCTTACAAATTAAATGCGGTCTTCAATTCCAAAGATAAATGGATTTTAGTTAATAATCAGAATCCATTTTAATAAGTCGGAGATTTCAAACTTTAGTATCTGCAAAATGACACAGCTTTAAGTGACCTGCTTTACAACTGCACGAAGTTTCCTTTAGCTCAGAGACATTGGCACTTCGTCATCTGTTTGTTTTTTGCAGATAATTGCGCCTATCAATAATGCCATATCTTTCACCAGTATTCAGATCTGCTGCTCCGCACCTTAAATATCATTTGTCTCATCGCTTGCTCCAGGATCCTTCTCATCCACTCAGATTCTTTGCTTAATTTACCATGTACAGAAGTTTAGAGTACATCTTATTTAGGATGCTGATTGTTCTCTGCTCAAAACTTTATCCGTCTCCTTCTTTTCTTGTAGTCGCCTCGGATTTTGCTTTGAATAGCCATTGGTGTCAACTAAATCTCTTATTTTTACTGCTTGCTCCGCTAAATGAAAATTACATGACATAGTTTTATAACTGCTCTGACTTTTAGTGCATTAGCCAGAAACAGCAATTATATCACCTTATCCACTGTAACCACATAGCAGTTGTTGGTCTACGCTTTTGCCCATCCACTACTACTACTTTGAGAGATCATTCCAGCCTAGGCAAAATCAAAGCATGCATCGTCGGTCGACGGTCTTGGAGCGCCTTATAAAGTTTGCCAATCTGTTCAGAGACAGACAGAAACTGCCAATGTTGAGCATAAAACACTGATTCTGCCAAGCTTAAAAAATTATATCAGGATGCAATGCAGGAAGAGGTTGCTAATTTAGTAAGCAGCACCTCTTAGTAATGGAAACATGCATGATTTGAAGGCGACCACGTATTTACCACGTGTACGTATTTCCGCAACACATCAGCCACGTGGGAATGCACTCCTCTATTTATATTGTGAAATAGTAATTAATTTTTATCGTCAGAAATCACCATCATTCCCAGCACTTGCATTGCCTACCATATGAACAAGAGCGATACGAGTCAAATAGCTAATGGATCAACATCTAGTGATCACACCGCTGCTAAGTAAATTTTGCTGCCTTGGTATGTCACTTCAATGTAGGCGACGTTAGCCCTCCTTTTGCAATGCAGATTACTGTTTGGTTAGCCCTTTTTCAAGTCGAGGGTAGAAGTAGCTTCAACCGTGTATACCATCACTTTCTTAAAATGCTAATTGGAGTTTAACTTAATCCCGAAATTTCGGTTTTTTAGCCATGCCCTGTGCCTTGCGCATGCATCTACCCACTTTTGGAAGAAAAAATGGTTAGACAACAACAACTGAAATGATTGTTACGTAAAGATAAAAGTGCAACACTGTGTAGAGCCCTAAAGCCTGTTAAGGTACTAAATAACTCCATGAGAACGCTTGGTCGTTCGTAATGGATTAGGCCTTTAAAGTTTCTTGTCAAAATATGGAGTCATTACGGCTCACATCATAATACTATGTGACCTATGCAAACTCTTTGCGATTTATTTGATTGCCTGTACTTATACAAAGTTCTGTAGGTGTAAAACCTACGTCTGAGCTTGTGGCAGTGTGTAAGCAACGACTGCGACTTCCCCAGTGCCATGTAGTTAGTGAGTAGTTTTTTAGGTAAGTCAGTAATAGCACACCTGTGCTGACATAAATCACCTGCAACGTGGTCCCAACCATGGTGTACTTTGTTTTTGCCTCTCAATTCTAATACCTTTCCTTCCATACCGGTCTCTCTACTCATTCAAATGATTGTAGCTATTGTCAAGAATTCGGTGGACTCAAAATACGGGAAAAATCGTGCATTATTTGTGCATATAGTGGTTCTACCACAAAAGAATTGCTAATTCCCAAAAGTCTATGTGTGGAAATGAGGGAAGATTGTTGGGTTATCAATGAGTGCTTGGGTGTGACGATTGCACCATCCCCATCCCGTGTGTGTGGGCACCGTGGACAGCACCGTAATAGAGCGTTTAACCCTGACTCAGGGCTACTGTCACTTCATTAGCTAGCAGGGCTCCTGAGAATTACGATATTAAGGCAGATACCGCCTCATTGTCTGCCCATCCGCAGCGTGTGCATTTCTTTCATAAAGTTAGGACTAAACATCAAGCATTAGAAATGGGATCTCATTTACGTTGACGTTGGGTATGCAACCTACTGCAATGGATGCATGAAGTCGAGGTTTGCTACCGAAGCAAACGTACTGCTAGAACAGTGAAGAGTTGAGGTGCCAATGACACAGCCCAGAGGTCGTGCCTCCTGGCCGAAGTCCGGTCACCTAGTCATAACGAATGGCTAAGCAATCATAGTTTCAAACAAGCACTTCACCGGATCCACGCCACGGTCAGTCATACTAACATCACTGACTCAGTCCACAAAGGCATGTCCTAAATTGCTGAACATTTCTTTGGCATTCACCGAAGATCAAGCAATGGATGAGCGTTCGTAAACGTCCTTATGTTATTTTCTTCTCCACAAAATTCAATTTTAAGGGAGGTCTAATCTAGACCCAACCGTATTTTGTTCGTATGTTCCCATGCTTTAGAGCCATCAGAGATGCGGTCTGTAGACTTGGGCACGATTCAGTGGTCGCTAGTTTGATATGTCTCTTAACAGGACTCCTGGGTTGAATGGATTGTCCCGGTTTAAACGGCTTAAAATCATAGAGTGAAGCCAATTGTCATTGTCTTCGATGACAATGCAGTCACGTCTTGAGATAGGGCTTGTGAAAGTGGCTTTTGATGCGCTGATAAGGCCGACAGCGCATATTCGTTACACTGACCTCTGACAAGACCAGACGCAACACAGAGTAAACGCAGCTGCAGTGACAGCTGCTTTGTAAAGCAGACTCCATTTTGTTAACCTTCAAATGTACAAAGCTGGCAAATAAACTTGAGGACTAGAGCCCACTAGTAAAGTTGGTTTGACATTTTGGAGCACAACATAACCCCACCTACATCTATTCTTCTTTACGGCTAGGAACGCAGAGGTTTAAAGAAGATGAATGGAAAGGAAACTAGAAACTAAACACAAATAGCAGTGTGTGTCTGACCAGTACAACTCTGCCTCTCTGGTAGTCCCAAGCACAGATACAAGTATTATTCTTAGTCATTCACAATCTGAACACAAAAGGGAGTTGCCTTTATTGAAAACACTTACCACCCGAAACCATTTGCGCCCTAAGTTCTCGATGCTTATTACCTTTTAAACCCCGAAGTAAAGTAAATTGATTGGCGGGTACCTCATATTTCACAAAAAACAATTTTGGGAATAAAAACAAATCATTCTCTGCACGTTTAAGATGCATGACATTGCGGTTGGATTTCGTCCTAAGTGAGTATCTTGGAAATGATAAGCACTGCAATTAAAGTCGTGGTGCCTCGCATGAATCCCAAATTTGGTTTTACGATCGTCTCTGATTGAAGCAATTTCAAAAAACATTTTTGAGATGGATGTCCCACGTCAACGCTAATAAATGAACCTTAGGCTTTTCGAATATTAAGCGGTGGGAAAACTCAAGAAATTTGTCTTGGACTCTATTTAGAAGGTCAGTGAGAACTCCAAATAACTGTTTTGGGACGGAATGAAGAAAAAGTAGACGGTTTTAAGCATTTGTTCGAAGCATCGTTTGAATAAGCCTCTGTAACTTGTTTCCAGATTTTCATAAAAGAGGAAGAGCAAATCAAGAGTTAGCAAAGTATTCAAGAAAATGGAATGCCCGTAAGCAGTTCCACAATTACTTTTGTTGTTGCGTGACGATGCAATTTCTGGAAATCCGTTTTGAGCACAAGCATAGCATTTTTTCATTCCACAAATCTGCGCCATACTTTTCTTCGCTTGCTCTTCCATCTCATTTATACGGCTGTAGCATGTAAGAGTTTCTTGACTAAGCACAAGGGTTTATGCTACTCGTTTGCTTCATTGGCTACAAATTCAACACCCCAATTTCCACCCAACCTGTTCTTTCCTTGCATTATCTTCAACCTATGCTTTGAAGCTACTCACTAATGTGCTGACTAAATATTTTAATTTGTTGCCCTGCTTTGGCAATGCGAAATCGTCGAACGCAGTAAATCTTTTGAATTCCCGACCCTCATGAATACCTTAAGCAGAAGCGGATGCCTTATCAACTGATCTTGCGCCAAGGCGAAAAATAGCTGAAGCGATATCTTGAGATTTGCTCTTTATGAGGATTTCTCTACTCGCAAGCTTTACTTCAATAATGGAATGTTTGAATACAGCCATCTCGGACTATGCGTTGAACTATAGCGCTTTAAACAATTGGTTTGGCGGCACGTCAATCAGCTTGAATTTACTTTCTCAGTATTAATTGCGCAACTTTCCACTCTAGAGACCTGCCTCACTGTAAACGCTGATGATGTTTGCAATGCGCATTCGAGATTTATTAATCAAATTCCAAGTAGGTCGACCAACATCGTAATGCCTTGTTTGTGCTGACCGCCGGTTTCGGTGACTCAGGTAGCCGTATTTCCTAGCCCGGGCTGGCTGGCCTCCGGGCCATGTTAGCAGCCCCAATGCCTCCGTTTACAGAATACATACGTAAGACGCAAAGACATAGATTGTGATTTCATTTGATTGAATTTTTGTTTATTTTATCAACACAGCTTTGGTAATTAGGATACCTCTGTTGAGAGGTAGGTGAAGAAAGAATGCCTTGAATTTGCCTTTCCGCATGAGCTGTGCCGAAAACCATTCGTCCAACTCACATTTATGTCAACGCTAGCATTGAAACAAATTGAATCTTAACTTGATTTCATTACAGATTTCAGCCATGATTGCTCACTGCATGTCCACTATTTCACTTTTAAGCAAAAATTAACCAGTGAGCAAGTGGAAAATTTGTTGCTTTTAAAAAGGCTAAAGTCCAACACTTTGTCAAGCGATGAAGAGATGTGAGGAGCTAAAGGAACTCATTAATATTTTTGGTCGCCATCTAATAGGGTAAGCATTAGGATTTGGTTTCATCGACCTACTCACAATGCATTTACAATAGGACCCTGACCTCCTCCATCCACGGTGCTAGATTTGGTGCCGTGAAAGCAGCAGTCGGATGAGAAAACTAAAGCAATTGCAACAGTTTCTGCAACTTAAATAGCAAATTTAATCAACACCTATTTTTCATGAATTCTCCCACTTTGCGCTACCATAAAGTACCGCACCGCAAATAAATGCGGGGAGTAAAGTGTCAAAACTGGGATTAGTGAGAATGGATTTCAGTTCATCTGGGAGGCTAAGCACTCTTCCAGCTGCCTTTAGTAATCGCTACTGCATTTCTATTCCATTCCGACACTCTCATAACCTACCCAAAGTTGCTTTCCATGCGTACAAATCGGATAGTTTGAAACAGCTTGCTTTGTGATATTAACTAATGTAAAATTCTTTTTGACAAACAGTACTAATGCTGACAATGCAAAGCTAAAACTTAGGTCATTTGATTAGCAAACTTGCCAAAGCACCACTTGCTCTAGCCAAAAATTTCATTTTGATTCTTGGCACGTTTCATTTTAGCATTCAAGTCAATTTAGGGTAAAGTATCCAGCAAAAAAGAGCAGCAATCACATAAAGAGGAGGCGACGGTTGCCTAACATCTCCAACAGGGGTGTGATCTTCAGGCATTAAATTTTACGAAAAACACTAAATGCAACAAATGTCTAAAAGGTTTCGTCCGATCTCGCCTGTTCTCAGCTCTTCCACATTGTTAAAGCTATCACTTTGTGGTGATCAATTCAGTTATTAGATACTAATCATCAAACTATTGGAAAATATCAGATCCTAGCTACAAGAAGGACGTTCTTCAGTTCAAAAACACCTAAGAGAAAGTTGTAAAACGTTCACTGTTTTTAAAAATCTTCTTCTAATCAGCTAGAGAAGATACAAAGGAGGCAAGAGTTCTTGTTTCAAATCGTTGGCATGCGATTTTAAATGACCACTCCCTCAATTTTCGTTCACTTATACCCTTCGGTCTTCCGCGTCCACCTTCATGGCACTGAATTGAGCAGCTTAATCAAAAGGATGGCACTGTTAACTTAAGAAGTACGATAAATGCGTGGAAAGGTGATCAAAGCTTAAGAGGCATCTGGGTTTAAATCTATTGCAGGCGCCAATGGTGGTCAACATGGTCCGCTGCTTCGTAATGCCTTGATGTTGTTCTTTTTTTGAGTTTGCCTTCGTACTTTGCAGAGAGGTAAGCCTCCTTCTGTAAGTCGTCATTCGAGAAGTCTCATGTAGCTACAGTTTCGTGCCTTCGAGGCACATTTAGACAGCATCCAATGACATAAAATAAGTCTTGATGATGGTAGTCTTGTTGGCCAAAGAAACCGAGGCAAAACTCTAGATAATGTACGGTGCTGAAACGGCCAGTTCGGGATCCAAACACACGATTAAGCCAAAATGCAAAGATTAGTAGCTAACGCTCCTATCCTGAGGAAGTTAAATGCAGTAGCTGTACACCACAGTACTGGGAACATTCTTGTAATTAGCCGTGATAGTAGTAGCATGTTAAGAATGTCAATGTGAATACACCGATCAGGAAGCAAAGGAAAGCTTTAACCACATTTATTTATCCTACAACGCATAAAGAAAGCTTCGAGATCTAAAGGGTTTTTGTGCTTGCATATTGGCGGGATGAATTTTTTTGGAAGTCAGACAGGGTGGAAAAGGCAAAAATGCCGTTTTAATGTAACGCTTCAATGGGGCCTGGGCCAGCACCCATGAATCTAAAATGTACAAAATGGGCATTACTGAGCATAGATTAGCATTCTATTTAGTTGAATATCCATTTTAGATGGTTAGAAATTCTGGAATATGGCATTCGCTTAATGTCGTACATTGGCTAGCTTGATTTTTGGATTCGGACGATCTTTATCTTAACCTTTGAGGTTCCCTCCAGTTCTTGACCTTCAGGACTACCGCTTTCCGTTAATTTTCGCTGCTTAGTTTCCTCAAAGAGCCTACTCTTCCATCCCCAAATCTTGGCTGCAGCATGCGAAATTCCTTCGTCATGCGTAGGAGTGCCAGCAGTTCTCCACTTTGAATCATATAAACTCGACCCCAAATCCGTAATTTTCATCATCTCACACTGCACCTTTCTCCTTTTCCTGCGTTCATTTCAGAAATAGCGTTGCATAGACCTTGGCCCACATTGGAAAACTGCCTTTCTGCTGCTTTGCTTGCCAAAGGCGACTTGCCTTAAGCAGTTAATTTTACACCTACACTGACTTTTCATTGATGAATGTCTGCAATGAAATATGCAACAACTCTTTCCTGCCCCTATGGGATTGTTGATTATTGCTTTGGCACCTCTGCCAGCAGTTCAGGATCTGTATTGAGCCCATTTGTCGCAGAAAGGTGCTCCTTTTTTCCACCAAAAAAATTAATAACTAATTTAAGTGGAAGTAAAGACAGAGCACACACTGGAGCTGTTTAAAGCCAAAAAAGCATTTTGGGAGATCGCTTGGGATAACCAGTTGGCTTCCTCTTTCTTTTTATTTGTAGAATGTACCTAGCCCATCCTAGTTTTAAATGCACTCGTGTTAATTTATCTGCGAAGCCTCTTCACAAAGAGTAATCAGTATGGCAACGCATTAACCCACCTTGAAATTTTATCAACCGTTTTAGGTGTGAATAAAGCTATTTCTTAACTTTGACCCTGGACACCTCTAACATCGGAGATGGTAATTAAGCTTACAACGTGTGATAGATATTTATGTGTCAGTTGACAACTGGATCAACCGCTGCAATAAGACACTTTATTCGGCAATAACTTCATTTCTTTGCTCTTTTCATACGTGCGGTGTTTGTTACCAAAGGCGGAAGCTGACGAAATGTCTTGTTATTTTGTTTCCACATGGGTAAATTAGGCTCTTCATTTACCGTAAAGTATGCCATTCTCCCTGCCACTTTGCACACTCGCAATGGTGACAGCTTCAGATCAGTATGGCATGGATTTGATCAGGAATGCCCTAGCGACCAAATTGATTCAACTCTTCGGTTCGTATTATGCCGCATCCTCCTACAACTCACTTTTTAAGAAAAAAGTAAAAGAATAATGAGTAGAAGCATCGTTTTAAATGAAATCAAAAGTGCAACACTTTGTTATGCATTGAAACCTGCAGAGTTATAGAATAAACTCCTGGACGTTTCGTAATGGAGTCAGTATTTAATATACCTTGTCAAACTATGAAATCAAATACGCAGTTATTTTAAACTCGTAAACTAATCGTACCCATATACAAATAGTTAAGGGAGGTCATAGCTTTGACTTGCAGGTTAGAGAAGAAAAAGGTGAAATAACTACAAGAAAAACAGTGCTCTTTCCCATCACATTTTGCATGCATCACGTTTACCGTGGAGTCTGTTACTGTCCTTCCACTTTCAATACTTCCCTTATATTGCAATATTGGCTCCGGTTATTGTTGCATCGGGCGAGAAATATTTGCTTAAAGCAAAATGAGGGAGAGATTCTGACCCTAAACTTAAAACCAAATGGCAAAATAACATAGATGCCTAGGACACGTGAGTGTTCATGGGTGGAGCTCTCGTGTTATGCAGAGATGCTTATTTCTATGGCTTTTTCCTGTATGTGGTCGACAAGAAATTGTTGGATCATCAACTCATATGCTGATTTGATGACAAATAGACGTTATCACAGCTTCTACCTCCGTGGGGCTTTAAACACATGGGCAACGCCTCGTCCTCTTCCACTGCCTCAGTACAGTTAAACTAATAAATCTTCAATATGTTCTGTTAAAACAGATTATAACTTTTAGAGGGGCAAAGTCCATCTAAGGCATCTCACTCCATAATCACGCAATGGCTGGTGAAAAACGCTTGCCTTTAGGGGCAAGCAAATGTTTCGTGCATCCGCCTTTTTTAGAGTTAAGGGAAATAGCATTTTTGTTTCTATCCTCCAAAAGCGTTGCTGTAATGCACAATATTCCGTATTTCTGCCTATATTCCCTCTACAAGTTGTGTTTCAGCGAGCTCTTATGGTTCGGTTATAAATCGCTTTAGCCTAGCAGTTAAAAATAAAATGATCCAAAAGAATTCGAGGAAACGAAATTCCTGTCGACAACTTCGCAGTTATTCTGACGTCGAGTCAAAATCAGTGAGTTGGAAGTTTTGTTTTTAAGCGTTTGTTCGATGGC
This sequence comes from Taenia saginata, assembly GCA_001693075.2. NCBI lineage: Eukaryota > Metazoa > Platyhelminthes > Cestoda > Cyclophyllidea > Taeniidae > Taenia > Taenia saginata. The sequence goes on from LWMK02000024.1 coordinate 600,553, forward strand.
GCAGTTTTCATAGACTTGTGCTAAAATTGGACAACATTTACTTTAATTTGGGGACTTCAGGCTGTCAGTAATCAGCTCTTTTTTCTCATGCCTGTAGTATATACACATTCCGTCTCAATATTTTGCCTTCTTCCGGCTCCAGAAGAGTCTCTTGTAGCTGCAAAGCAAATCCTTCCTGCATCTGTATTTTATTACCGCAGCAGGCAACATTTTCAGTGTCATTGAACTGCACAGATATTTAATTTCTAATGCTGATGCGAATAAATCCCATAAGAAAGGAAATTCGGTTCTAAAATTTTATCAAATCTTCTTCACTCATAGCATAAAAGCATTTAGCAGCAAAATACTGCTTTAAAATGCACATAGAGAAGGTGCGAAGCGCTTTTGTGCACGGCTTGGGTCACAAAAACGTGTGTCATGGTTGCAAACAAACACGTTGTACCTTTATGCTTTGCGCTTTGACCGAGGAGACAGGGTGGAAATGTCAGATGGATTTTCTAATGTCATTTGCTTTGTCCAAATTGCATGGTTGTTCATGAAAACCTCATAAAAATTTTGGAATTTGCACGTATTATTATAAGATTAAGCGTTCTGCAAATTAAATACAAAAATTGAATTTACTAAGCAGCAGTGATTAGAATTTGGGATCCGCGTACCAAGTGCGACCAAAACTTACGAAACAGGAATTTCTTCCAATGCCTCCTTTGGTGCCTCTGGACTGAGATCCATTTAAAATGCATAGAACCAAAATTTTGCCATATCCGCTGTAGGCTTCCTTTAGTATACAATAAATAATGAGCTACGAACCCATATAAAATTTACAGCTCAGCTTTGACTAAGTCGCCAAATGGACATTTTAGCATGTAACGCTAACAACCACGTAAAAAGACACGGCAGCAGCTCTGTAGCGATCTTTTCTGCCTAAGTCAGGACTAGCATCGCGTCTTTAGTTAACAGCATGTCTAAAGAACACGACGTTCTGGCAGATGCATAGAATAGACCTCATTTTCACTTATATCGATGGGATCGGCATAGATGCTCCTATCTGTTGCATTTGGATTTCTTCCGCAGATTTGGAACTAGGCACAATGGCTGGAACTTGCATCGCATTCTGTTTAGGAATAGGACATCAATTCGCAGCCACCAATACATTATGAGGAGATAGACGATAATACCACCGAAGCAGATGCATTCCTGAAGTATTGAAGCATTGAAATTTCAGGCAACTATGGTATCAAACACTTCACTGAATTCACGGTGTGGCTGCTTACGTCAACATCGCCGACTCAGCCTGCATCAGCCAAAGACATAATATGGAACCTATGAATACGACTTTAAATAATGTTTGCCCAACTGATCTTCGACGATGCTGCAATACTTCTACAACGCCTTAAATGCTGTTAGTTTGCCAGGTATATGTAATGTAGAATCGCCGAATTGTGTATTTAGTCTTTTAAAGGCGAGATGAGACTTGCAGTGAAAAAGTTGTTCATTGTTAACGTCCTGATGCTGATATTTTCCGACCTGTCAAGACATGAGCAACCTGGACAGCTACCACAATGGTTATTCCTCCAGAGGAGGGGTTCCACTGCATTTTAGCCCTGACAGTTGAGGCTTCAATTCATATGTGCAGAAAAAGTGCATTTTTCTGCCTGAGAGGTGATTTAATCTTGACTTGACTAACTATTTTGGTGGACTCCAGAATCATCAGGCGTGTGCCCTGACTTGACGACGCATTTCACTTCCGTCTGGGTGTCAGGTCCATTGAGTTGTCTTGAACCACAATGTAAGACCAATCGTCATCACTTTTATTGATGTTAAGATGAAACTATGAAAGTCTTTAATGTTCCTGAACACTTTTGCTAACCTCTTAGTTTTAAAGTTTGTTCGGAATTTCCAAACGGTTGCCTCTAGCCTTGGATGTGCAGCTGGAAACTGTTTAGCATCAGGTACAAACCCCTACGGTACTGATCTTCTTCTATGAAATCTCGCATTGCCATTCGGCGTCAGTGAGGTAAAGTATCCATCCAATGCACTGAAAAATTGGGAGACGAGCTAAAAGGCAATCAAAAATATGTTGCTTTGAGAAGTCAGGTATTCTTTGTCACAAAGTAATCATCAAGTTCTAGTCACCTGGTCGTTGATGAATCAGAAGGTTTTTGCAGGCTATCCTGGATTTGTATTGAAGACTTAATTGCCAACCTAGTTGGTGGAATTTTGAAGCATTCTGCACAATATGGGACAGTTAAAATCGTATTCTAGGGTCTGTCGTGGAGAGCTACTTGCTAAGACCAGCATGAATAAGAAGTGTTGGCTCTCCTTTGTCAATTTTTCGGCTTAACTGCTGTGCACTGTGCCAGACAATTCTTATTGAATCTCCCCAAATCGACCACTCAAACCTCATACACCATCACAGGTTTTGCAGAGGCTGCTCCTATAAAACAGTTTGTAATAATCCATGCATATGTTACGTGATTTTTTTTCGGTTAAATGTATATCGAAGGTACAAATCTGCGGCTACCTAAGGCTCCTTAAAAAGAAGAAATAGAGGATAAAACTAATGCGTCGCACTGTCGATGTACAAAAGGAGTTGATGAGCTTTTTTACTTGGCTAATAGGACTTGTCCTCAGGCTAAGTGAAAGACGGAACCAAAACAAGAAAAACCTTGCAAAACGGTAGACCACACTCATCACCTGTTTGAGCAGAGGAACTTGATCCCTTGGGGGACGGAACGGACTTAGTAACCCCCTTAACCTTTCCTAATTATATCGCGCATCTTAGGCAAACACTCGGATCATTTTGATTAATCTGCCCATTTCTGAGTCATAAAAGCAGAGAGAAAAGATGTTGACTGATATGAAATGAAATTGGAGGACTCATAATGGGACCGCGACACGAGTAGTTCTGATGGAAAATAAAAGGCTGGTAGCATACTAGATGCTGCGATGGGGCTAAGCAACACGACATATACATGGAGAAGGGTTTAAACAAGGAGTTGGAACATTGCTATTTAAAAATACTTTGTAAGAAAGCAATTTTTGACCACGCTACACGCATTGCAAAATAAGTACGAATCCCTCTCTTTTAAAAGTTTATTTTATTTTTAAACAACATTTTTAACTTCGTAATGCCAGTAAAACTTAGATTTTAAAAAAGAATTTCAGTTTATTTGACCTCGCAGAACTAGTTCTTCTAGGTAATAAATGGCAAGTTTGAAGCTGTCAAATCAGTATGCATATGAATATCTGGTTAAGCTTTGGGGGTGTCTAGAGAAGGTACAGACAACTTCGATTACCAGTGACGTCTAAAAATATGCCTTGTCGATGATTTGGTAGCTGGAAAGTGATTAATTCTCTCAGATGACATCGAATTCCTTGCCATTAATCTTCGTTTTGATGTTTCTCTCTATGTATTCGTTCACAACGCAGTATTTCGTGGTAGTGCAATCTGCCGGCTGCATAGGATAACTGAGTCTACTGTTACTTTAATGTGGGCAATTCTTCCCTATCCTCCTCTTCTACTAAGAGAATGTCGGATGTTTTTAGGCATCTCTATTATGAGTACACAAAGGGTATGTGGTAGCAAAACCATGACAGTTAGAACGGAGGTGGCTCTGGCTCTGGAAATCGCACTTGAGCATCCACGGCCAGGTTTACTTTGTCCTCACGTCTCACGTCCACAAGGTACATTCAAAGAACAAAAGTACTGTACTAAACTAACCTATGCATTAATGATATAACCATCGTGACATCGTTTATTGTTCAAAGAGCTCAATTTCATCATCATAATAAGTCCACATTTTACCTAACGCATTATCCTGCTTGACTAATTGAACTCGTAGATAAATAAAAAACACTTCATCGCTCAATTTGCTTGCTCAACTCTCATTTTGGTGAAGCTATCAGTAAACTGCTCCTACATTGTAAGTGGCCTCAGGTCTGTGCATAGAACAAAAGTGTACTTGGTCGGAGAATAGTTTTCTTTCGCCTTCAGGAAGTCTCGGCGATCCACATAAGTTTAAAGGCCGTGCAAAGGGTTACTTTCAAACTTTTGCAACATGTAAGGGGCATGTGACGTGCCCTGTTCAAAATTGAAATGTGACCAAGTTTCCCAAAAAGAATCACTCACAACACGATTTTTATAAGGTAATTCTTAAAATAATAAAATGGTAAAAAATAGTGGCATTTAAGGGATTCATTCAAATTAGATTATCTTCATGGCTGTTTTCAATTCTGTTGGATTCTGCAAATGTTTTAGCGGTTCACAAACCTACCTCTGCTTCCACTATTCTGAAGAGAGTAGATTGGGTAGGAAAAGACGTTTTAAGTTTAGAATTGTAGTGTATGTAGATGAGGAATCAGGCTGATAGGGAGTCTAGCCCCGCCCCTCAGTTGGCAACGGCTTCCGCTCAGACATGAGTTTGACATTTAACGTCCGCTTCTCATCCAATGGGTAAAATCAAATAAATGCGTTTCATTTAGCCTTAGTGCTGCTTTATATTTGACGTCTACACAAGCTAATTCCCCTGGGATCAATTCTTTCAACAGCAGGAACTCATTTAACCGTAAGAATGGCTTCGCAATGACATACTTCATTGTACTAAACAGTGATTGCTTGAGCATGGCGATCTCTATTACAGACGAGGTCGATTGTTGGTGCAGCGACTTTCATTAGTGGAATACATCTTCGCCCCATGAGTGTTGAAGGCATAACTGTTCTAGGTTCTCTTCTCAATGGACGTTAGTCCGCGCTTGTCAACCATGTGACAGTTCTACGATGTTTGATGTTTGCCTTATCAATACGTGGAGTTGCACTTCATACTAAGCGCATTGTCAGGTGCTAATTTTCGTGTTCAAAAAGGCGTCCATAGGTACCTTAATTTAACGATTAAGCGCCCTCTGGCCCATGGATTGTGATTCATTCATTCCATTAGTCCAGTACCTAGTGGATATCACTTTCATGCACTCCCTAAGGAAAAACTAAACAGCAAACATAGGTTAGTTGGGGGTGAATTTTATACACTTTGGCAAAATCGCCTCTTGTTCTTTGAGGTATTGCGTCTGGACAAGCCCAGCAATGAGAGTTAACGAAGGCAGTCGTCTTAACGCCATAAGTCACCTAAGCACTGCCTTAACTCCTTTTGTAGGATAGGCTACTCATGGGCAGAATACATCAGATTCCTCACCCAATGGGTGCCAGGGAATTCATTATGCCAATAATTGCTTTTCTTTCAACATAGATTAGAGCTATGTGATTGCTTCAAAGTTGGGTCTACTAAATTAATTGGTAGACGACCCTTAGATCGAGTGCAAGTACCATTGTAAGGACCGAAGATGATAAAGTAGAATGTGACTGGTGGTGAACACAATTGGGTGCTGACAAAGCAGCAGTTTGTTTATCAGCGTAACTTCATCTTTGGATTGAATAGCATTACAAAGAAATTAGCGGTAACGTAGGTCCGTAGGTCCTGTCTGCCCACATTTAAGATAGGGATTAAATAATGGAAACGAGCTGTAGCTACACCTCCAACCAACTATACTTTCTTTTGATTCAGTCGTGGTTTTTATGAAATCATAGGACAAACAGCAAAGATAAGCTTATCCTATGGGCTCTCTAGATAGCGTTTCAAGTGCCGTTCGCCGCTTCCACAATCATGACCTCGAAACGCCTACCGTGAAGCGTGCAACCGTGATGACCATATCTGCCGAACCAAATGAGGTTGCCACCATTAAAGTGCGGTTTTTTATATTAGAGCTATCCCATCATAAAATGCATGGACGCCGTCACTTTACGGCCAAATTCTTACTTTGAAATTGAAAAGCAAGTGCAAAACCGTTGCATCTTAACTTGGCCTTGCTTATTTATACAGGTGGTTTATTTATAATTGTCCATTAGCCTCTAACACTTTGTGGGTACAAACTTCCATCTACGGGTGGCCTATTGTTTGCGATACTACATCGAATGCATGAAACTGCAGTGGGACGGCATGTGAGAGAAGCCGCATTTGACAAACCAGGCTTTTACACTTATTCAACGCCTCACAGTAATAGGAGTTTTGGGTCTTCTATTCACCGTTGTGCCTTGACATGCATTGATAATGCAGTAATCTCCTGTCGTTTTTATGTATTCGAGCCAAAGGAATCCTCATTGCCGTTGGGATAAGGAAAGCCATGCGAATGGTAATTTTATGAACTGTTGGAATATAGCCTAATATTAAGTATGCAGGCGGTATTTTCTGTTTGCTTTGCGTCTGGTGAATCTCTGGTAATTGCTGAAACCATTTAAACGAGGCGTCCCAAAAATTACGACGATCAGACACCGTGTGCCATGTGATTAGCCTAAGCACAGACTGTGTTCACACTTCCTCTTCCTCCATATTCTTAATTAACTCATAAATACCACGCAACCGTTGCTTTCAATGTCTTCGGGAGCTTGCGTGAGTTCAGTCTACCCGTTGAAAATCTACTTATAGGCAGCTTTTATATTAGTACCTCGATAGGGTCATTTAAATGCCAACTCCATTTCGTATAACTAAGGATTTGAATGGTTTCGTTCAATACCTCTACAAGTTCATTGCGCAACAAGCTCCCACAAGTTCGCTTTTCTTTCACATTTTAAATTCCTTTTTTCTGTCCAAAAAGTGAATTCGCGGGTGAGAGGAGAAACCAAAATTAGGGTCCTTTTGTTCCCCAATTTGTTTGAAAAAAGCAATGGCCTATTGATTTGGAGCTCTTTATTGGAAACAGGGAGAGGAGCTGGAAGAAATGAGTTAACTTGAAAAAAGGGAAAACCCTGTCGCCTACTTGAAAAGAATTGCAAGACATTCTAACAGCCCCTACTTTTTGGGAAAAATCCTCTCACGGTCAATCCGGTTGTCATTTGACTCATAACTGTTCCTCCTGTTTTAAGCACCAGTGTGAAGGACTCTAAAAGTTGAATGCTCGGAAACATCTGTATTTACAATCAAGAGGGTGGATTGAATTCGAATCCCGCATGGCTCAAGTACAGTCCAAAAATTAGGAAATATTCATGAAAACTTCATTTGTATTTTTGGGGCGATTTCATGTAATGTTTCCATTCTTAATCAGCACTGTTCACGAACAAGAATATTTATCACTATTTTAGTGTTCCTTGAATCAGTTGGTAAGCATAAAGTAGGGTTAGCGTTTTCTGCTCAGCAACGTCTAGTCACCCATTCGCCGATGACACAGACAGTGCGACCGTGAATGTGTTTTGTCCCCAGGTTTTAATTTTTTATATGACACCTTATCTGTGGCAGAAAAGCTGCATTTTGTTTGGTAAGATTATTTTTCAAAAGTGGTCCGGGAGGTACAAGATTGCGGTTTGGGCAATTGTCGTCCTTCGTCTGAGGAGCAAGTCTACTAAGCCGAGCCAGAATCCTGTTAGCCCTCCTGTACGCCGGCAGTGCTATTTTACTGGTATTATGCCCTCACTCGTCTTCTGAGGAGCCTCATTTGGCCACAGCCTCGTGCATTCGAGATACATTTAGCTAAATGCAAGTCGCATAATTTGTATTCCAGTGGTGGTAGAATGTTCCCTAAAAGCATCCAAGACAAAATCTCTAGTAGCAAACGAGGCTGAAACGGTCAGTTCGAGTTGGTATGACCCAATGTATCTAATGAAGAGCATAACGGCCAAGCCAAAAGAGAAGAATAAAAGCTAACGCTTCTACTCTGAGGTAGTTACATGCAGTAGCTATGCACCACAGCATCAAGAATGTACTTGCAATTAGCCGTGGCAGCAGTAGCCGTGTCTACTAATATGCTCCATACCACGTGCGTAGTTGGGATTTCAATACACATTGCAAAAATTTGATCGCAGAAGGGAGTTTTAGCTTTTTCATTTCCAACTAGTGAGCACGAGGGCTTGAAATTGTGAAGCTGACATCCCGATAAAAGAACGAAAAGGTCTTTAGGCGCGTATATTTGCCGAATAAATTATCTTGAAAGTCTGATAGCATGGAACTGGTAAGGGTGTGAAGTTATTTTACGCAGCAATATCTCTTTTTTTTCCCTGTGGGGATCGTTGATTAGCAATTAAGCACTTCTGTGACCATTTCGGGATCTGTATTTAGCCTAGCCAAGTGTAAATTATTCACCGCAGTGTTCCGGAAAGGTGCAACAGATACAGTTGAGCAAAACCACTGCATGATTCTTGCCTAAAAATTAGATTTGAACGCTAAGCTCCCCAAATCCTATAAAACATTTTGGGAGATGGTTTGAGGTAAAAAGATGACTTCCTCCGTAGTCATTTTAATTTGTATAATGTGCTTAGCTAGTGCGAAATTTGAATGCATTCATGCCGGAGTATTTATGGAGACACTCAACCACAATTAATTAGATCGGCGACACATTAATCCACCTTAAAATTAGGTCCAACATTTCAATTGTGAACAGACCTAATTCAGAACCTTCATCTCCAGACGCCTTTCCAATGGTGCCACTAGTGAAGCTTGCAATGCTTGTGATCAACCATCATAACGGGACTTTTCAGTTGGCGATGTTTCTTTTCTTTGCCCCTCCCATGCATGAGATTTTTTGGTAAAGTGATAGGGGATGGAAAATGATCTCGTCATTACATTTCCGCATGGGTTACTCGGCCTCTCCTTCTGTTGTGCAGTTTACTACTCCTCCTGTCTTTCTGGCTGCCCACGGTGGTGACAGCTTCACAATGGTGTGTCATTGTCTTATCTAAGAACAAGTCACTCCTACATTTGGTTTTAAATTGTGCTATCTTCCACGCAAATCCTTAAACCAGCCTTGTAAAAGAGAGACAAAGATGTAAAAACAACCACCGGAGACATAGTTTTAAGTAAAAATCAAGTAATAGTACAATGTTGAGCACTAAAACGTGTAGACGTATTGACTGAATGCATTGAAATCCTTAGTAGATCCACAACGGACTAAGCATTTATTATATTCTGTCAAAATACGGAGTCACACCCTGGAATATTTTAGACTGATAACATAATCCCAAGCACATTCTTGTATTCTAAGCATGTAGCAGTACTTAAGTGAGATCAGTGCCTTGCTTTGGAGGTAGGAGAAGAGAAGCAAGAAATAACTGAATGCCCAACTTCAATCGCAGTTGCGCGTTTTACCGACACTTTTATAGCTACATCCTCTACATCCATCAAGTTATTTTATTCTATTTCATTGCTACTTTACCTATCCTTACCTAATCAACCGTAAGTGCTATAAAAATTTCTCAAATCGCCAAAAGATAGGGCTATGAAACGGGTGTCTTCATAACTTACAAACGCTCATCAAGACATGCCCCAGACTCATTGAAACGCAAACCCCAACCAACTAATGAATTCAACCCTTTGTGGAATCCTTCTAGGTGGCATTGTTACGTCATGTTGAAAGCTTCTCCTTAGGTTTTGACCATGTTTTGGTGCGAACTAACATGAATTGGCATTTACTGCGTATCAGTACTGTAAACCTGATTTGAGACCGGAGCAGAAGTTTTTTTAATTCAAATATTAAGGTAGGACATGGATAATGCCAACTCTGCAATCAGTCTTACATCCGCTGTCCCAAACTCATTGGAGCTTATCCGTTACCGGACTCTCTTTTGGGTTTCTGTCACTTTATCTCCGCTGGTCGGTCTGGCATCCGGAGCAGACCAATAGCTTTCAGCTCCGCTGTGCGTGAAAAACACTTTTTTACCTAGAGTTATGTCCTCTTTTGTCTTCATCAAAAAACCCATTATGCTGCAGCACATACCGCTCACTTGAATGAAGATTAAGCTTGTGCCATTTAGTTGTGAGACACAACTGCGGTTAATGAAGATAAGGTGCGATGAACAAATACTGGCTGTTAAAACAAACTTAACAGATTGCCTGCTGGCGTACGCAGAGCTCCATGTAGCCGAAAATTCAGCAAATGCTAAATCACGTGAAATTTCTACGTGATAAAGCAAACCTCCCTCTACCAGGCCATCGAACCGTACAATGCGTGGTAATCTTCAGCGAATAAAGTGCCAATTTCTCTAATAAAACAAAATAAAATGTTTTGCTGATGTGTTGAGGTCAGAGAACTCGCATTTGTTGGTTTGTTTAACTAGTCCGAAAGTCGTAATTTGTTCTACAACTTTATTGAAAAGTTGTAATAGAGGCACAGATGCTGTGCCTATCTGTGAAGAGGAGGTAAGCGAAAGTAGGGCACTGCATCATCACAAGTGGCAAAGGGGTTTTTACACTTTCTCTACCCCCAAAAGCGGTGAAAGTCATAAAAGCTCGTTAATGCCTTAATGGCCCCACAATTTATACCTCGTCCACACATAAAAGCATGGAAATGGGCATCTCTATTGGGAGGAAGCACGCCATGGACATTAGAAGCTCTGTATTTTTGAGTTTTAATCTCCGTAACTACGCTGCAATTTTTAAGTTCCCAGGCTTAAGGTGAACTTTCGGCTACCGCTACAACCACTTAAATGAGCAAAGCATTTAAAGTGAAAGCCAAAGGTACTGCTTCACAGTGAAAGGGGAGCATTTAGCATGTAATTGTAGTAAGAGCCGGTGGTGTTTTCAGCCATTTTGCTTTTCTTCGGGTGCAATTTTCTGAACAAATCACTTATACTACTAAATATGCCGTTTCTTCTACTTTGCTCTGCCAAAGAGGAATTGCATTATGGAATTAACTTCATATCCGCCCTGACTTTAAAGTACATCGGCCAGAAACAGTCATTGTATCATTTCAGTACCTTTGCTTACAGATCAATCACTGGCTTGCACTTTTACACCTCCGTAACCACATTGGGAGCTCATTCCAACCTAAGCACAAGGAAATCTTATACCGTCAGCTGACGTTCTTGCGGAGTCTTGGAAAGCTTGCCAGTCCCTTCACCGACTGACAACATTTGTTGATCTTGCATTGACCTTGTCAAGCTTTAAAATTTATTAAATATGAAATACGGACAGGAATAAATATTTTAGGTAACAGCATCCTTTCGAAATAATGGGCATGCATGATTTGACTACAGTCATGCTGTAAATACTCAGAGAATTCATTTACTTAGAAATGCGGTCTCCCTCTTAGATTGTGAAATTGAAATTAATGCTTATCTTCAGAGACCACCACTGCTCATAGCACTAACTTTGTTTACAATGTGAGGTAGAACATCATGAGCCAAATGATGGGTAGATTCACCACCATTTCAGGACAATTTAGGTAGCCACATCTTTAAAACGGTTCCATGTTTCCAAATCTCTGCTATGCTGATGCCTGTACCTTGGCATTTACTACTAATTTAAGGCAGGGTTTTTGAAAATAAAGAGCAGCAACTACAGGAGATGGTGGTAATGGCTGTCTGGCTTCTCCCACAGGGTCGTGGTCCTGGGCGTACACGCTCATGGCCGAGTTTACTGGTTGTTTGCGTTGCAGTGCACAGAAGGTGTCTTTTAGTCTTGTCACTCTCCTACAATTCTGTGCATTCTGTGCTACCGCTTTGTAGAACTTTATTCCCCACAATGAAAAATATCATTAAAGTGGCGATTAAATGTTTGAGTTTGAGCTATGAGACTTTTGGGGTGCTTAAGTGGGTACAATTTCCAAGGTCAGTGTTTTCATTTGAAAGTACTTTGAAATTCCTACATGCAAATGAGATTAGAGTTCTTTCAAAATCAATTTGTACATTGTATGTACTTACAAGATGTTTTACAAACTCGAACTCTATGGTTACTGCCTATTTATGCCTTTTTCTTTTACATCATGAATCACATGGCCTAAGACAAGCCAACTGATTCGGAAATAACATCCTTTGTTTAAGAAGTACGGCAAATGTAGACATGTAGTTAAAGCTAAAGGGCATCCACTTTCGTTTTCTTCTCAAGATCGGTAGTATCTACCTAGGCGAGTATCTGGTGTGTTTTGATTTTGCTTTAAAGCTTTTCCTATTTTTAGCACTTTGACTCGGTTCCATCTCTATGCTCCTGCTAAGTGGCAAGTCCTCTGCGCCATGTCAATAGCTTCCAGCCATTTCATACTCCAGCAATACTTATTGTCATGGTATCATGTCCCCTTGGACCTGCAAAACAGCCTCTTGAGGATGCAGGCTTCATCGAAGTATAAAAATAAATTAACGGAAGAAATACAGACAATATGGGTGACGCAACGTCAATTATTGCCTGCATGTCTCCCTTAAGAACAAGTAGCTATTGAAATAATGATTTATCCTCCACCCACCAATGGAGGCAATCAGTCTAATTTCAGATTATGGTAGACTGCTTCATTAAATTTACTGAGATTAAACGCTGAAACAGTCGAGTCGGTTTCTTCAATACAGAGTGCTAAAAGCAGAGCATAGCAGCCAAGTGCTAACAGTGAAGACGAGTTTCATTACTGTACAGGGCCAGCGAGCTGAAAGTGGCCTGTCTCACGATGGTCTACACCTAAATAAGGTTCTCTACTACTGGATGAACAATGTAAGGTTAGTAAGATTTTGCCATATGTTGTGCTCAGATTTGATATTGAAGGGTCTGCTTACAATGAAGTCCTGACATTTGCAAGTTATTTATCTCTGTGGTAAAGCCCAAAGTCAGTCTAATTCGACATTAAACGTGACAGGAGGTCATTTAAAATTTAGGGATCATCTTTACCGATTCGGAAGGCTGTGCTTTCTCTATCACATGGAAACTTATTCCCAATGATCCTAAGAAAGTGGAGCATTGCCAAAGGAGAGTCAATTTCATTTGCCCGCTCTCATGGACCAAATGAGGCTCCACATATGGCATCTCCTAATGAAAGATGCCTTTCCCAACAATGCCTTGTACCACTGTGTTGCTGAGTGAATTGCTGTTTTGTATTATTTCCTTCCTCTTTATTCAAATTGCAAATTTAACTTTGCTAGGACTTCGACTTAAGTCGCTTTTACGTGCTGGTAAGAAGAAATGTTTTTTAGTAGAAAAAAGGGGCACAGATCATCTCACTCCATAGGCAAAAATGCCGCTTCGGGGTTGAAGCTAGGCTGTAAAACAATTTTTTCGTTTTCATAGGGTAGGAAATATAGACTTGATTTGCTACTCAACTCTAACATGCGCTTTGCGATTAGCTTTTTTGTAGAAAAATGTCAGTTACTATAAAATTGTTACTAAGTAACTAGACAGAATCAAAACTCTCCCAATGGATGGACTACAAATGTTGCGTGAAAGGCGACTGTCCATTCCACGTGCTGTGCCATAAGTTCGGACTTCTTACGCTGCTCAAATCTTTTGTTCTTGGCTAGATTCAAGTTATATTAATGAAAGCGCAACTGACTTGGAAAGAAAGATGCAGCTCATTGCATAGAATGTTCCATTTCCGGCTTCTTTGAATGATCTAGATGCAAAGGATTTTTAAGGAAAAGAAAATGCAGTTCCAAAGTTCAATTATATCTCCTTCGCTCACCACCAAAAAGCATTTAGTGGCAAAGGAGTGATTTAAAATGCATTCAGGTAAGGGCGGACCGCTTTTATGCATAGTTAGGGATGTGAAAACGTCCGTCGTAATTTTTATGTTTTGCACTTTTACCGCAGAGATCCAACTCAACAGTTTTGTTGGTGAGGATATGTCTGGCGGAACTGTCCATCAGGAACTCGGTGGTCTGCATTTAATAATGCCATTTGCTTTATCCAATCTGCATAATTATGCATAACCACCTCATACAAATTTAAGAAGACCCGCTGGGTCTCCTTGTTATATACTTCCTTTCTGAGTGCTATGCATTAAGTGTGTCCAAAACTTGCGAAATAGGACCTGCTTCTAATGATCCCCTTAGTACACCTGACCTGGAATTCATTCAAAGTGAAAACAGACATGAGTCTTGCCATATTCTTGGGTGAAAATCTATTGGCAAGTTTAAATAAAAGTCACTAAATGGAAATCGCAGCTTATATTGGTAGCTTTCTGCTCTCAAAGTGTGTTATTACCTTTGTTTTGTCTCTAAATCAGCAATTCATGAGGTAATGGGAAGTGTCCCACTGTCTTTTACATTCCGGTATCAACCATTTCACATCAGCAAATATTCAAGCACTTATGAAGTGTTTTTAGTTTCTTAAAGCAAGTTGTTGGACCGCAAAGAACATAAGCACCAGAGCATGAGACCTCGACGCTTTATAGCGTAAGATTTGTTGTACCTAAGCCACAGAACCATACACTGCACGAATACTGTCTTTGACAACCAGATGCCCGTATTTGAACTAGAAATGGGAAGTGCAAGTCCTCTCACTCCCCGAATTGGAAGATGAGCAAAGTACTTACTTGACTAAATATGCAAGTGTTGGTAGCCTAGGCCTTCCTCCCTTTCTAAATGGGGCTGAACATGAGTGGATTGCAGTGTGATTCATTCGGTCAACTGCTGAGGCCTTGGTTGTTGCTGGAAATGGATAATTTGATGACTCGAGAAGGAGAAGAATAGCGGCCAAACCTCAGCAGTTTTTACCATCTTTCTGGGAGCTTTGTCGGGTCATTTGTGTAAATGGCGATGGATCATGGAATAAACTTGGCTGCAAACCTTATCTGACAGGTTGCCTTGTCTCCATCTCTTTATAGAAGGATGAACTGGCAGCATAGAAGGCAGCGCTAGAAGCAGGCGGAGCCGAAGGGATTATGCAAAGCTTCGGTGATTTGTTGGATGGTAGATATTGTTGTATGGAATGGACAGGTATTTTGCCCAATCATTATGTTTAATTCCTTTCGTCTTCCTCGGCGATGGTTAGGTAGTAAGTGGTAGAGAAAGGCTGGGTGGGGCACTGCAGTGTGCATGTATGACTTAGTAAAGGAGATGCTCTATTGCAGCACATTTCGTCTTTGCATTTGTAAAAATGTTTCTTTTTTAGCTTTATTCGATCACAGCTAATAAGTGTTGGCAAAACAGGTGGTGAGTGCATGAATGATAGATTCTGTAATGTAGGACTGCGATGAGAGACCACGTCTACGCATTAACAATGAAAGAAAGAAAAGAGGTGACATATAAGCGTTAGACCGAAGTACCGATCCAGTAGGTATATGGACTGCCACGCAAATCATTAAGCATCCATCTAAGACCTTCCTTATTGGAAGGCGGAATTTTCTATAACACTCTCCCTTCACCTCTCTGGCTTGTTGAAGAAAATCAAGCTGACAGAGAAGCAGATGTGTTGGCATGGCAATGAATGGGGAGGATGCCTCGCCAAATTACCACTAGGACGAATCTGCTCACTATTCCTCAATGACCATGTCTCCTACAAATCCTTACTACAAATAAGCACCACCGTCCTATTGACTTAGTGAAAAGGTGATCTAATCAACAGAAGAAATGCATTCTGATCTTCAATAGCATGTGGTTTGCCGAAGTAGAATCTGGCACAAGGCTGATCAGGCAGACGTTCATGTAGAAGAAGTAGAGAAGGAGAGAGAACTCACCAGGCACATCAAAATTTTTTAGGTTTTAGCAGATGTTAAGGGTTACCATCTTACCTAGAATTAGGGGAGAAGAAATGAGAAATGTCGATGCAGTAGTCTATGAAATAGCTGAAATTGCGGATGAATGCACATGTAAGGAAGAGGGATAAGTTGTAAATACGCAAAGAGGAAGAGGTGGAAGGTGTAGAGCTACTTGAAGAAGAATAAGGAAGGGGGAAGAATTGAGAAAGCAATGGAGAACGAGGAGCAGGGGATGACGTTATGCATGTGCCTCCTTCATTACTTGTCCTGCTGTCCACGACCCGGTTGGCGATCAATTTGCCCTTCAAATTCACGAGCCACGGTCTGGATGCGAATGCAGTGATAGCAGAGGCACTGACGACTCCGGTGGACAAAGGTAGTATGCTGTAGGCACCAATGCTTCTCAACCGAGCGCTAAATGAAAGAAGGAAAGATATATGAATATGATGGAGGTTCTTCCCTCGATGTGAAGTGGGGAAGGTTACAAGCACTTGGGGAAGGCTTGGGTCATCACCTATCTCCTCTGCCAGCTGCTAGCTGTGCAAGCACACAAAGCACTAACAACGAAAATGCCCCTACTAACCTCATAGTCAAGGTGATGCATTAGCCAGAAAGGCGGTCTCGCCAACTTGTCTTTCTGTGACGAGGGAAGCAAGCAATCCCCCTATCAACGTCTGACGGAGTGGCAAAATCTGTGTCGATGAAGTTGTTAAAGTTGGTACCACGCAAGTCCGCCGGTAGTGTTGGTGAAGAGTCGTCCCCAACTGCTACGCCTCTTCCTTGCCTGGTGTTGTACCTTGTGAGTCTTCTTGTTGTTCACATCTTTCTCCACTCCACCATTCTACTCCTTTTTCGAATAGCCCTTTGGCTTCCACCTTCTCCTCTTTTCAGCGCAGCCCTTTATTACGCCATTACCTCTCCTCTATCCCATTTGCACTCACCCGTAAGTTCAGCTATCCCATATTTCGTGTCTGCGGTGGTGGCTGCTTCCATTCCTTTTGACCGCAGCTTCTGCATCAACCGAGTTCTAACTAAGGCAAAGACAATTGGGTATATGTCGGAATCTGGTGAAATTATGTATCACTTGCTACTCTTAATCCTCTTCTTCCTCTTCCTCCACATTATCATCTGTCTCGTGACAAATTTTGCTTCTTTGGCAGCCTGCGTGTCATTGGCATTAGTAGATGCATCAACACAATGCCCACAATGTCTGCCATAGTCCATGCAAAAAAGATAAGGCGCAAATTAGAGCCAGGAAGGGAGCCAAAAAGGGCCTTTGAGAGGTAGACGATGAGAAATAGAGCAGTGAAACGTGTCAGATTACCAGCCACGATGCGGCGCTTAGCTTGAAAATGTGACCCAGTTAATTGATTTATTTAAATTACTTCACCATTTGAAAGTTAGCTGCCACTCACTGTCACACTGCACGTGATGTGAAGGAATTGACGCTAATTGTTGCTTGGTTGTTTCATTCAAAATCACCCGACACTCGGAGGAGGGGCGGAGGGGTTGTGGCGGATGAGGCCTTATGTGTTCTGACTAGGGAGAACAGCTTGCCACTCACTTGGCTCTGCATGGTGCTAAAGTGATTGCAGACCCATAGTACAGCGAGAGTGATTTGTTCTGACTGGAGCACTTTGTGACAAGCATGGAGACATAAGTGCACGGCACTGGGTGCTAGCTTTGCATGCCAGTCTTGTCAGTCTGTACAGTACCTTCGTGTGTTGAAATAGTCTACCGCTGACACCACCGTCCTCAACTCCTGGTTATGGGAGGCTTTTTATGGCCATCACCAGGCTGTCATCGTTGCTTGCCGATAGTGGTAATAACGTGGAGGGAGAATGGGGCTGTAGACTATCCTAGCTTTTAGTTTATGAAATGTGTTATGTCCTATGCCTCTGCAACTTGGCTTTTTTGTTGCTGCTGAAATTAATCGGGCCTGTAGCATTCTGCATCATTAAGATGTGAGTTAAGTGGGGTAATTTCAAGTCATATTATGCAGTTTGTCTTCTGGTTAAACCATTCGAAATTAAATGCCATTACCTGAATTAAAATGGAGAGGAAGTGTGGACACTTATGTAAACACGCTCCCCTACTACTTTGAGGCCATCATTCATGCTACATTCTTGAACCGGCTCTTCAGCTGTGGCAAAGGAGTCGATCTCTCGATGTTCACACACACGCACATGAATCATTTGAAGCACAGATGCGTTGTGGAGGCAAAAGCATGGTAATTGCAGAGATGTCATAAAAATAACCTCCACAAATTCCTATTGGTAGCAGATTCGGCTTTTAATCCCTTCCTTAATGTCTCCTCGTAAAGACATTACCGGATTAGGTCGCATTGGGGGTTCCAATTTGGTTTTGGCTGAAATGCGGAGGCGATTCTGTGGAGGAGAGAGAAGGAGTATGGAACACGTAACTCCATTTCTTCATAAGGTCAGGGCTTCAGTTCGAGACCAGTTCTGCTTGATTTTGCGGCCGGCAAGGACTTTAAAGCGTTGTTTTTTGAGAAGATATTTGTGTATTAATAATTTGGTATAAAAATGTTCTCTTAAACGCAGCGTTGCCAGTGTGGTCGCCTTTTCCCTTGCAAATATGTGTTTCCTCAATGGCAGAGCATTGCGTCGTCTTGGCAATTTAGCCTCATCTATTCATGTCTAAGCATGAGTGCTCTCTAATTGTAGGTGGTGTACAGAAAAAAGAAAGGCTATTGTATGGGTGGTGGTGGAGGTAGGACATCCCTTAGCAGCCTATTGAGCAGTTGTGATCTTGGATGTAGTGGTGGGAAGGTGAAATGACAAATAAGTAAGTTCACTTGGGTGAGAAGAGGGGAAGGCGAGAAGGCAAAGTGGGGAACGTAGAAGGGGATGAAATGTGGAGTGGCCAAAAAAGATAAATAACTCTAGGTCACACATACGTGACGGCATATAAGATGAAATGAAAAATGGTGAAATAAAAGTTAACGAAGCTAGGAGTATGGTCTAAACAGAAAATATGCGTGCATAAGGAGTGCATGAGGAACGCAATGCAAGTGATAGGGCGACTGATTGAATAAAACGAAGAAAGGAGAGAAAGGAAAAATGAATGAATAACTG
The DNA here is from genome assembly GCA_001693075.2 of Taenia saginata. NCBI lineage: Eukaryota > Metazoa > Platyhelminthes > Cestoda > Cyclophyllidea > Taeniidae > Taenia > Taenia saginata. Next base: position 619,077 of record LWMK02000024.1, read on the forward strand.
CAGTGAATAAAAGCGAAGATCTATAAAATGAGGAGTGTTTCAAAAGGGTGGAAGAAGAAAAGAGAAAAATAAAACATTATCAGTAGCGGTAGAAGGGGAGAAGAACCTCTTCTAGCAGCCCCTTAAGTACCTGCAGTAGTAATTGAAAGGTAAAAGAGGTAAAGATAAGTAGACAAGCAAGTAAGTTTACATGGGTGGAAAGGTGGGAGAGGGAAAGCAAAACAATTGTGAGACGTATTAGGGAAGGGGGATGGGTAAGTAGTGAACAACCCTCCGTCACATATGCATGGTGGTAGTTGCGATGGAAGGAGAAAATTGTGAAGGATAACTTAATGAAGCCAAGGTTTTAATTTAAGTGCAAGCTATTAAACTCTCCTTCAAAATTGTTTGTTTGGTAGATAGAGTTAACAAAAGGAGAAATTTTGGGTCTCCTCTCAGTGAATGCAGAGAGGATGGAATGATCAAAGAAATGAAAGAAAGTAAGAAAGCGTGGATGGATGCTTGAATGAGTTAATGGTTGATTAAATGAATAAATGAAAGGAAGATGAAGAAAAAAGAGCAAATGAAGAAATGTATGTGTTTTTAAAGGGAGATTTTTTTAAATAAGAGAAAGAGAGGAGGAATAAAACATGATTAATAGAGGTAGAAGGGAGGGAAGGACACCTACTGGCAGTCTAATAAGTAGCTGCGGTAGTGGTGGTGAGAAGCAAGAGGTAAGGGTGGGATAGCAAGTAGGAAAGTCCACGTAAGTGAGTGGGTGGGTGCAAAAAGGAGGCGAGGGAGAAGTTGAAGATGTAAAGGCGAGGCTACTAAAAGGATGTGAGTAGGTGGTGAGAGGGAACAGGTGTGATCAGGGAGGAAGGAGAGAGTGTATGGAATACGAAAAATAAGACAAAGGAAGTGTAGAAGGGGATAAAAGTGATACTACCAAAGAGGGCACATTGAGAGGTTCTAAAAGGGCGAGTTGGTAGAGGAGCTGTTGTTAAACTGACACCTTGTGACGATCCAGTGGCAGCGTGCTTGGCTCACACAGCGCCTCGTAAAATGTCGTCACCGATTTGTTTGGAAAATGACTGTCCTCCATTCACAACAGCTGCATGATGGGAGTCAATAAGTGACAGGGGATGATAGCTTAGTTTGATTTATGACAACAATCGTATCCGCTTGTAACTAACGTATATGGTGATGCGAAGAAAATTTTACGAAGGCCTATCAATAAGTGTTATTTGCTAGCTGGTCCATTCAGCACAAAAAGATAAGGAGATGGAATTTATCCTCAATAATCTTGCATACATTCTTGTTTTGGATCCATATAAGTAAGTTGGAAGTCCTGGAGATGATGCATTTCCAGGACATCTGTTTCAAACTCAAGCATAGTTTCCTTCATCTCCATTTTTTGAGAGTAACATGAGGGACTCTTTGAATATGCGCGAGGATGCAAGTTGATCTCCTCCTCAGGTGGCTGCAAACTCAAAGTAGCAGTAATTAAACGCCTTGTTCATTCCTTGCCTTCACTTCAGCTTTTGATATTGAGAGACTCACTAAGGCGCTGACTGAATACCTTATTTCTGCTGTTTTGCTTTGCTAGTGGAAATTCGCCCGTTACTGCTGATTTTAAAACAGTCCTAACTCGAAAGAATGCCATGGACAGAAGCGATCATTTAGTCACAATTGAGTCCCCATGGTGAATTCACTAACCTGCTAAGGCATTCGTTGGGCAATAACTCTTCTGTATTTCAATAGGGACAGCTAATCAACACTTTATCTCCATTGTAACCTTTCTGGACCTTGATCAAACCAAACCGTAAAGATGGCATTTAACACAATAAATAAACACGAAATGTGTAACTTTTACTGCCGCTGCTGCTGCTTCAGCTGACGGCCTTGCTGTGTCCAAGGAAGCCTGCTATTTTGTTCGCTGTAGTTGGGCATAAAATACTAATCGGTCCGTGTTTAAAAATTAATTTATAAGACGCTGAATGCTGGAATAAATGCTTCTTTATCTCGAAATGACTCCCTTGGCGGAGTTTTCTCTTCTTGTATACTCCATTTGACTTATGCCAGGTTTAAGTGTAGTCATATCGGATTGCACATTAAACTAATACACTTTATATCATCATCTTGGCGACACATTAGCTCAGCTGGACAATAATTTCTCTATTTTAATTGTGGATTTTTAAATCATGGGGACCTGCTCTGCTGGGAACATTGGCGATGTTCACATTGTGCGTCGTAGTTTCATGAGTCAAATGGTATCCGGATCAACCACCATAGCGCGGCACTTCAGTGGACTGCATTTTTTGCCTATCTTTGCATGTATGCTCCCCTATTTTGAAAAGAATGAGGGAAAAACTTATTTCTCTTTCGACCTTTCTTATGCTATGCCCTTCCTGCGTCCCTGAGCTCGCCTTTGGGCAGTAAATACAACTAGAACACAGTAAGTGAATTGACTGCTCTCAAGAATTAAGCTTAACATTATATCGAAAAGTAAATTCTGTGGAGGCTTTAAATGAATTCATTAATATCCTTAATCATTCTGTGGTAGAGTGAGCTTTTAGACTTAATTTCACCACCTTCTAAAGTAAAAATAATCTTCCTCCACCCGAGCTACTCGTTTTAGCGTCGTAAAATGTAGCAATAGAGGACAGCCAAACCTAACCCACAACGAAAAGCTTACGAATTAGGAAATACTCTATTGTTCACCAAATTGTTAGCGGATGTAATCTGCGATTTGGGTTTACTTCACAAAATATTGTTCTCACAAGTTTTCGGACAAAATTCTAGCACACTTTTTCCTTTTAAATAAAGCATGTAGCCCTTAAGCAGCGCCTCTAGATTTTACTGAAGTCGAAAGAAGAGGCTATACACAAATTGAACGTAGACATTTGACGTAGGGAAGGAGTTGAGTCTACTGGTATAGGCGTTGGGCCAGCTGGTCTTGTAAATGTACAACGACAAAGCGTAAAACAAATAGTTTACAACTGAAAATGGAACTGTGGTACTTGATTTGTCGAAGTGGCCATGTTGCCCTAGCCATGTGGACCGGTTTTTGGGCCATTTCATACCTTTTTGCCTTCTTGGAAGTCTCTAGCCGCTACACTTGAGATAGCAGAAAGCGGATCTGACTTTAAGAGATTTCTCTCTAGAGTTATACCGCTTGTAACAAACTGTGGGATTACGTATGGACGAATATCTAACATCCCATAACAGAAGGACTGAGAACGACTTCCACCCTCGGCGTTTACCCCACCTCCGTGTTCTGCAAGAGACATTTAAACAGCTGAAGCGACACTAGTCACAAACTACCAGAAAAAATTTCGCCTGGGAAATTCTTTTATCATGCCTAATGAAGAGACCTAGTGTTCCAAAGTATCCTCATAAACACTCTGATGGTCGGCAGAAAGTCTCACTCTGAATTCAGTTCCCACACCGGACGAAATTCCGGATCCACTCAACTTGCCAAGCGAGATCAGTGACGTTGGGGTCCAGCATCGCCTCAAGTGCTTTCACTTTTGATGAATGGCATGGTCAGCTCATGGGTATTTTTTTCCAGCACTGATTCCATTGTGATGGCCGAAGCGGGACATTTACTGAGGAGAGGTCGAAGAAGACGCTCAAAAGAAGGGAGGAGCTATGTAATACTATGTTGGCTTGACTGCTGTTTTCGGTTTGAATCACGTGGGTAGCCATATTACACTAGCCGGGTTGGTTGGTCCCCGGGCCATGCAAGTAGTCCCGATCCCTCTGTTTGCTGAATATGTATGGATATTTTGCTCCGGTATTATGTCTTCATTTGCTTTCAAGGAGGTCTCTGAAAGCTACAGAAGCAATGTCTTTTTGTACAAATGGTTATACTCTGCAAATTTCAACGTTTCAAAGCAACAATTTTACGTGGTCTACAAAATTGCCATTCAAAGCTTATTTGATGATGGAGAGAGACAAAATAACAATAAAAATATGCATTATTAAGTACAAAAGCGTCTAAGGCTACTGGAGTGGCCCGGAGAACTTGAAGAAGCAACAAACCAGTTCCTTTGTTAAAACCAAGAGCTAAATTAACAATTTTAGCAGTTGAGAATGAGATAGTTAATCTTTAAGGTGTTGACAGATGTTAGGTATAAAATATGAAATATCTATGTGTTTGAAACGTGGTATTGCATGGGAAGCGTTCATTTATTTATCTGTTAATTTATTTATGAAAGCTTTCTTAATAGATAAAATGTGGACTGCTTCTGGAGAGATAATTAATTTCTTTGCGTATTTCGTAGCGTTGGAATGGTTTTGTTTTGTATTTTGATTAATCGAAAGTAATCACCGCCTCGGACATTCCATGCTGCCAACACTTCGCACAACCAGACAGTAGAACACTGTGGAAGGACATTTTAGGTGGAACTGTAGCGTCCCGAGGCTCCCCTTAAGGTAAAAGAAGGCGCAGTACTAGGGCAGAATATATATATTCAGGGAACAGAGGGCTTGGGGGCTGTTGGCACGGCCCGGAGGCCGACCAACCGGCTAGAACAAGATGGCCACCCAAGTGACCTAAACCGGTAGTTCGAACAAACAAAGTATTACAGGAACATAAAAATTAAGATTAATGTAAATGGCTGTAATTTTATCTTAGGCTCTAAGTCATTTTGCAATGCCCAATTCGTCAGCGAAGTATGTTTCTCAACTACCAGCACCATCAACTACCAAGACAAAATATTTTACCGAGGCTTATTTTGATTTTATTCATCAACTTTAGCCTGCTCCTTCGACCCTGCATTTGGACGCTTAAACAACGCTGGAGCCAAATTGCAAGTGGTTTCAGCATAAAGGTAAAAGGCAGAAGTCTAGCTGTAATAAAAAGTGGCACAAAAATAATCCACTTATGGACTCGAATCAGCATTTTAAAGCTAAGCTTTTTGCAAATGAATCACTTCCAACTTCAAACCTCATCTCATGAATGAAGAGTTTTAAATAGCCAATGTAACTGATGATTTAATTCTCTGCCGAATTCAGAAAGGAAACTCTAAAATTAGTTTACAGAAGATAACAGAGTTTGGTTTCAACGATGACATGCCGCGAGGAATGTGGCCACATGGCTTCCTCCAGGTCAAATCTGGTAATCAACGGTACCCTAGACTTACATGTGTAAGGGAGGACGGAATTCCTGGTTTTAACTAAGAAACCTAGTCATCAGCTTTAGCAACACTTGTGAGCTACTCGATCCAGTGCAGAATAAGTGGTGAAACCACTTGGTGCACTTGACTCTTCATAATGAAGGCTTACATAACAGTCCTGCATATGGACTAAGTGCTCCATAGAGGCTCGGCAAACGAGGACTGTAACACTATCATTGCTCTGATCTTATTCATGCAACTGAGGAAATAAATTGACTCTATAAGTTATGGGATTGGGTCGGTTGTTCTGTAAAAAGGCGAAAAAGGCAACAAATTTGCATGTATTCGCCTGGCACGACGGACTCGGTTAGGTGTGATTAGGACCATCTTCCTGGTACTGAGCACAAGTATTCTGGACGACCAGAAAACTAAGACATTTCAAAGTATTTCGGTGGTCGTTGTGCATTTCATCCGTGCCATCAACTTACCATCGGATGCTTCTTTGCTACCCCACAAAACTAGTTTACTGTAATACGTGTAGGTAGAACGGCACGGAGTAAGTAAATACTTAAAACTCAGCATCCGCAGACTTCTCTGAAGACGCTGGAGGACATAACACTTAAGCAGAATATATATTGCCGTTATACGGCTAGCCTTGAAGCTATTGATGGGTTGAAAGAGACCAAAGTGACCTGTTTTAAAACCGCGGGTTATCCAATTGCGGTACGATTTTTGGGCCCGAGGGTAAAGTGTGGCTCAGGTCAGCGAAGTTTAGAAGGTGGCTAGGTAGATTATCAAGGATTTAAACCATTGAAAACGAGAAGATTGCAAAGCGCGCTTTAATAAACAGGATGAGGATGAAGTGTGGTTAAAATATCCTCTGCTTTATTTTACGTAGTAGTCCATTTTATGGAATGTGCCATTGCTTCTGATCTTGGCTAGGTTTGAGTGCTTGTGTTGAGCTTGAAAAAACGACGGTTTTGGTGTATTCAACATAAAATTCCCAAATGAACTTTTTAAGTAATATAGAAGAAGTGTGGTTCACTAGGCTGCAATGCTTGCATTACCTGTTCACTTCACTATTAGACGCTGGCTCAGAGAACTCCACTTTGGCACTTTTGCTGGCTATCCGACCTCCAGCCTGTGTCAGCAATAATCTCCTGCCTTTCTATGTGTCTGTAATATATAATCTGCTTCAGCATTGTGCCTGTTTCTATCTTCAGTAAAGTTACGGGCAATTACAAAGCAATTCCTTGCTGAACCTGTGCCTTATCACGAGAGTAGGTTACATTTTCAGTCATGTACCACAGGGACCACCCTTTGGTTCCTCAAGATGTAGGTGTAGCAGAAAACTCAGCAAAAGAATGACTACACAGCTCTGAAGTTCAATCCTATCTACTTTGACAATTGCATGAAAATTATTTGACGGCGAAAGTTAAGTAAGTTGAAATTCAGGGAAGGTGAATGGCACTTTTATGCATGATTTGAGCTTTAACTCTTCTGTTGAGGTTTCGGGCAAAAATTTTATGACTTAATGATCTGTACCTGGGCCAAGAAAGGCAATTGAGCAATTTTAACAGGGTCGAATTGTCTGGCGGACTTTGCGGAATTATGGATGCTATTTCGGATATCAAAATCTCATAAAATTTACAAAAGGTCGTGCGCTGATACAAATAAAGCCCTCAGCGAATTTCGTTGCAGAGTAAAAATTAACGGAGCAGCAATAACTGGAATCCCAACAAGATTTAAGGCCCAAGGCTGACGATGTGTAACGTACTTTCTTTTCGAGCACAGCATATCAAATGAGGCTAAAATCCGAGAAACAGTAATTTGCTATCCACTTTTTTCCTCTGTTTACTCGGACCAAGGTAAATTCAAAGTGCTACGAGACCTAAATTTTATGTATGTTCATGGGACCACTACTAGAGCACAGAAGGTGATGAGTTAAGAATTTATTCAGTTATAATTCTGCTTTCCCATTTTGAGACAAGTTGCCAAGTGGAACTCTTAGCACAGCGCTAGCCCTCATGTGTAAAGGCATTGTAGACAGCTCTGTAAGGAACTTTTCTACTTCGATCAGAGATAGCATCTTTTCATTTGCCAAGAGCAGTCACGCATAACTCAGGAATGGGTAGACGTTGAGCCATTCCGTTGAGATCATCACGGATCGTCCTATCTGGGGCACTAATTCCGTCACTTTAAGACTTAGTACCAAGTGGTATAAATCAGATACCTCCCAAGTAAGTTTGAGTATACCTTTCATTGCCACCGGCGTATCGCGTTGAGAATTCTCTGTAGACAAAAGAGGAGAAAGTGCTGACGCAGCAGATATGCCGCTGACGTAGGGAAAAAGCTGAAAGGCTCTGGCATAGCCCAGATGCCATGGCTCCCAGTAGTGATGCATGGCCAAAGCTGGCCACTCCAATATCACTGGCAAAATCCGCAACGAAGTGATGGAGAATATAATGCATTTCTCTAGCAAATGCTAGAGACCAGGCAATGAATTTTAAGTGTAACAAAGTATTTTCAGTAGGCAATTCTAAAAAATAAACCAAACGGACCTTCGAGGATAATGAAGCATATCCATGGCGTAAGAAACAAATTTATCCTTTGTACGTGTACCCTCATTTGCCTCACACACTTTTAATTTATTTGATATTTTGTGCTTCTGAGTTTCAGTGTGTTCAAATACCTCTAGTTGGATTATTAATTTAGGAATAGTCTCCAAAACAGTACGGTTATCTTTCATGGTACGAGTCATTGCTCAAATCTCTGCGACGAGAAATTAGCTTCTAAGAAAAGGTCTAAATGGTACAAGATTAAGAAACTATGAAGCTAGTTGCGATATCATACAGCCAAACCCATTAATCTTCACAAGCAAGGCGCACAACACCTCATTTAGCGTTGGTCTGTCAGAAACAGGAAATACACGTTCATTGAAGTGCATACATGACTCATTGAGTGGTGAGAAGGCCATTCTTTGTGAATGCCCTTATCCCTACCGATCCAAGACGCAATTCTCACCACTTCTTCAGCTGCTAGAACCCTACAGAAGGGACTATGCTCTGTGCCTAAGAGCCAAGCAACCATGTGTAATTTTAAAAGAACTACAAACTTTGCTTTAAAAGGCGCTCTAGACCCACATTCGTTGGAATCATGAAGGGTACAGCTCACAGGCCTTGATGTGATCTTATTGCGTTTCATTTTCTTCCACACATTGACACTTTCCTAATTAGACTTGCACAATTGAATCAAATTACCAAGTCCTGAGAATTTACCTTTCTAGTATGATGGTAAGTGTTATCGCTTTGCTGACAATTCAGGCGTATTTGTGACACGACTTGTCAAACATCGCATATCTACGGCACCGGCCTTAGACTACACCTGGCATCAGGAGCAAGGCATCTTCAGTAGCAGTTGCTTCTTAAAGTCAACTACATTTAGTTGGTCTTTAGGTGTCCGGAGGGGGTAGACAAGCTTAATAGCTCAATCCCACTCAGAGAGGGAGTTACACCATAAAACTATCTTTATGTGTTCTCATCCACAGATAAGATTACAAAGGAAAAATGCAAGTAATTTGGAAGGCCAATCATGAAGTATGGCACCTATTATTTGCTCTTTTCTGATCAGGCTTTATTTGCTGTTTGATATCCCTGGACACCATAACATTGTACGGCGGGTTCGATGTAAACTACCCAACAGCAATTATTTATAACCCCTTACCATTTAAAAGCATTTTGTGCTGCACGTTCATGGTGCTAGTCAACAATTGTCTCCGAAAACAAAGTAAATGGAAAAGCACGAATTTCATGTCCCACATAAACCTTGTTTTGTCATAGCTTTTAAGAGGATGAAAACGAGTTCTTTCTTTTGCATTTAATAATGTGTTAACTTGAAGTCGGACATTTCCGGCTCATTGTTTTATGGGTCAAGGTGCCTTTTATTTTTCGTTAAACCTCTAAAATCTTATTCAAAACCCGTGAAGCTCTTACACGTTTGTAAATGTCTTAATAGCGTTTGGTAAAGACAACGAACCGTATAATGTCAGATAGGGTTGGCCTTGCGGCATTTTTATGAGCCATTTCAGATTACTACAACTTGGAGGAGCGTTGTCACAATCCACCTTCATGAACGCACTTCGGATAATACGAGTCTCAAAAGGCAAGAATTAACTCTAAAAAGAATTGTTTTGCATTCTGCTCAGATTGTAAGCTTACAAATCCCAAGTTTATCTGTTTCGTCCTTCAAAGCATATAAGGTAGTACGTAACTGTTTTAATGTAGCCTCCCATTGAATGCTTTGTTGTTCGGTAATAAAATGACTACAATCAACCACTCATGCCCTAAAAATGGTTCAAAAATCAAAAGAAAAGTGAATGCTTTCACCAGTTTGCATTCATTTGTTTCGATAATTATTATAGCGGGCCGAAAGTTCTTAACTATAGCACCGTTTTAATAAGGCGTTTGTTTAAGAGTCAGTCAGTAATTTCTGCGTCTCAGAGATTGCGACTATTCCTAATTGATAGGTCTGCTATTTTAGTGTCGCCTTCGCTGCCTACTTGGCTCAAAGAGCCAACTCTTCCACTTTAATTTTTTAGCTGTTACACGCAAATCAGGCTTATTATGAACAAAGGTGTTAGCTACTGTTTGATTAAAGTGCTACAAACTCCTGGCCTCTGGATTTGTCATTTTCTACTCTTTTAACTTCATCTTTCGCCTTCACCTCAACTATCGCTTCAAAGAGATTTAGGTTCCAAGTGAATACCTCCGTTCTGCTGCTTTGTTTTTCAATGGGATTTCATTGATGCGGCTAGTTTCGTAGCGGTCCTAGCTTTTTTGGGTAGATTAGTTGGGAGCATACATTTCGTCATGGTTCAGTTCCTGCAATGGAAAATTCTGCCATGTGGTGGCAATCAAGTGGCAATGCCAGCAATGTCAGCAATCTAGCACCTCCATAACCATTCAATGATCTCCATCCAGGCTGCCAAATACAAATCTTTTACCTCCTGTTATGAGATGAATTTAAACAGCAATAAAGAGGGAACAGAAGCGGAAGCCTACTCAAGGAGCTTATTCAGCAAAACTAATCATTTTAACATCACAGTGCACTATTTTAAAGAAAAAGTTCACAACTGTAATTGTGAGAAACTGTGCCTTCATATTTAACTCCAGAGATCTCCACCACTGGAAAACTAATGATTCGACAACTGGATTATCCATTGTGTAAAGACAATTCTGTCGAATTTAAATTTAGATTGAATATATTATCAACACACATCTGATACGCAGAATGATTGCTTCCAACCAGAAGAGATGGTGGAAATCCTTGCGATTAGAGCTCCTACTACTCTTTTAGCACCTCGGATTACTTACGCTAAAGGAGTTCCAAATCAGCATGCCAATGTATGCTCTAGAAATAACTTGGAGCCTAATTTAATTCATTTCTTAAGTTTGCATTACGCTATATTCACTGCCTGTCGGTCATCTCACTTTTAAGAAGAATGTCAAAGAGCAATAAATGAATTGAGTGCGAACTGCTCTGTTAGACGCTGGAACCTGTGGACGCATTAAATAAATCAAATAAAATCCTTAGTCAAACTTTAATAGGGTAACGGATTAATGAGTTTGGCCAAAATATGGGATTTCGAGTGAATCAGACTTGATAAACCGGTTTCCCACACATTTGGCCAGACAGTTCTGGTAAATTTATTGGTTATTAGCCACAAAGGTCGGACAAAAAGGACAGTAGTTATCCTAATCATGCATTATCCTTTTATCTTTAAGGGTGTAATTTGCAATGGTCAGTCCACTATTAACATCTTTTCTTTCTATGAAACTCATTTAAATGGTTGTAATAGCGGTCTAGGGTTCGCTTGAGGCCAAACACCAAAAAATCGCTGGCACCGAAATGGATCATAATGAGGCAATTGAGCTTGGTTACTCACGAATCTTGCGGTTTTAATGTTTGTAGCGTGCATTCTCAAATAAATGTGCGAAATTCTAAGGAAATATGTGTGTGAAGATGATGGAAAATAGCTGAATCATTGATGCGTGTCTAGGTATGACGATGAAAAGGAAATAATTGAAGATGCGTGCCAACTTTATCGTCATTTGCAACGATGAGATGCCACGGCCCCAGCTTCAAGTACTGCAGGATGTCTTTTGCTGTCAGTAAGACATACTTAAGCTAAAATCTCGATGATGAGCAAAGTTAGACTTGCTACACTTGTAAATGTACCCCTTCTATCACTCAACGGTAATTTAAGACAGGGTAAATAGAAAAGGAACAGTAGCCACACAAAGGAAAATGGTTGTTGCTTGACTTCTCCCACGAATCGTAGCCTTGAACTTTTGCGTTCACGGATGTGCTAGCGATTTGAGAATATAATGTGCCACAGCAAATGCGCACCCAATGCAGCAAAAGTTTAAAAGGCATCTTAGTCGCGTGAGAGGCAAAACCTCCCATTTACGGTATGCTATCATTGTGCAGTTCTCGACTCTTCTCCCGGAAAATTGTCGACAACCTTGTGAACAATTTTAAAGGTTGATTTAAAGACGTTTGAGATACCTAAATGGGTGCGCTTCGTGAGTAAAAAATTGCCACAGAGTAGAAGTCAAACAGTCACTTCCTTTTACTTTTACCTAATAGTTAATAAAATAATATTGGAATGGTAAGAGTTCCCTTTTAAAATACTTTAGTATGCTGATATTCAAAAATTGGTTGCAATACTTTCAAAATTAATTTGTGCCTAATATGTAATAGCAAGTAATATTACAAAAACCTGACCCATAATCAACATTAATTCGTAGCTTTACTTCCTCTTATCCTACTTACATGACTCTGAATGAAAGAGAATAAGAAAAAGATGGCATTCTTTCTCTGAGATGCATCATGAGTGTAGACGAGTCAATAAAGTCCCTTCAAAGAGGTGGTTAACTTGAACCATCCACTTTGATGCTTGCTTAATCTTTCGATCCGGATTCGTCTTTGTGCTTGTTCTGAGTGACAAGTGTTGCGACCTTACCAGCAGCTCTCCAGCTCTTCTTTATGTCGATAGTAAATTTGTCCTCCCGGTATTATGTCCACTATCTACTTAAGAGGAGTGTCGGGCATGTGCATCGTAACAACCAGGAGGCACTAATAGCCAAACAGTTATTACATATTATATGAACTTATAAATTTTCAGCATCCTCCAATTCATGTACGCTGGATTTCCAGGAGGAGGAGCAATTAGTGAAACCATGGGTCTTCGACCACTAATATGTTCCGATTATGGCAGCCTACTTCAAGAAAGCGACCGACGTAAAAATCTGAGAAGAGATGCGATGGCGATTCAATGCGTAACAGTCAAGTGCAAATATTGAAAGTTAGGTTTTTATACTTATGCGAAACCTCTTAGAGTACCAAGCATTGCACACTGATCCTAAGCCGCCACACTTAAGTACCCTTTTACATCCACTTTGATTTCTTTAGGTTTGAGATTGGGCTCCTTTTAAATTCTAGCAATTCGCAGTAAAGCTTCTGCCTCAAACCGCGCTTTCTCTTTCCAAAAGTAGTAAATTTATTCGTTAATTCAATTCTGGTGGGCTTAGATTCAACCTCTTTTCTTCGAAATCTGCACTTTATTTATGCTCTCACGAAGAGCATCTGTATACATTTGAAGTTGCATAAAGGGTGGTATTTTAGAGGAGGTGATGAGCCTTACGTATGCGAATACGGGTTTTGCGCAGAGCTTACATCGCATCACTTAGCATAAATCGGTAAAATATTCAAACGCTGTTCAAAGGCAACTTTTCCTTATTCTAATTAAAGGTGATGTAACCTCTCAGGCCATCATCCTACCAAATTAGGCCTTAGGCTTTGCGAATGAGATCAGTACTTCTCTGAGGTAATCGTCACGTTGAACAACTAATTAACGAGGTCTTATTAACGGCCAATTTTTTTTACTCTCGTATACTTGAGTGCCATCCAGAGCGCTCACAGGCGCGCATGCGCACGATTTCGGCGCCGTTGTGCGAGTTCCAATGTCAGTGATGAGGAGCAACTACGTGTACGATGGGGTAGGTCAGATTACTAGCAAGTGGAGAGATGTCACAACAAAGCAGAACTTGTGTCAGTAAGTTGTGCTGTAGACACCACCGAGCTGGACTTGAAGCCCTCATGCAGTCGCCATGAAGATGGAAAATTTCAAACGGGGCCTATCGTACACTCTAATATCCATCTATGGAGAGGGAATTATTTTAAAAGCGGAGTCACCCTAACCTGCCTAGAAAGAAGTCACAACTGGGTTCATAACTTGGCCAGTAAAAGAAGCTTAATGGACAAGATTCCGTCCATTCGAAATTAAAACAAATATTTGCACAAAGGAACTTCTAACTTAAAATGCCCTTTTTACTCTTAAGTGTAGGCTTTTAGAGCATGGATTTCGTATTTTAACGAGGTCGATCATGATGCCTACAAGTTGAAGCCACTTAAGACCTATATCTTGTGCGTTTTGAGCCTGTGAAGAAAGAATCAAACTAAAACGACAAAGTCGCTAAGATTTATAGACCTTAACACCCATTTTTACAACTATACACGGTTGGTAAGCAAGAATGCACTGCCAAATTTAGAGGAACTTTAAGAATAAAAGAATAGTAGAAAAGAAGGATTGATCCAGTAAAAGTTGATGGTTCGGTGAAAGACTACTCCAACCTCACAAAGCATGGAAGTCTCCACACTAACGCCGGAATGTTGCATAATTCATCACCAATATCCTCTGCAAAATAATGAAGCAATGAATATTTGTACCTCAAAAATGCTTTATCACTTCATGTTGCCGCGGTAGCATGAAAATGTGTGATTATATCTTCATAGCATACTTTGCTGAGTTCATTCAAGGAAACTACTTAGGTGATGATAGATACAATTTCTTCTTTTGGAGTTCTGTTTCTCAGCGTCGAAAAGGTAAGCAATGGATCCACAGTGTCAGCATTTTTGTGAGAGGTTGTGTCAAGACATTTAGCATTGTATTGTACGTATTTCTTTTTCAAAAGTAGAACAAAATTGGAGAGGCTGTTAACTACATTAAGACATGGTTCCCGTCGACATGACTGATGAATTGGCTTCAGAGCACAACATCATCAACTGCATGGATAAAGTGAACTGTCAAGTGGGTGTGGATGGAAGCGATGTACTGAAGAGTTTGCTGTTTGAATAAAAAATTAACCCGAAAAAGCTATTTAAACAGTGGGTTGTTAAGAGAAGCCCACGAACTGCAAAGTAAGTGCTTTTTGCTTTGCCTCAGATGGAGTTGCGAGCTAGCAACGTGATGAATTCGTATCAGAAATCAGCTTGCTAAGTCAACAGCAATCACTGAGCACTCCTTGAGCACTCCTTACCAATCTACTATTTAAATTGCTCTTTCGAGTTGTTTCCCTGTTCGACTGGCAGGCTTTAGAGTACATTGCTCCGTCTCCACCCACTTGACGGAGCACTTCAGCCACGCAGTTGACGTTACCGTGCTTTGAAGCCAGTCCATCAATCTTGCCTCGAGAACCGGTGGGTTGAGTTGGGCAGCATCCCTTCCAATGCCTTCCAAGTTAAGTCGAACATTGTTCTACTTCTCACAGCAAAATATGTACAATGCGTCGTTGGTTGACTTGATAACCCTCCACAAAACTGCTAGCACTGTAGAACTTTTGCTCGCTCAAGCAATTTCAGTGGATGAATCGGCGAAGTATGTTATGCACTGAAAGGCAGAGTACGAGAAGTTTGGATTATGCCTGTTCGGCACTCCCGAGCCAGTATTTCCCTAGAAGTAACTCATCAAGTCTGTATCAAAGTTGGTGGAAGTGAACAAACATTCCTCTCGCTCAAATATCTGTTCCAACATTATTTGGCATTCGGGTGTTGAAGAAGAAATTTGCGACATGCTAACAATAGTACAGGGCCTTCCATCTGTGTGTCGTGGGGGCGATGTGACCTTACTGGACTGATTTTTCCATTTCTACTCTCTTTTATTCTTTTAAAAGAATTAAAATGTGCAGAGTAGTGTATTTCTACTATCTAATTGTGTAAATTTGCCGAATGGGCGTTAAGGACAACAGACTTGTGAGAATAAAAAACATCTGTGCAACTACTTGTTTTGTAATTTTAAATGATGAGTGGGAGGAACCTTAAGCACATTGGTTTTACCTTCAAAGTCGTTTTTTCATCAGTGGACTTCGCTTCAAATCCAACGAAGGGTAAAATTTATGGCTGAATACGGACAACGCGACCATGGAATGTGCCGTCGCTTGTGAGCTGCTACTCTCAAATAAGAGTAAATTGCAAAACGACCACATACACTTGACCCTACTTAATGAAGACTTACGCGACTGTCCAGTGTACAAAAGTGGTGTTTCACGGAGGTGGAGGAAGAAAGGACCTTACTTTGACCTTACTTGTGACCTGGAGGATATAAAATTGAGTTTCTTCGCATAATTTTAGGTGGTGAGCTCTGTCAAAGCCAACCTGACATCAACATGGCTGGTACATACATCTAATAGGACAAACTAGGCGAGTGTAATGAATGACGTATTTTGGAAGCAAAAATGAACGTCTTTTGAGATCCAGCAACTAGTATGCAGCTAATAGTTTAAAGACCAGAGTGCTATTTCATTGTAAGGACTGCGTACCTCTAGGATAATGCAAAATGCCTTGCTGCTGCTTTCTTTGGTCCATTCCTCATTGCTGGGGATAAAAAATTTCGACGCAGAGGCCGGATGAGCAGTGTACGACGTAGAGCTCAGGGATTTCCTTGGTGGCATACAAATCCATAATAGTTGGGTAGAGCATGTGTCAGTTCCATACTTTAGGGCTTGGAGCTACCGGCTTGGACTCAAAGTCACTGCATGTCCCGCAGTCGTCTTGAAAACATCAACTGTCTCGTGTTAGCAGTGTCTAAAAGACGGTTGTCAAAATCCTGAGGCGTCTAAATGTTCAAGAAGTAGAAGAAAAATGTAAGCACGCTGCAATAGAGAATGGGATGCAGCAACTGCAAATGTTCCACTGCATCATTATTGTTGACAGTCCATTACAATTTTGTGCAGTGGTTTTGAAAACGACCAATCAGTGCTGCCCTTATCAGGCATAAGAAGGTTTCTGTAGCTCTGCTGATTCCAATGGTCATTTATATTAAATTTCATAAAGCTCGTTTAACACTATAAAAGCCGTCCCTCCTCTGCCTGTTTTCACCACTTCCACTTGTCAGTAACCGGATTTTAAGTCCAATGTAATTGTGATTTTACACTTTTCTTCAAATTTCTCTTCACACATACCTCTGAGGTGGGGTAGTGGCGAACTCCTTAGTTTTCCTTAGTAGCATTACTAATAAATATGAGCTTAATATAAATTTAAATTCAAAAGAGCAGTGTTTTTGTTGCCTTGCAAAAAAATTTAGGAACATGCAAAAGCATGGAAAAATAGAATTGATGTAGCAACGAGTCTGCTTGAATGCGCCCATTAGGCAAACAGCTACGACGGCCGAGACCTTCCAAGACTTACAGAAATCGCAGAAAAGCTGGTGGGCTCTTGGACCTGCCACGCGGCGGAAGTGCAAGAGCGGTTACTTGAGCACCTACGTAGCCTTGACAAAGAGTTGAGCATGTAAACAAAACATCACATTGCCACACTATCCTTCTTGGTGCCGCCACTAGGATTCTCGTCGACCAACCCCACACTGGCCAACACAGTGTGATCAGTGCTTTAGAAGCAAAAGCACACACATAAATTGCATGTACTAGTCATCGAATTAGTGTGAAGCTGAGAAGATGTTTGACTGCTACTCCACTGAACTTTCTTATCAAGCTTACTAAATCTCGATTTTCGACAGGTTAGGCAACTCGACAGTCTCAGGAACGTTGACCTAGAATCAATTATGCAATAAAAAATAAAGTTTAAAATAGGCTGAGAGAACAGCATCTTGTAGTCCCAGCGTAGAAGGATGGACCAAGGTAAGCAGCATCATGACACTTCAGCGTATCCTAGAGGTGTGCAGTTCTTATTAGGAAGAAGCGTCTTGATCGCTCAAGTTGTTTTGAGACATACTGACTGCTTGATCTTTGAATACATTTGTTCTCCGTATCAAAACTGCGCCCTTAATCACACTTTCCAAGCTTACCGCGTCCGTCACATGTGTATGCCAGTTTGATGTAGTCTTGCCTCCTACAAAGTAGATCACTTAAACCTACAGTGTTAAGACTTGATTCACTTGTTTAGGGTTACGATTAAGGTCGGAGCTGTAAATATGTCGTGGTCGCTCCTTCTCAAACCCCTGTGAAACAGCACTTCTGCATGCTAAACAACTATATATATTTGCATCTGGGGAGGTCACGGATAAGAAGTTAATTTGTCACCTACTTTAAATGGTTAAATTGCCCAGTTTCTGCCGCAGTTTTACTCTCCATTATGCATTTAGGTGTGATTCGCTGGTAAACGGAGCTTATTGTACACGCAGATTCCATTTATAGAAAAAGAAACATTTCGAATGCAGAGTCACCTTTGCCTGCCCAAAAAGAATTTACTAATGGATTCTTGAATTGGCCAGCAAAATAAGAAGTCAGAACTTTAACAGACAATCTGAAATGTTGAAACAAATAGGCTCGAACACATCAAAATGTTCTTTTATCTGTAAAAAGCACCTTGTGTGTTAGAATTTCTTGGGTGCAAACATGTGTTCTTTTTTTCATTTTAGATGATCTCGAAGATGAGTGAGCGGAATCTAAGGTACATTTTTTGCCTTTTCAGATTGTCCATTAATCTTCTAACTTACTACTTTCTCTGGCCAAATCAGGAATCTAGTTGTAACTGCTCTTTAATCAGAGAAGGGTAACCTTACGAAGGGGAACAAGTGCTTTGTTACTTCTGTTGCATTTCTTGTAAAACATTAATTATACTGGTATATGTCCACGCAAAGTAATAGGCGCTGATATTAATTGAGTAAGCATAAATGAAACCTGTTCAATTTGTCCTACGACACTTCAGCTGAGATCGTCAAATATTTGCGCATTGTCCTCACTCCAAATAATCGCTTGAGAAGCTTGCTATGCAAGTGGAAACGATGAGGTACTAAGCACGAACTCATGAGGCACTGGTTTCTTACTAAAACTCATGCTACTATTCAATGCCAGTGTCTTTTAGTACTAGAGTAGGATGCTTACGAACCCGTAAACTAGCATGTGAAAATGAAATTCACATCCGTATAAATTAAGGAGAATCAGAGGGTATCTGGATGATTTCAGCTGGTTGCCAGGCTGGTTAGTTAGATGCCATAAGCCCTGCTACTACGAATAACTACTCCACAATTGCATATACGGCATGTAAGAAGTGGTTGAGGGGCAACGGAGATGCCACTTTAGTGTTATCTTGGAGGCATGTCAGTGCAATTGCGATGTCTTTACTCAGCTTCGAGAGCATCGCAGTTGACTTACTTAGTGTCTCACACTCCTTGCATGAAGGCAACTGAGGCAGCATTTGCAATCGTCCACGAGGTGGAGACGAAGCGACTTTAAGCATAACCGGCAGTTTGCCGCATCTCTTTGACTGCGCTGTGTTATCATCTACGGTAATGGATAATGGACCAAATTATATCACGGTTGGATAGGTTAGGGTTAGGACTAGATTAGAGTTTAAGTTGGCGGCTCGCAAGAAGACTACGAAACCCATCAAACGATCAGTGCAAAATTGCGATTGCGGCATTCACTTCCACTCAGTGTCTCTTCCTTTGATTAAATGAACTGTTGTAAGCCATATTTCCGAGAGGCCATCACATTTGCACTTCTACAATGCCTATTTGACCTTGGTGGTGTGCCTTCTGTCGTCGTCAAGACGTAGCTGGAGGTTGTAAAGCGACTTCATACCCTACATCCATACCCCTTTTCGGTTCGATGCAATTCCAGTTGTGCGTCAAAGAAATCGTGCTTGTAGCGCTTAATTTTGAACACTCACTTATTTGACCCCATGCGACAAAACAGTGTGGATGTCAACTCAGATAGGTAAAAAACAATTCCATGCATGACTTGCGTTGCATATTCATCCATCAAGTCTATGCAAGGACCTCCTTTCTCATTCGTGGGACAGAATGTCAAACTCGACTGCGTTTTTGGGCAAAGGCCAGTGTCATTTACAATAACAAAGTTACTAAAGAACTCTCTGATTCGCACTGTTAGCCATGGTAACAACGGGAATGATTCAAAAGAAGGCTATCCAATTATTTTCCTAGAGGATGGCAGCATTCAATTGGTCATTGTACTCTAATTTTAAAGGCGACCATCATGTGCTTTGGCTTACAATCCTCCAGAATGAAGATGTATTGAAAAGACTAAAACTGAGCAATAAACTCCCAAGTTCTTCAAGCAAAAATAACTTGCCCGCGACCGGCTTAGCAATTGCAGAGCCTAACGAGGAAGCTGGTGTAATTCAATGCACATCGCTCAATTGCCTGTACTGCTACCACCATGCTTTTGGTCGGCAAACTGGAACCACTATGTGATGTCTTATTTCGTCATGTAGGAAGAACACGCAAAATCATTTTCAGCCCACCTCTGATCGTTCGTCAGTTGTTCCGTGTGTTTTCAGTTCCATGTAAGTAGAATTCGCATGCCGATTCGCGATGCAAATTCATCACGTTGGTAGCTTGCAAAAACGTCTGAGACAAAGCCAACAGCACTTACTGAGCCATCCTAGAGCACTCCTTACCAATTTCTATTTAAATACTTCTCGCAATTTGTTCCCCTATTCGACTGACAGGTGCTTCAGTAGATCGTTTTCGCCTTCATTCACTGGACCACCCACTCCAACCACGCGGGTGAGGTTGCTGTGCTCTGACACCACTCCATCAGTCATGTCGCCGACGATTTGTGCCTTAAAGCGGACATCAACCCTTCCAACACCTTTGGAGTTAAGTCGAACATTGTCCTTGCTCTGACATCGAAATACCTCCATTCAAACTTCGGATGACTTGGTCCATCCTCTCACGAAATAGCTGATACCGTGATCCATGGCTCACATTCTCGGTGTCGAGAAACTACACCCCAAATGAGAAGTTGCACCTATCATCAATTATCCGCTTCTCCTATTGAACTCGACAAAGCATGCTATGCCTTCGTGGTGTCAAGACGCAAAAGGATCGTATCATAGTTAGTTGAAGCGAAGAAAGGCTTTTGCCGCACACCATCTGTTTCGACATTGTCTCGCAGAGGGTGTTGGCGATGGAGTTTACAGCATTTTGATGGAAGTATGGAGAATTCAGTTTGTGTGTGGTGAGGGCAAAGTGACCTTACACCGAATAATCTGCCAACACTGGACCGATCATCCGACTCCAAGTGCTTAACATTCTTGGCTGGGTTCTTTCAGAGAGGCTGCATTAGTGATGAGGGATGCACTTTCCTCTTTAGGGGTGTGGCTTATCAACATCATGTGTTCCTTCTACGGGAAGAAATGAAATATCACATCGTGGCTATCGTTAGTAACAGTAGTAGACGAATAGCATTGGCTTCGGTGCTGTGCTTTGCAATTACTAACCTGGTCTTAGGCAGATTTTTTCTCTCTTAAGGAAGTTGGGGTGTATTTGTCAGGAATGTCATTTCAGTGCTATCAAAAGGGGAAATTTTATTATTTTGTGGAACAAGGGCATTAAATGAAGTAGCGACGAGTTGTCGAAACAGGCCATCCACAAGGTGCGGTTGGATGGAGAGGTGTGGAATATCCGCTACTCGACTCGTACTCCTTATTTCTGCTCGAGAGCATGCTCCTAATATGCATGGGGTATGCTCTAAGCTAATCCCTCCCGCCTCGACTACACAGCCAAACCATGGTCGTGAGAATGCCTTTGTTGCTGCCACAGCAGCCTTCATTTCATCCCATTAGTTACATTTCAGAACTTGGTTCAATACCGTTTGTCTAAGAGGACTAGACCACGCCTGATTTACCGATGTGATAACAAGACAGAACCGACAGTCGAAATGTGGGGTAAGGGAGGCTGTTTTAATCAATCTGAGTCGCAGGTTTGCTGCTCAGCAAGCTAATAGCCACAGCTACATGTAATGTGGCGTTAGGTGCTTCTGTTGCTTAGTGAAGCATGATCTCTGGGTTTTGTGGGAACGGCAAAAGGGATTAGTGACGACGCAGTCAAGTGTCTTCTTAGATGCATTCGATGTCATGACTGATGATGTTGGATTTGAGGGTGATTTTCCTACAGCACTGACCACGTCGCGATGGTCGACACTGAAAGTCGACATGAGCACAACTCTCAAGAGAGGAGAGAAGCTGGTTGATAGGGTTGATACAATTCGCTGTGACTACAATCTGCTAGTTTCACTTCCGCCAGTACTAACGTGGGCAGAGTTGAGGAGGATTCCAGAAACACTCGTACTACATTTACTACAAAGCCTGTTCTGGCAACGATATGTGGAGGGTCATGTGCCTCTTCACGATGTCCATCAGCTTCACTCTCAACACATCAAGTAATCGCAATGGCATGGGGACATAGGATGGTCACATTGTGTCAATAGTTACAGAGACGAAAGGGCCGTGCCCGTAGGTGCGCAAGGATTGCTGTAGATGATGATGATTAAAGACTGGAGAAACATTACTGGTAAATGAATTGGATGCAGTGAAAAATGGTGCATGGAAGAAGGAAATTAACTACACAAATTAGGTTTCATAATGAGTAGTGCAAATGGAAGGTGTTTGGGTGGCAGGAAAGATGGGGGAGAATTCTGTGGATTAATGCAAGAGCATGGGACGAGTGCTAAGATAAAGGGAAAGTTGGCAGGATGAAGGTGAAAGGGAGGGAAGGAAGGAAGGAAGGAAGGAAGGAAGGAAGGAAGGAAGGAAGGAAGGAAGGAAGGAAGGAAGGAAGGAAGGAAGGAAGGAAGGAAGGAAGGAAGGAAGGAAGGAAGGAAGGAAGGAAGGAAGGAGGTAGGGGGAGAGAGGGATTGAGAAGGAAGGCTGACTGATGGATGTGTGCTGAAATGTCGGAGGGATAGAAATAGAGGAACGGATGGATAGAGACAGTGAGAGGTGAAGAGACAGTGCGACAAGTGAATGTGGGCACCGTGGAGAGAGGCAGTCAAGCATGCCATCCATCAATTGCTATTTCACGATGGTGTGTACACACGTACATCTACAACAAGCTCACACACGCCTTCGAGTCCACGTTAACTTCTCACACTTTCACCTACTGACCTCCACGTATTCACGACATTGTCCATCACCTCTCATCTACCTCATCCCCTTCTCAATTTCTCTTTTAATTCAACTTGGATGCAAATGTGGTCGCTAGCTTTAGGTCTGCATTCATCACTGATTAAGAAGAGGTGCAATTGCTAACTGCACAATTTAGTGGCTCGTAGTGCGTGTGTCCTTTAGTGTTGGTTGCTAAGGCTTTCATTCAATAGGCAAATCTTCACTCCTGTTCGAAAGGAGGTAGCGAAAGTAGTGCACTGAGTGTACATTGGTGTCGTAGGAAGAAGAATTAGTCTGGGTTCGCACTTGAATAGACAGAGATTTATCTCAACTCCAGACACTAAGACAAGCATGCCAATTGTTACTTTGCGCGGATATGCCTAATTTGCGTACTGTGGAAATGCAAGTAGCTGCCTCTCACTCGTTGCATATGGCGTGGCGTCCACTGGCTCAGACCAACACCTTTATCACTGGCCAGACCATCAAAAGGCGTCTCTTCGGTTTATGGTGAAAGGGAGGATTCTCGTCTTCAAGCCGCTTCTATGACTCCACTCATTCGAATTCAACCGATATTGTTGGTTTATGCACTTAACTGTAAGTGTGGAGGAGTGATGAGTATGCCTGTCCCACAGAGTGGTTGTGGTGGTGGCTGCAGCGCTTGGCAAGGATGTCACACAAGTCATCTCGTTTGACCAAGTGCTGACCTATGGCCAAAACTAACCCAGTAAATCTTAAACGAGCCACTATTACAGATTTTTCTGTTGATTTTTTAACTATTACAGCCCTACATGAACGAGTTCATAGAAATTGAGACACGAGAGCTCAATAAGGCGATCACAAGCGCCACATTATGCACAGTGCAAGATCTGTGGATGTCACGCAAGACAAGCTATTTCCTAGATGGAGTGGGCGCAGTACCCGAGAAGACGATCTGTCACAACTTGCAGGGACCACTTTTAAGCCTCTGCGTCAAGTCGGACAATCACGACAACTGGCAAATCTGCGTTCGCTTATCCCACCACTGCTGCCCTGCTTACCTTCGTGGTCCCAGTGCTCACCATGTCGCAGCTTATCACAACGGAAAGCAGGAAGTTGTAAAAGAGACTGAATGCGAGGACTGTTTTGCGAGCAGGCATTCGCACTAGAGAACTCCAACACAATCGCTCAAGAGACCCAATGGTGTGTGTGTGTTTCCACGGTGTGCGTGCGAATGCACCATTCGTTTCGTAGATTGAGAGTGGGTCATTCCATTGGCTTACACCACTTTACTACATGCTTATAAGCACATGTGTGTGAGTCGCAAATACAAGTTCTGTCTTTGCTAGAGGAGGAGCGATGTCCTTCCCACCCTGCCCTTATTGTCGGCGACTTCACTCTTGCATGACAGTTTCGCGCCGCTAGTGGGTAAGATGCTGTCTCATGCCTTACTCTCGTCGGCTCTCGTGTCTAACCATTTGGCAAATGAGAGCTTTTTGCATACCCAGTAGATACAGTAGTCTTAACAAGCATTTCACATCACATCACATCACTTCACATTCCGTCTTATCACAGTTAAATCAACTTAGTGTCACTAAACAGCCTCCTTTGCTTCCTTGATATTTTAACTCCTGTCCACCTCCCTTCTCGTCTCTTCTGATTAGCGTCAGTGTGGAATTGCATTTACATCTACCGCGTGGTGAGTGGAGGACTATCCAGCTTAGTTTGCGTTTCAGTGAATCCTCTAGACATGGCGTGTGTACAGAATGAGGCATTATTCGCGGAAGGAATTCGCAGTTATGAGGGTTTGGTTTGCATCGGCTTCATGCGTACTGCAGCTAAAATCGGTGCCACGAGTGAGCACAACACAGTGGCACACAGGGTGCATTTGATTGTAACCGCACTACTCGCATAGAGTCTATGATGCCACTCGTTTATTACTACCACCTAAATGATTGCGTAGCTTCATTCACATTATCCTCCGCCATGAAATCCTCTGCAGAATTCGCAAGAGGTGCACTTGGTAAGTCATTCCACAATGTCATAATGTGCGCAGCTACCGGTTTGTTAACGAGCAGAAGTTGAAGTATCTAATGAAGCGAATTCGTTGTTATGGATTGAAGGGGAGATATCGCCAGTGGGGATTAGGAGTTACGTAATGGCTACCACAACAACAACGGCGAGTGCTAAACTTACCCACACCTCAACGATCACCTCCATTCCCACAACCACAACGAAGAGTAGATCTGCCGAGACCTCTGCAATGCTTACGACGAGGCGACCTGCGTCCAACGCTCCAATCACTACTCCAATACCTTTCTACTCCACACCCACAGCCGCCGCGTCTGATGGAACTAAATCTACTGCTTTCCCACAGCATGCCTGCTACCCGTCATGGCTCTAGTGCTTGCATACACTTTCTAATAAGCCTGTGCATCTCATCAATTATTTCATTTGCTCCGAGTATTACTTGTGTTTGCCAAAATGCTGTTTGCTTACATTGCACGCTTCATTGCTATGGAGAATCGTCGGATGGACATTCACCCCTTGTGCTCTCAGTGAACATAAGCATCCATGGTAACTAGTGTTAGATGAAAAACAAAACTCTTGACACTTTGCCCTAATCTTATTGATGCTAAAACGGGTTCAGGTTCGTTAGGTGTGTTTGGAAATACGTCTTCAACCACGAATGCATTACTTGACCAATAAGCTGATGCTAGTGGTGCACTGGGTGCAGACTGCACCATGATACCGTGGCTGCTCTTAAATGCAGAGAGACTCTGCTGTCCAAAGTTGCAGGAGCTTTTGCCTGGTTGGTTGCTTACGAGAACGTACTAAGAATCGCTCCTCACTTGGTCGCCTCATCCTAGTTGTCCGGTCATTATGGCAACGGCAACATTCACTCTGATCGCGATGTCAATCAGTCACTGGTAAGTAGGCTCAGTAACTCGGCTCTTTGTTTGACTGCGAGTTTAATCTCCCAAGGCTAGACTTGCTCTACGTGGCATGAACCTCTCATCATGCCATTTAACACGTATACCTTTGTTGCGGTAGCTAGTAGTAGGTTCGTTTAAAGCACTTTGGCCTCTTGCCACATCAATGAGGATGCAGATCGCCACGTTTGTAAGCCACCCCAGGATAGCAGTCAGATGTGGCCCGTTTGCTTTGTGTGTGTGTGTGTGTGTTGACGGCCAACATTAAAGCATTCAGTGATGAATGCGGAGCCCAAGCCAACAACTACGTCTGCATTCCATTTCAACTGGAAGACTATGTGAGGTGTGAGATGAAGATGGGCGATGGTGAAGAGTGTTGTGAAAGCATGAAGGTCATCATCTTGACGGAGTGATTGAAAAATTAATCTACCGTCTCAGTCTGTTCTGCTCATACAAACTGCAAGAAATCCAACCAGTTTAGAGGAATTATTTGTTGCATGAGATCGTCTCCTGGCACAAAGAAGTGACTACGATGTATAAATCGTTGCTTGAGGTGTCAGCATCGGAGAGACATGGATAAGTATTTCAGTATGAACGAATGGCCTCAGCCGCTACTGTTTGCTGGTTTTCAGCAGGCGTACAACACCGTTTGAATTGCAGATTTAGAATTGCTTTTGGAAGTACTGAATAGCATGGTTGGTCGTAAACTGGAAGCTGCAGTGAGAAGATGCTCTACATTGCTAATTACCATCTAACAAAACGTTTCAAAATACACAGTGGCTTCTGTGGCGCACGTGCAAGAAATGAATGGAAGGACTTAGATGCCCTCGAAGTGCGTAGCTGGCATTTGGTGTATCTGAGTGATGCCCTTTGGTCTGTGACTCGACTGATGTGGCTGCATCAATCACGTTAAACCTGACTGCGGATTTCATGCCGCCTTATTCTTTCACCATCCTGATAGTAGCAATCATCCACTTGCACTTTCCGTGACCATGAACAAAGGGGCAAAGCCTTCCTCATGGCGTGGCACGTAGCTTCGGCCGGCTTGTCATTGCAGTCAAGTGTTGACATATCTGTTTCGCAAATGGCACCACTACACTTCCTTGCGATCCTCATCAGTGGGTCTCACACAAAACCCGCGCCGTCAGTGCAATGGAGCAGATTAATGCACAAGGATCTGGCAAAATTAGGCCGCATTCTGTGTAAAAAAATGGTATCCAGAATGGGAGACAACATAGAAATGGGGGTAAACGTGTGTAATGAAGCAATTGGGAAAGAATTAGGAAAAATTTAAGAAAACTGTGGATTAGGTGGAGGTCTGGTAAAACCAAAAATCTTCAAGGCTAAATGTAAATCCACTAAAACCGCACTCAATACAGCTACTGAAGGCAGCAAATTACTCAAAAATTCACAGCACCCCAGTGTCTAAAATCACTCTCCTCCCACTGCATCCACTCACGCACTCACTCACCCACAAGCAGCAGCAGCAAATTCATTTCATTCTTCGGCCTTACAATGCCTTTTGTTTAAATTTGTACGGAGGTCAAGCCCCCGTTCTCTACATATCCTGCAAATTGGTCTTAGGCTTCTTGTCTTCATTTTCATTCGTTTAGCGCTTTTTTAACCCCTTACTACCCTGTTTCATTCTTGGATTTCAGCCATTCACATTGTGCCCTCTTAAGCACACATTAATGACTTAGATTGACGGGAGTGGGAAATTTAAATGCTGCATTAATAAATGTGAAATTGTAAAGAACTTCCTCCTTTGCGAGCAAATGCTGTTTCCTTGATAACAAGTTGTCACCAAGTGCGAAGGCCCCAAACAATTAGTCGACTGCTGTGGAGCAGAAGAGCTCGAAGATTCGGTGGTAGCCTTAGGAGAATGCTTCTCATATGATGGTCGATGCTGGCAAGTATGTTTTTTATTCACAGGCATGCAAAGTGAGATATGAGAGAAAGTTAGAAGCTGCACACGGCTTTGATGAAGGGAATCGTAAAAATTAATAAACTGAATTATGACGCTTGGGACACATTCGTGTCTTTCGTAGACTTTATCAATTCTACGTCCCTGTGGATCGTCCTCGATGCCTTATTAGTGCATCTGCTTTTGTGCATTTTCTTCGCCGCCTTCAATGCACACGCCTCCCTTCTCTGTAGAGACACCTGCATACGAGCACTGCATCCTCGCTTTCGCCTTCAAGCACATAAGCTTCGAGGTTTGTTGGGAGGGTGTTAGCTTCAATGTAAAAGCAATTTCGCGTAATGAGGATTTGTTCATTCCCTTACTGAAATATCCATCCCTCCGCTCATCCACCTCTTCAGCCATTCACTCATCCACTGTTGCTACCTCCCCTCTCGCCCTCCTTTCCTCGTCCTCTCACCATCCACCATCAATGCCCTGCTTCAACACCCACTAGTCCTTTTGCACAAGTATCTGTTCATGCATCCATATTTCTCCTTCCACACACTTTACCACATCACCATCTCCGGAAGTGTCTTCAGCTCACTCATGACCCCATTTCCTTTGCGCATGCTGGTTGTCTATGTGCACCGCAAACCAGCAGGCGTAGAGATTGCAGAGGGATCACAAAAGGCAGTGGAAGCAAATGAGTCGAAACGAATGCCTCTTTGTCGATTTTGATGTTTACTGGATGAAGATACAGTTCTAACAAAGGTAAGTTGAAGAAGGGTGGGATAGAGAGATGGATGACTGAATGGCTAGGTGTCTACCACCTTCATCAATTTGTTTCAGGGCTCCAGTGGACGAAGTCTTCCTTCTGTCATTCACTTAACTTCAGTATCAATGTCGGGAGGGGAGGTCCGCCAACGCTGCCACTAGTGTAGCGGGATCTTCCCGTTCCTCCTCTTCCTTCTTTCCCACCTTGCTATTAGAAGGCGAAATATTTCGAGACATTTCTTTATTTAAGGTAAAGGGCGGATACGGTAGGCCAGTCTACGACGATGGAGCCGCCGACTCGTCGACGACCAAGTTGAAATTGCCCTTCCGCCTCTCACCTACAAAGCACACTTAAACGCCACAATTGTTATAACAACAGCCAGTGTTTCTGGCGCCATCCTGTGCCACATGCGTTCTCACCTTGCAATATGCCATACAACATTAAGTATAATAAACCTTCTTGTAGAATATAAGTCGGGAAATTGACAAGTCGGATCAGGTCAGGTAGCGTATTGGCACAACGATTTGCATGATTGGTCGCGCAGACTACACAAACATATTTGATATGGCTTAATGTCAAATGCAAACGAATCTCGTGGTGGATGACTAGACTTTTTTAAGGAACTCCTTACATGTTATGTATTCCACCGACACCATAACTGCGCAGCTCACATTCGGCCCTAATACTTCTAAATTTCCGCGATTGTAATATTAAATTGTTGATGAGAGCAACAGGTAACCTCTACTAAATGTACCAATATGCACAACAGCTGTCACTTATTTTTAGTATTTTCTCCCTTTTGCTTTTAGAATGCATGTTATTGTTGTTTTAACCTTATTTAAACTTCTTCCTAAATATGCATAAGTATGTATGCGAATTCGCTACCTTTATTGGGTTTTTGCAGTGCGTTTTTTGTTTATTAATTGATTTGAGCAAGTCGACAAAATGTTTTCATACTGTTTGAACATAACAAAGACTGAACGCAACAGCGTATATTTGTTGTGTGGAACACCTCTTCACGCGGTTTAGTTGAATAAATGTATTTCTGAGAATCCCTTGGTGTTTGTATTTGCGCTCGGGTCATGGGTGGATGGGCTTTATTTGTGTAAAATTGGGAGGGATTAGTAAATGTTGAACGTGTCATTTGCATGAATGACAACAGACTTTGGTAACTCCACCGCTATTTCTGTGTTTAGAAGCCAATTCCCTCCTCCTCACCCTAGAGCAGGATTAGCTTATTCAAACAGGGGTTGTGTCTCATTAAGTGTTTTTTCAGCCTCCATTTGAGTAGAACTAGGCAGGAGGTAATGGGAATTCGTCAACGAAAGGGAGGGACGTTTGTTGGCAGTACCTGGTTAGCTTGTAGCCACAGTCACACCCAGTTGTCAGCGCGTCGAATACATGACCGTTCTATCCGTTGACTGGTCAACTGATTGCACCGTAGGCAGTATTGGCAGTCCAAGTCACCGTCGAAAACCTAGGTAAATTTCCAATTCAGACGTAGATCTACACACCTTCATCATGAGATTTTCTTCCATAAGCTCTACTACAGTCCCTCACCCACCAGTTCTCTCCCGCCGGCACATCCAATCCTCGATTAGATGATGGCATCGTTGGTTTTCGTCCTACTCTGTGTCTGCATCCCGGTAACCGTTGCCGCAATGCGAACACCATCCCTTCACATGGCTTTGGTAATCCTTGATTTTATTAGAACCATATTCTGCACAATTAGGGTTGTGAGCTTAAGACGACGGTAGCTACCACCGCGATGATGGCCCTTTGAGGAAAGAGTACTAGTTGGAGCTCACGCTGCGTTCTAAATGGCCGCTATCGCTGGGACCGGTGCTTTTTACGAATGCCTAGCTACTACTCCACGACAGCACACTTTTTCATTGAACCATTCTCTTAGTCAGACGATATGAGTTCAGTCAGCTTGCTTCCCGTTAAGGAACTGTCGTCATCCGGCCTCAAGGCCCCTTCACCGCGCCTCATGCTACTCATTTGACACCGTTCAGATGGGACTTCAGTAGGGTGCGTCGTCATGATATCCCACCGAATGCCTGCGCAATCGCATTTCTCCCTTCTCTTCTACTCCCGTCATGTATCTGGTCAGATCTGATGCATGACCAACTTTTGCTTTTTGATGCTTATCTAAGGTTCCTCCTACTTCTATAAGCCAATGATATTAGCCTTCAGTAGAGGTTTCCAAACGATGGTGGCAGCCTTGAACAACTGCAAGAGGTCAATTATAATCGCTCAAGGCTTCCTGTGATACACTTAAGTCTTGGCAATGTTCGATGCCTTACTTACCACAAGAAAAAGATTCTGTTCTTGTGTCCGGCTCTATGATGAGTACTTCATCATCGTGTGAAGGCCAATTCAAGGATCAGCAGACCTGCCTGATGTTTGGTTTTCTGAATGGAGGCAATCGAGGGGAATGGGCATTAACTGTCATGAAAATCTAACCCACCACCAGTGGATTGATACGACATGTCAGCTTGTGTACCGATAGGGAACGGAAACACCGCCCTCCACTCACCTAGGTGCTACAGCACCACCGTTCATCTCTGCAGTCCCTCACACCCAAGGCCACGTAACCGACAGCCGGCCAGACAGTCTCCAGCCTCTATGTGGTTGCCCTCAAAAAGGTTGTTGCTACGTTCACGGTTACAGACCCAGTGATGCGGTCAAAGAAGAAGGGAAGTCTACGTCTTGCTGATTCCATCTACACGATCAACAGAGGTAAGTGCGGTCGACAATTGCAAGTGTTTGGTGTACCGGCAAGAGAGGATCAAGCAACCCACTCGGACAAGCTGACATGGGCGTACATTTTCAATATAAAAAGCAGTCTTCATTCAATGAGACTTCTCATTAAATGCACTTGCTGCTCACCTTTCCCTTTTCCAACAACCAATGCTAAAGTGACCCCCATGCTTGCCCACACTGAATAGCAGACCTCTTAACACCTCTTTCGCATAGCATCAACATCACCAGTACAACATGACAAGGCGCTGGCAATACACATGAAAAGCAGAATCACAGTGTCAAAGCATACCGACCCAGTTTCTACAAACAATACGCATATTCCCAGTATTCCTGACGAGATGGATCCACTGGTCAATGAGCTTCAAATCACTCTCGTACAACAGGTCTCTAGCGATAGCCAGTTTAGTGACTACTGCATCGTCCTCTACTGTGTAGCTTCCTTTGATCAATAAGGAGATCAGGTTTTCAGAGAAGGGCAGCTGAACCGTCACTTCCTTGTCAGGCGGTATGGGTAGCGGATCCCCTACAGTTGCCAGTGAGAGTTGGTTGTGCTTGTTTCTATTGAGCCGGCGTTTGCACCGCCCTAGTGCCACCAAGGTATAAGTCAGGGGGCAGGTGAGGTAGGAGGGCAAATATAACCTGTTGTAGTTCAGCTTGGAGGGAGGACAAAAGTAGTAACCCCTGGTGTAATACCTTAAATTGGCGTAGGCAGGTGCTGTCCCTCCGTAGGTTCGTTGAAGATTTCGGACATAGGCGATTTCCCTGCAACGAAGTAAATTCAATCATGTAATAGAGTTGCAAAATTGCTTTTATGCAGAAGCCTTTCGATGTTGGTATTAACAAACCAAAGAGCGGAGAAGGTGTCCAATTTGAGGAATGAGTAACGAGGGTTGTAGAAAAAGCAGACAGAGGAGAGACAACCAGGAAGCAAATCCACCACACTGACAGCAATCATCTTAGCTCCATCCAGCCAGTACTGCTGATGATAGGTGCCAAATTTTGGAGCGCCAGCGGCTTCCACTTTTTTATCGTGGATATTCTGAAGTTAAGTTGAAACACAGGATTGATAGTGCGACGAATTGACTTGATGTTTTAAAAGGCGACCCGTAGAACCGAACCTACCACAAGAGGGGTTTTGACGTAGGTTTCCTGGAACTCCTCAAGACTCATGCCGCCCGAACCCAAGGTATAGACACGGGAAAAGCACCTATTGAACATTTCGTGCTCATCACGCAAAGTCGCATTAATTTCTGGGGACAAAGGCGAGCAGCTACACACGCGGACCTATTCAAGTCGGCATTGCGAGGCTCAGTATTGGAAAGTGACCCAACAGGATTGGCAAGCCAGCAAAAGGCAAAATCAACTTACTTCCAAGGTGTGTACATCTCCTTCTCTTTTCTCCACCCGCTTCATGTAATCTTCAAGTTCTTCTAATTTTTTCCATTCAATTTTAGGCTGTTGATTCCATTCATGGTTTTTGGCGAGAAAAGGCTCTGCAGCCTTTTCAGGCGTGACTTTCGTTCCAGGGTCGTATCCGTTCTCTTTGTCAGCTTCTGGTCGTCTATGCATCTGACGTTGAGTTTGGTCCTCATTTTCGCCTGGTTCTTTCAATTCAGCTGCCTCTTGTGGATCTGGAATTCCACAGGGTAACCGCTCCGGCACTATGCCGTCCCTCAAATAAGCTTCTAAAACAGATACCACTCTCTTATGGGTACTCAAGATCCTAAATCGCATCGCGTCACACCAAATTGGGTGAGCTGGACAACACGTAATATCGTTCAGTGGCTTGTATACGCGCGTTCCACGCCTAAGCAATGAAAAATCTGTAGTCATCTTTCACTCCCTACCGACGCCATCCTCTTTTCATGAGAATTCCGTAGTCATCCACTCGAAGTCTGCTGGATGATATGTCTGTGTAGGATAAAAGTGATACAAGGCGACTTACACCACGCTTCTGAAGAATCCTCTTTCATGCAGTATTGACAGCAAGTCCCTTGCTTTCTACCCTCAAGTTCGATTGGTGAATAAGTGGCACTCGAATACTGATCCATGGTTGATGTTCTGGAAGTTTTACTAATTTTTTTGCATTTTTAAAGCACTTTTGGAAGTTGTGCTCATGCTTGCGCTCACACCCTCTCTTCTGATTGGTAAGCACTGTGTAGATGTGTACTCGAAGTAGATTGATGACCACTTAACTCGAAGATCAAGGTCGTTCAATTGCTTGGCTGTACGCGCGCTGACACAGCAAATTTACGCGCGTCCGGTCTTCTTTTTTCACGTATTAGGCATACCGGGTTTTGGAGGAAAAAAATCCGACGAAACGTTCGTGAGAGGTTGCATTCACCACTTATTAACATCTCCAAACCACCATTCCATGGTCGAAATCTGCTCCGTGTCGCTGAAGACGGCCTGATGGTTGATGAACGCGTCATTCCTCCCAACCCACTGCATACGATACTACTCAGCCTGAAGTCAGTAGCTTTGCTTACTGCAGCAAAATTTTTGGCAAAGGCCATCAGCGTTGCAGCAGATACCAAAGCGGTCTTTAAGATCTGCTCCAGTACCCTGCCTCCACCCACAGTTGCTCTACTCACAGTCTTGTGAGCTATCAATTCCCATATCATGTGCATGCCACTTTTGAATGGGACAGTGAGAAGACAGCTTCCAGGCGGCGTGAGCCTGCCCCCTCGAGCCATATGGAGTAGGCTCCAGGTTTGTCACTTCCGCCATTGTCTTCATTTCCTTGGATAGCGCTCTTTGGAAGAGTGATGAGGGTTACGCTCTTTCAGCGGGAACTATTATTCCTCAAAAGAAGATGACGATTGTCCCGTGACTACTCTGTCAAACATATCCACATACGCAAATTTGCCGGCATATCGAAGCAGCTTGAAGCTCAACAACGCCAGTAAATGATGCGGTAACCAATCCGGATGACCCATTTAGTAGCGTGGAAAGTTTACTCCGTCTATGCCTCCTCAAAATAGCATTGATTACTATAGTAATTATGACGAAGTGATGGTAAAGTCAATAATGGTATTCTCCTACCTTTTGATAATAATCCAGTGGGAGATGTGACCTTGTACCAGTGCCCGCCGCTCGCGAGTCCCCATTTACCATCACCACCACCATGGTAGCTTTCGTCTCCGCATCTCTTGCATCCAGATATGCCAATAATGTCCGAATTGGCATCGACGATCGTTCCTCTCTCTCTCTCCCCTCCCTCTGCGCCTGGTGCTACAGCGGCGTCAAGAATTTAAAAATGCTTAGCAAGGTGTTGTCCTCATTATATCAATAATTACCAGGAAGCAGATGCGGTGTTGGACGGATACCACCAGTTCGAGAATTGAGTGCGCCCAAATGCGAGAAAATCCTGGCTCTCAGTGCCAGCTGGAGTGGCAAGAGCGGCTGCATGAAGTTAAACCCAAGAATAGGAGTTAACTGGGACCGCCAGTTGGAAGGATGTCAGTCAACTTGGCTACCTACCACTCACTTCTTCCTTTCCTTCCCCTAATGCATAGACAGACTGTCTCTCAGAGATAAAGAAACGAAAAACGCTTAACAATCAGGATTGAGCTATCGTCATACAATTTATCAAGTGGACAGCGTCCTCAAAGGTGTTCTCGCTTTGGCCAAGTCCCCTCTACATCCATTTATTCAAACATGTATCTTTCTGTGTCTATGCATTCAATTCTTCCATGGATGATATCATTGAAGGTGTCCAAAGCTACGTATAAAGACAAACAAACACATTATGGAAGAATATTCAAAGACTACAATGGGTTCGAAATGCTCAGCGATGTTTCTAGCACGACTTATTGGGTGTGGAGAACCTACGATAGCAGATGTAGAGATAGAGAGAATGACCTTCCGTCTCCCAGCTCCTCGTTTGTTGTTTGTGTGTTCGTGTCAAAAATGCCTCATCGGGCGCCGCTTTCAGTGTTAAAGTGGAAACCTTCAACCAGTAAATTAAAGGGGAGTGTTCCAACCAATGTTAGACGTCCGTCTCCGATTAGCTGATGCTGAGGTAACAGATAGGAGCCGATGTTCACCTTCCAAGGCGACTTTACTGTGATGTGCCTACATCATCTACTTCCTGGACAAAAAAAGCAAACAAGCGACATTGCCAGAACACAAGCAAAACTCGTTTAAGCTAGACTAGGACTTTCGATCTCTCAGGCTTAGAAGACAATACCGTGAGCGCACACCATTACAGGTATTCAGTCCTGATTCGTGTACTGTCAACCAATTCACATCTCCAATCATAGTGACTGGTAACGGTGGTGTCAAATGCAGGCATCAGCGTTTGGTCACGGATGGAATGTTTTTTTTCACAGAGGTGCAAAACTTGTAGCTGTAAACGTTTCAAAGGCGCCCGTACTCCACTTAGTGACTGTGCAGCACCCTTCTCGTCCAGAATGACTCGCCGACTGGTAACATGGAAGTAGTGGCAAAGGCAAAATCTCACCATTATCAAAGCAACACTCTATTGAAAGAGAACAAGTAGAAGAGGCAAGATCAGAATGTCAGGGGTTCCTAAAGAGAATACCGATTTATCAAGCCCATTTGAAGCCAGTTCGTCAGCCCAGGACTGCAAAGGGTTGGCCTTTGTCAGCTTCAAGATAATTTTGCTATTGTGGACCCAGTGGTAATTAAAATAACGAGAGGATGAAATTCGGTGAATTTACACGGTAAAAGGTATTTTTTCCAGGTGGCTCTCAGTAGGGTATTGACAAGTACTTCAACACTGTCGAACTGTAATGCCGCTCCACTATAGTCGCTTTTAGCTCATCACAACTCATTACCCTGGTCTATCTCATGTGGGAACATCTACAACCTCCAGATACTACTCTTGCTTAAATGTTTAAGAAACTGCCCTTAGAATTGGCAGTTCCGGCATTCTAAAATGTCCATCAATCTGCATCCCCAGTGGGTTTTACTTTTGAAGAGAGTAGAGTCAAGGCCATCAGACTAAATGCAAAAGAGTGGGGATGAATATCATTCTGGTACTCCTGGCGATCACATTGCCGAGGTAAAAAGCCTTGTTTTTCCTTAACTCTTATCTCTAATTTCTTCACACAAATAGGCATTAAATTAAGTGGCGCATGACCCATTTGTTCCAAAGGTCGAATCCTGGAATGATGCACGTTCAACTCATAAATTTACGCACAGTAACCAATGTGCAGTGCTCGAGACAGTCTTAAAAATGTTATGAGATATGCAAGTGGAGAAATAGTCTTAAAACAAACAAACAGAAGGGCTGAGAAAGCAGCAGCGTGGGAATAGGCACACACTACCAGCATGCTAGCTAGACCGTGTACTCTCCAAATAACACTAACACACGTCAATCTGGTGCTTCATTTTTTTCCTTAAAGCCCGTCTTCAAATCACCATTGTGCATGGGCCAAAGTCGAAAAATTTATGGACCATATAAGACATGAATAGCTAATAAAGTAAAAAAAATTGAGAACTACCTCATGTTTGACCTCTCTAGGGGCGATCGGACCTGGAAACTGTCGAAATTTGTACTTCATGTCCTGATCACCATCCTTCAATCTGCACTTAACATCCAAGGATCCTCAAAAGTCACGAGAGAATATTAAAAGCAGTAGCAAAAGAACTCTACGATAGCGGTATTAAATGTACCAATCACCAAGAGAGCTGACAAAGTCGGCGCTAGAGACTGTGAAAATTCGTCCTTGATGGAACTGTCACCAAAAAAACTCGTAAGGAACTGCCAAATTGGGAATGAAGAGAACCACCCGAACGATTTTACCATCCTCAGCTGTCACCGTGATCATTATGACCTTGGAGGGAGCCAAACAGACGAGATTAGTCCGGCTACAAATATGACGATCAACCTTGCAAAAGCGCAGTAAATTCCACCATGGACAAAGAGAAAAGACCTTTTCTTGGTTTAAGCGGCACCAGACACTGACAGGGTTCATTAGGTTCCAAGTAAAGATGCACTATGGTTGCGTGCCTCGCGAAGGCCACTTGTAAACAGGCGAAGCAGATTTGCGGCAATGTACTCGCGATGACGTGCTTTAGATTCGGTGATTTTCTCTCCCTCATGGCCATCATTCCCGCGAAACGAGTAAATTGAATGCAAGTAGTTGACATTCTATATCGTTGGCGATATGATTAACGAGATAGGGTAGTGAAGATAATGTACGCTGGGGGAAGGACCAGTGCCCTTGCTGCGGTGCCGCTGTCTCTGTGATTGGTGCTGTTGTGAGGAGGCAGAGGAGCAGGCACAAGCACCACTCTGCTAATCTGAAGAGCCGGATTGACCACCGCGTCATCAATGGAAATGGTTCTCTAGCCGCTTCATCACGTCGGCACAGTTGTATTATATAGGCTTGATTAAGTAGACCTCAATGTTAGCCGAGGGGCGTTCGACGAGCACGCTTCTCGCTGCGGAACCCTCGTCAATGTCATTCGAGGAAGAGATGAACTCTTGTTACGTGCAGCACTCTCATTACTCTGCCTTGATCATCACATTATCAATGGTGCTCTCATTCTATTCGCTTTAAGGAAATGATAGCCAAGGAGGAAAGTATGAACGCCTCTGGCTACCAATGTGTCGCCATCTGTCTCTAAGTGAGTGAACCAGCATCATATCACCAATGAAGAGTGCCCCTTACCTGCTCTCACCCTAATTGTTCTAAGGGAATAAAAGCTGTGGGGTAAATTAAGGGAAAAAATGCGCCGATGCAGCCAGAGAAACCAGCAAATCCATTAAATTGTGTGATTAATTCAGCTTTAACTCTTTATTTTGGTGTATTATAAAATAAGTGAGGCAGAATGACAAGGGTTCTGCTAGTTCTAAGAGCGCTTTTCTCTCTCGAAGGCGAATGGCAACGGTTCCGCAGCAAAAAGTGGTGTTCGGTGAACGCTTCTTGTCTAACATTGAGAACCACTTAGTCAAGTATCTATGCCTTGCAAATATGCTGACGTGACCAAGCCAGAGGATAGCTGTTCTCATTAGTGGGTGATGCGATAGTCCAGCTGAGGCGTGTACTTACGACTATGGCAGTCGCGGCTAGAGATGCCAATGACTACCTATTTGGCGTGCACAACTATGCCTCCCTCCACATCTCTGTGATCAGTACTAACCTGACCACGTAGACAAATTTTGTCTTCATAGTTGAAGAGATTACCAGGATGCGAATGCGGCGTTGTACAGGCACTGCTAGCGTCACCACTTACCCGCAATAGATGGTTGAGGTGATGTGGTGACTTCGGTTCATGAAAAATCTTCGCATGAGGAGGTAGGAGTGGCTGCAGGAAAAGTTGAGTTTTTAAACTTCTTACTCCCTTCCTCCTCCTTCCTCCTTTTACTCCACACACGTACAGTGTGGCCGCCTATTAGTGCTGTTGGAACCTCATGCTTTAAACCACCAATGTGGAGTGATGAGTTGGCAAGTGGAATGTGTCCTCAGAAATGCTCCGCTCTCATCCAACGCCTATCTGTATCCTCCCAGCCAAGCTTTCATTCTTTCCAAGTCGATGCGTTCGATTCTCTCTCGAATATTATTGTCTTTCAAAACAAAACTCGACAAGAATTATGACAAATTCTACACATGTGACATTTCGGATGTTTCCAGTTAGTACACCGCCAAGGATGGAAGTGAGAGATGAAGGTGAATAAGTTGTTTTCGATTTACGCCTTCTCACACATCAGTGACTCGATTCACTCGACCACATCATCGATAGCAAGCTCGCATCCTAGTCCGCTTCAATGTCACCCAATTCTCTGTGGTTGCAGCAGAAGGAGCATACGTTTGCTTGGAAAAAAAATGCAAGTAGTAGGAGTGAGTGAAATGTCCAACTAAAATGGTCTAACAAAGTGGTGGTGGGCAGTATCTCCTTCCAGCTCACCTTGGGCATGTGACGACCACCTCTGAATGGAAGATCAGTTTGCACACATTCCTCTTGAACGTCTGATTGGTCATTGGAGTGTTTGAATTTGTCAATTTTGATGGCAATGCCTGCGTCGACAACACAGATGCTGGCACATGACTGATTAGGTCAGTTTGTTGGTTGGTCGCTAATTGAATTCTGACCTTCTCCCTTCCACTTCACAATCTACGTACTTGATTGTCAAATGAGGTAAGTAGTGAGTTCTCTGTGGTACAGTGTGTTGGTAGTTGAATCACCTATAGGCAAATTTTTCGTCCAACTATTAGTTCGGTACGGATATGAAAAAGGAAGTGAAATGCTGATTAGCAAGCTGATGTGGGAGCTGCAAATGGTGTAGTCGTAATTTAATGCAAGCGAAATTGAAAGTGATTATTTGACATATGCGATGACCTCAAAGCAAGGTCGTCAGTGTTGACAACCCAAGATTACATGATGCCCTCCGTGTGAACTAGAACAGCACAACTTATTGTGTCAAATACTTTTAGCTGGCATGGCAACAAAGCACAGCATTAGGGCATTCAGTATCTGCCAATCAGATTCGGCTTCGGTAACTCATTAATCGTTTAGTGTTTTGATGGCAGTTCTATAGAAGTATGAACCAACTTGCGTCTTGTTATGCCTCGAGTGCATCCCCAGTACCATTTTTCCATTCTCTAGTACGAGAGGATGTATCACGCTGACTGCGAAGAGACAATCTTCTGGTTGATTCTCGGTGGGTTCTAGTCGTAGACAAGTATACTGCAGAAGCAAATGCTTTTCCATGGACTTCGCTCGCAAATGTTGCACTATGTTCCATAGGAAGTGGCTTCGGCTGACCAGCTAGAAGGCTTTTAACTTGCCACTTACCACTTAGAGAATCTGGG
This sequence comes from Taenia saginata, assembly GCA_001693075.2. Classification (NCBI taxonomy): domain Eukaryota; kingdom Metazoa; phylum Platyhelminthes; class Cestoda; order Cyclophyllidea; family Taeniidae; genus Taenia; species Taenia saginata. The sequence goes on from LWMK02000024.1 coordinate 658,526, forward strand.
CATTACAATGGAATTCGTAGACTGCTCTATATTGTTTCGAGGTACTAAACACCTATAATTTTTCAGAAATTTTGGAGTAAAACTCTGTAATATCGACACATAAAAAGGTAATTTGGATGTTACACAATCAGGATTGCCAAATCACATCTTAACTAAACTGATAGCTCGAGAATTCTAAGCCTTGCTTATCGTTTGCTAACCCTGCCCATAAATGTGTCGGATGGAGAGCATTTGAACCAAAAAACTGTTCCAATCAAATTTGGCATCCTGTATTTTTTTTAAATTCATCCAAAAGTTTGACGTGGTTAGCCCCGGATCCACACGTAGCGCGTGTAGCCACTGGGTTGGTCCGGTGGTCAAGTCGCCCCTCAACGGTGCAGTGACGGATCGCATTGAAGACCCACCACCCGAACTGTGTATTAAACAAAAAGTCAAAATAAAAATAAAATAAACTTATCCAAGTGTGAAAAAAAATCCGAATGCAAGACAAAAAGTACATTTCTACGAAGTACCTACACGATGGAAAATTCAGAATCTTTCGTCTAGAGGGTCACAAAGTGGCATCTGTACCTTGGGAAATCCAACAAGTTTCCCAATAATTCTTCTGGTATGTTCCTGAAAAAAGTTTACATACATTTTATCAATGAGTGCTTCTGGACTACCTTATGCAGTTATGTAAGATGAGGAAGGTGTTGATTACAATTGGCTTTAAATGAAATATGTCAGAGACTAACCAAAAGCTCTTCAACCGACATGGACATTCATAGCCACTGGAATACTGTAAAAACTTGACGTTGTAAGGACGAGTCATTTATGTAATGTCAAGCCCAAAGACGGTCAAGTTCTTTTTCATTTTGAAGTAAGTAAGTTTTGCGGTCTCCAAGGCTTAAACAGTCTTCCTCATAGAGTTGCTGTCTTCCAACGGTCTAGGCTGAATACGAGACCTTATAAGGCGAATTCATGAAGTAGGATGTACTCTTATCAACAATGTCTTGTGTCATTCTTTTTTTGCTAACAAAATGTTTTGGATAAGCTTTTCGCTTTTTTAAAACGTTTGAGTTGCAAATGGTCTGCCACCTTCGTGCCTCTCGCTGTCAGGAACTTCCTCAACAGTGGTTTGTGCATGCAACTGCTACTCCCTCCAGTGAATTGAAGACTGCAATTAGGTGGACTCGACCTCTTGCCGAATCCGACGACCAGTAGTCGGCGTCCACGGCTACCTGATTGCTGGGGACTCATCAGCTCTTGAATCTATGCATCAAGGATCACGAAAGTCGACCTTCCCTAGCACATGTGTAGAAACGCAACAAATAGGCGCATTTTAAATTCTGCTCAATAAAGAGCACAGACCAGAGGTGATTCTGTGCAATTTTGGCAAATAAATTAACTTTGACATAAATTTCTGTGGAATTGGTGCATGAAACAACTTCGTTAACAATAAACGCCCAGTCACGGTAAAATTATCACTTTGCGGCCTTTGTCGTTGCCAGCGGCCTAGCAAAATGGTAACAATTTGAATTCAACTAACGTACTTTGGGCTCTCTGTTACAGTGATGATCCCTTTAGAGAAGCGAGACAACTAATTTCGAAAACCCGTTAAAAGAAAGGTGCAAATGTTGTCACTCAAAATTGCAATTGTCTTGTAGCCCCGTAAGACAGCCCTAGGGAAGTGTTTATGATTTGCCGTGTTGGTAGAAGCTGTATCCATTAATGGCTTTCACACTTTGCTTAATTTGGGAGAAATCACCCTCCAGCAGTGGTTTTAGAATCCAACCAACCAGGCAAGCAATTCAACGACATTCTTCAGGCATCAACTAACTCATCCATATTTTTGTAGCAGGAGTTTAATAGCCTCATTATGGTGAGGAATGTTAAATTCTTTAGTACTTATGTAGGCTGCATTTGTAATGGTCCAACGATTGGTTTAGCATCCAGCTAGAACCCTAACTCACAGCAACATTAAATAGCAGTTTGATGAGTCATGGAAGGCTGACATGTAGGGATTTGTACACAGTACGCGATTGTTCTCAGCTGCATACCTAACATCGCAGGCCTTTTTTTGGGAATTGAGAAGAAAGCGCATTGAAAGTTAAAGAGTTAAAAGAAGTACGCTGCGATGCTGTCGATGTCTGCTAAAGTTCCACAGCAAAAATAATTTTTTTTCAGACCTACTGAATTAATTTCAGCGTCCATCGACGCACCCTAACAAACTTTCTCTCTACAAGAATCTGCTAAAGGCAACAGGCTATTTATCATCAATGCTATTTGTAACGGATACTTGCATAATTGTTGTTTCGTAAATTACTCTTGCAGGTACAAAGGCACTATGGATAAGATTGCTTTTTGCTCAGGGCAATGGAATCTTCGCTTCTAGCTGAATTAGCTACTGTACAGGTGTTACTACCTATACCCTTTCTGCCTAAAATTTTCCACACATTTTTGATTTTCTAGACATTCGACCATTAGCTTACCATGCAAATCGGGATTTTGGTGGCTAGAACTTCAATGAGTCATAAATTTTGGTGGCTCCCATTTTGAATCCAAATAAACGATCTCTAGTGGAATTTAAAGGAGCTGTGTATGGGCGGTTCCCTTAAACATATTTTATGCGCAAATAACTTTTTACCAATGCTTACTGCATCTACAATTGCGTATGGCTAAATAAACTCACTTTCTGAATCCGGGAGCATTGAGGTTTGCGGTCTATCCATCTAGTGCGTGAGTACCGAAGGAATGGACATGGATTAGCGCTCTGAGAATTAACGAAAGGCGATAGAAGACATACTACTAGGGCAAGCTGTGTATCGTCGGTGCACAGAAAGGCGTAGGGCTACTGGCTTTGTCCAAATGCCAGACTGCCTGTTGGCATTACAATGCGAAAGTCTCGAATTGGTCCGTTTCTTCAACACTTAACGCAATGCATACAAGCCTTGCGCTTCCTAGCCTTTTATAGCATCGTTCGTCACAAACCGGTAAAGTTTGGATGGTGGTTGGGTGAATCTTGAAGTTAGAGCAACAGAACGCAAGCAAATTGCCTACTACAAAGTGGATTATGGACGTCGTTACTCAAACGTCTTACTGCTTCATCCCAGTCAATGTCTCGCGCTTGCTAAGCTACTGAATCCATTTATTTGAGCATGGCAAGCGTGACGTATCACAAAGATCACCAGGCTTCAAAAGAAGGGTTGTCAAAACTAGTTTGTACCCATTAAGCACAAAATTTTTGATTGCTGTTGTTGGAATTTCCAAACGAGGGAAAGGCTGACTAAGGATCCCCAAAGTATAGATGCAACCTAGTGACCTTCGAAATGCCAAGATGCCAAAAACTAATTTTCCATTGTGTGATAATCTATTTGAGGTGCACTAACCCGTCTTAACTTTACGTTTCTTTTACACTTTGGTGAGCTTATTTTGTTTTTTCCTTTATTTAGCCCACGATTCTTGTAGTGGGTCACCGAAGGGGTCTGCCAATGCACCGTTGGGAGTCGACCTAACCACCAAACCAGGCTAGCAGCTTTACGCTCTATGTGTACATTCGAGACTTTACACGTCAAAATCCCAAACTAGTAAGAAATTGTGGAATGTTGAATTTGATTAGCACCATTTTTCATTTCAAATGCTCTCCAACTGGCGTATCTATGGAAAACAGTGAGCAAGGTTTCCAATTTACAAAATACCAGTTTATTTAAGAGCGAAGACAGCTTTAAATGTTAATGGAAATGCTGAAGTGGACATCAAGAGTGGTTTTTAATGCACCTAGTCTCATTTCGTATGCGCGGCATGAGTGTAATACTTTGTTTGTTCGAACTACCGGTTTCGGTCACTGGGGTGGTCATATTGTACCAGCCGGTTGGCCGGCCTCTGGGCCGTGCCAACAGCCTCCAAGCCCTCTGTTTCCAGAATACATATTCGACCCCAGTACTGTGCCTTCTTTTACCTTAAAGGGAGCCTCGGGACGCTACATTTCTCCCCTTGGTCAACCCTTCGTGTCAACCATCACAACGTAATCAGTGCTGCGAGAAGCACACACGAGCTAACCGTGCAAGCCATCGAGATTCGAGCGCATGTCTTCTTGTAGTACCATCAATTGTACGTAGCACTCGGTGCAGCAAACGCGTGTTTCTTAGTCCTCCTCTCCCACGATAATGCGGCCCAGTGAAAGATGGGGGTACGAATCCAAGTTTTTGGATGAATGGAGACACACGCAACACAAGTTGTGATTCCAGGCTTTTCTGATGCCGTGGAAGAAACGCGAGGGTATCGTAGAACCCTGAGCGAATGGAGCAATCGGGCCTCATAGGAATGGGATGCACGTGGTTCAAGTGTACAAAGCATAAAACGATGCTATCGANCTCCCCTTGGTCAACCCTTCGTGTCAACCATCACAACGTAATCAGTGCTGCGAGAAGCACACACGAGCTAACCGTGCAAGCCATCGAGATTCGAGCGCATGTCTTCTTGTAGTACCATCAATTGTACGTAGCACTCGGTGCAGCAAACGCGTGTTTCTTAGTCCTCCTCTCCCACGATAATGCGGCCCAGTGAAAGATGGGGGTACGAATCCAAGTTTTTGGANAATTCTGCGCAGCACTCGGTGCAGCAAATGCGTATTTCATAGTCCTCCTCTCCCAAGATAATGTGGCTTAATGAAAGATAGTGGTAAGAATCCAAGTTATCGAATGAATCGGGACACACGCAACACATTGTGATTCCAGGCATTTTATGCCTTGGAAGAGACGCGAGGGTATTGTGGAACCCTGAGCAAATGGGGCGATCGAGCCTCATAGGAACGGGGCGCACGCGATCCAAGTGTGCAAGGCATAAAACGATGCTATCGAATGGCGTCCTGCACATTCTACATCTGTAGATACACATTTTGGCGAAGGGAGGCAAGTTGCCTGAAAACAGGAGAGAGAGCTTACGGAGGATGCTTGACCACAACGTTACTATAATCCCTTTTGGCAGTGGCACTGGACTTAAAGCTCACGGCTAGTGTCGCTTCAGTTGTTAATAGCTTTCCTGTCGAACACGAGGGCGAGGGAGGTGCCGAAGATGAACGTCGATCTCGACCCTTCTGTTATGGGATGTGAGGGATTCTCCCATTCGTAGCACATGCACTTCTTCCACACCGCCCAATTTTGCCAGAAGCGGCATGGAGCAGGATAAAATCCATCAAAGTCGAGTCCGCTTTCCGCTGCCACCAATGTAGCGTCCCGAGGCTCCCTTTAAGGTAAAAGAAGGCACAGTACTGGGGTCGAATATGTATTCTGGAAACAGAGGGCTTGGAGGCTGTTGGCACGGCCCAGAGGCCGGCCAACCGGCTGGTACAATATGACCACCCCAGTGACCGAAACCGGTAGTTCGAACAAACAAAGTATTACAATGAGAGCATTGAAGTGGTTAGGGCAAAACAATTTAACTTAAGCAGCATACCTATTTGGCATTCAACGGATCAAGCCAAATACTAATTCAGCTATATCCTGTGAATACTTCTCTGCTGCGCTACTTTGAAATAAGCCCTTCCAAATGTTGCCTCTTCCAGACACAACTACACAAAATCCTTTAGGGAGCATTTTAGGGAAAAGGGATCATCATTGACCTTAAAGTGGGCGGCTGAAGTGATGCCCGCCTTTGGTATCCATCGCAGTCTCGTATCCTGAAGGGATGCTAACAGCTTGTGAGAACCATCTGGAAATGTTTGCTATGGCGCTGTCTACCGTGCATATATGAGGATATCAATTAAGTCCTCGACGTTTTCCTCAAATTTCTGCTGATTTGATTGAATCCAGGTAGATATAACTATGAAGTGATGCACATGTATAGATAAATATGCATATTAATGAGTGAAAATAAGTTAACTTATTCGCGAAGAATTCCATTAGCAAAGACAAAAGTTTTAAGGAAACTTCCAAGCGATAGTATTCAGGAAATAGTTGAACACTTTCGGTATGGCTTAATTTGTCACGTGTTTGTATGTGTTTATTTCCATGGCAGAATATGTTTTCTTAGGTTAACCTTGATGAAAGCCGCTGAATATCTATCTTCCACATATTTTTTAGTTTTCGCGGGTTTGATTGCTTTTGTAAATACCGAACCCAACTTTCCGCAGCTTCGTTTTTCAGTTTTATTTTAATAAGTAAGTATTGCTGGATCTCCACGATTTCTGTACGATTAAAATATCGGAGTCGTACCATTTAAGGCTTAGTAGCTCCTCATAATTGAAGCAGTTGAGTGAATGCTAGCAAATCAACCCTATGCTTTTGCTGCTCTGTGGATTTCATTTATTGTTATGGTTTATTTCTATAAATTGCGAAATATAGGGTACAAGGACTGTATGCTGCAATGCACTTCACTTTTTGCCGTATATAAATAGCTGAATTGGGACTAAAACTACCTGCTGCCGCTTCCTCATTTTGTCAAGTTTTGATGTTTTGAAGAATTTAGCTTTAGAAAGCGCTGCTAAATTTTAGTTGACTAGTCTAAATTTTTTAAATTATTTGGTTTACACAGAAAATTTCGCCAGTTTGCTAAATTTTAGCTACGTCTGTGGGCCATTTTGGACTACCTCTACTTCCAGGTTCTCATAAGGCATGGATCCCTCGATGGGGAAGGGTTCTGCGCCAGTTCGAAACTCATTTCAACAAGCACCCCAATCCCCATTATGTTCCACAGGATGCGAAATCGAAGACGTCTGTCCATTCTCTGACACCCATTTAGATCAAAGCACCACTCTCCCCTTTGAGCCGGCGTCTGGTCGACCGGTAAACAACTGCGCTAAACTATATGCCAGCTGGCCAGCTCAGGTGACAATCACGCCCGTTTCGTTTAGCAACGTCTACGCGCAGCCTCCTAATTACCCATCTAACCTTCCACTTCCCTCCCAAATCGGCCCACAAGTGTCACTGTCCAATCTTTCGTTTGGAAATCAACAGATGAATCCACAGCCACAAAACTGTCCAGTGGTAACAACGAACTGCACGCCTAATGTTGATGGTGCATCAAACCCCCCGTTTAGTGTTATCCAGCCTCTGTGCTATGGACCGGTCTCGGAGGGGCACTATGTTGTGTTACAACCACTCTGCTGTACGTATAGATATCTGGCTATTGTCTACTTCATTAGAATATTTTATGGTTCTCATCAGGCTTCTTTAACCTATAAGGCGTTTTTCTTCACATTCACTGAGGGCTTTGAGGTATTTTCCATCTTGGTCATTTGCTCGATTTCTAGTAGGCTTGTTATCTTGTCTTATTTGTGGTTGTCTGTTGCATGATGAATTACTCGTAAGCTATCGAGTTAAGGCTCATATTTGCAGTTTGTCAATGCTTTTTTCTCCCTATATAATCTTAAAATTCTATGCTGTAAGGCTTACGTTGTTGTTGATGTTAATGCTTTTTACTTTAGGCTATTTCACAAAGGAACCAAGTGAGGCAAGTTAAATGACATTGTTTGAAAAAGCTTTAAATGCAAAGTTTATGATTGAATTTAATTAGCTAGCATTGGCTATTTTGCCTTTTTTTAATAGTGAGTCACACAAGATGTTTATAGGCACATATTGTTATGCAGGTATTGTGAGAAACACGTGTCATTATGAGGGTTTTTTACTAAAAAATGCACACCGTGATCTTTTATAATCTCAGACGCATTCTCATTTAAAATCGCCTGCAAATAGTGATGTTAGACCTACCTGAACAGTTGGTAAACTTTTTAGCAGAAGGAAAGTGAAGAAAAGGGTGTCTTAGAAAAAGAGGAGGTGGAAAAGGAGAAGAATGACAACAGTAACAAGGTGGAGGGGAAGAAGAATGCAAAACGCAAGAATAAAGCAAATCGCAAATCCAGAGGACAGAATGGGAAGCACAACTCTGCCGGTGTAGCGTGATGCAAACTCTTCAATTTCAGAACACTAAGTTTAGCGACGACTTTCTTCTCAGACAATCCAAGTTAAAGGATTACGAAGGTAACTTTTGAATCTTCAATCCTAATTCATGAGTCTGTTGCACAGGATACTGACTCTTAGAAGTACTCATAAATTGATTTGCAAGCATCACACTTCTCCAAGGCAGTCCTTGAAGTATGGTTGTGCTTTGAGAGCACCGGAGACTTCAATTATGGGACTACTTCTTAAGTCATTTTCATTTAGCAATAACTCTATCATGCTTATAAAACATTATTCAAATCCCCCAGCGCGAAGGCCAGCGATCAGTAGGTCATGTAAGTGTGCATTTGCCCCAATGAGAAATACTAGTGTAAGGAATCCACACATCAGCGAAATCTTAGCCCCTCCAACGCTCAAAGTAAACACTACAGAATGCTAAACCCCTGCTTCATTTCCTACAGAATATGCAAACAAACAAGGCGAATAGTAAGCAGTCTCCGGACGAGACCCCAGGTAATGCCGCAAGCCAAATCTATTGACAATCACTCTCCTGTCACCAAGATGACGCCTTACTGTTGTTTTAGCTCTTCACGAAGGCTATTCCACAGACCCTCTCAACTTTTACGATCTTCACGCTTGGGCATCCAACCAACAATAGTTCGGTAAAAAGCAATATCCAAACCAATCAGGAATCTTAAACCCATTGGGAAAAAAAACCACCTATTTAATTAACCATTTCGAGAAAGTCCTTTTCTTTAAAAAGCATATAAATTTACTTTGCACATAAAATAAGATATTTTGTTTCTGAAGTACTGACATGAGGAGGGAGACGGCTACCGAACTCGGTGGTAAAAAAGGAGGTAGGGTTGGGCATTGAGAACAGTGGAAACGGAAGCGCGGGCCACATGAGTATCACTGATATAGTACCAAGTCCGTGTGTCAGCATTTTTTGACTCCTCGTCAATGCAAGTGTCGTCATGGTCGCCGTGGATGACGCGTTGATCACCACGACGCAGTTGGCACACAAGATGGTAGAGGTGAAGGGGCCAGGGATCGGGTTTTTCAAGGCTCGCGACGAATTGATCAGCGGGGATGTTACCTTCTTCCGCGATGTAGCAGACGTAGTGACCACTACGAAGTTGGCCTGAATGCTCCACCACGCCAAAGAGACGGTACTGACCCTCGCCTGAGGACAACTGCAAAAAAGAAACGAAGCAGCTAAGCCACTGTCCCCAATTCTGAAAACAGAACACTATAGACTTAACAAGTGGAGAAATCCCTAGCAGCCTTGTGGAGGATTCGAAGTCGGAAAAATTTGAAGCCGTAAGTCGATGCGATTCGTGTGGATGTATGTTTGAAAGAAAAAAAACACCCTGGGCTTTTTGAGCTCCAAAAACTCGCACGTAATACTAATGTAAATACAAAGTATAGTCTCATGGAAGAAGAGGACCGTCGAATTTCACCACGACCGGACACAAGTGCTAGTCGACGTAAGTAGAGGTGAGTAAGCCAGCCTTTAATTAGAATGACTAGCAGATTGTCAAAAGCCCCTTATAAGCATAGTGGTGAGCTGCAGGTAATTCAAAAACTCCACACAACTTCACGTACCCGAGCCAAACGAGAGCAATAGGGTCGCAGGTCGAGGTTAATCGGGAAGGTGACCCGTTTCGAGCACTTCTGTAAGCGACGACCACACTGAAAACATAAAACAATGCGTAAAGATGCATAAGCTACAACCCAAAAACCTATTTGAACAAATTGATTTTCTCATCTTCTACCAAAAACAATGGACGTAAAACTGTCGGAACAGTAGAAGAATGCGCTTATATTTTTAAGAATTCTTAAAATGCTGAATTCACTAACCAAAGGCTAATATATATTCTGGAGATGGAGCAACCTTAAAGTCCCAACCCAGAATCCAATGAATTCAAAGGCATCATTGACCCGAAGTGGTAATTTGGATCGGTTACCTGGACGTAACGTTTGAGGTGTAACGTGAGCACAGCTGGTGGTTTAATGATGAGATCGCGTTTCACGGTGTCACAAAGAACACCATCCGTGTCCCTGTCGTCCGAGCCACCGCCAGCTCGTTCCGTGCATTGTTCGCAGATAGTCCGATTGGCACCAATCAGCTCTGTGGCCTCAATGAACTTGGCCAGGCAGCGCTCGAGCTCGGTAGGCTCAGGGGGCAGCGTCGACAAAATCGGACATACCGAGATAGTTTTTGCTTCTGCCTCCTCGGCCGGCTGTGCGATCGTTGTCTCGTCGCCAGCCGAGGAGATTCGCAGTTTTGTGGCGAGATCCTTACACAATGACTCCTCTGGATCCTGTAAAACCGGCAGTGTTAGCGGTGATCCGTCCGAAAGACGACTGTTGACATCGTCAACGTTGTCTTCCAGATCCGCATTTTCTCCTGAAGCAGGAAAATTGAGAATAGACGACTGGAAGTTCGTGGTTCCTTTACAGATATCTCAAGACCTTTGGATATCAGGAGGAAAAAAACTAGGAAAAATTAAGACTACAAAATTGAAGCACTGAAAAGTATGATGATGAGCGTAAATAGGGATAAGTTAAAGACGGACCACGGGGTAGATTTTGGCTGATTCCTGGAGACCTACCAGCTGATACGGAGCCGACGCTTGAATCCCTTTCCCTGCTAATGTCATCATTACCTACAGATTTTACAAAAATAAGTTACAGTTTAATAACATTCAAGATCCGAAGACAAAACATAGAAAATTGCTTTCTTAGATTAATACCATTCAGAGAGGAACTGGATAATTCACTGCCTGCATCAGTTCCACCTTCGTGGAGATTTTTCTTGCTCTCCATTCCATTCTTGGCTGAAGCCTCTTTCACGCTAACAGTAGGCTCAATGGAAGCAACTTTTGTGTCAGCTTCTAGAGCTTCCTTTTCCAAAGGCGATAATAAAACACCCTCACTGCTGCCATTCTCAACTAGGTCAAAGGGTTCATCCTCACATTCGTCATTCTCAGGTGTGTGTTCTGGAGTTGAAGACGCTTCAATCTTCGTGTCCACTTGTTTCTGCTCCACTTCAGCCGCCTCTCCGTCCTTTGAGACTGCTTTAGGTTCGTCCTCCTCATCACCCATATCCCATTCTTCGCTCCAAGACAATCTACTATACTTCCCTTTCTTACCGCCGCGGCTTTTACGCTTATTATGAATTTCCTGAAGAAAAAATTAAAAGTAATTTAAAAATAACTGAACCCAGCCCATCAACATTGTGAAAGCAATCCATCTCATTGCTTTGGTTTGATTTCGTCCAGAAAGAAGAGTGAGTCACGCTGGAACTCACCTCGTCGTAGTCAATATCGCCGTTGTCCTCAGTCGCTTGCTCAAGGTATTTACGGTCTCTGTCCTTTCTCTTGTTCTTTTTACCCTTCGCCTTGCGCTAAAGGGAGGCGACAAGGTATCATAGCAGTGTCAATTACCAAGGAGAACCGTTTAATAGGAGAATGCAGTCTATTCGGATGCTAAATCACCTACACACCCATAGGAAACAAATTGACGCTCCAATTTGGAAATGAAGAAATTAGTAAGCTGACTCCAAAAAAGCTTACCTCTTTTTTGAGCTCACGTTTGGTCTTGAGTACTAAATCTGCTGAAAGGAGACACGATCAAGATTAGTGGCGCAAAGACAGGACTTAAAAGGCGTAACAAAAAGCGTAATCAGTCAGCACATTCCATCAATTCGAGGCCAAAAACTTGGGAAACGGAGAACATGGGAGGGATGAGGTATTTTATGGCTCATCTGCAGGTATGCCTGAAGTGCTACTGAGCCAAAAGTAAGCTTTTTGCGTTTTACTTCAGATTCCGACTCAAGTATAGGAAAATAACGTAAAACCCGACTTTTAATAACAATAATAGCAGCAACAAGCCAAGCTCAATGGTTATTTGGTAACGAATCACCCAAAAGAATAGCAACTTACCATTATGATGAGGGCGCTTGTGTGAAACATCCTCATCAGTTGAAATAGGCAGTGAGAGGTCCAGGAAGACCTCAAAGTGCAAAGAGATATGATTGCACTGCTTGCACATCAGAGAGGTGAGCATGACACCGCCGAATATCCTATCCACTGCGGTGCAGAGAGAGGTAGATTTTCCCCAAGCACGTACCTCCTGTTTTGTCTCCTCTGTAGACTAAAAAGGAAAAACATAGGCGTAATTTTCGAGACGGCACCAAAGGAATTTTATAAAGCTGATTTGAGTACCTTGGAGGTGAACTTTAATTCAGTAAGAATGGCGCTCTGCCAGAGCCTCAACTCTTCTTGACGAAGGCCGTCTAGCAGATATCGAAGCGCCTCGTGACTGTCGTGCTGACCGTAATCGTTGAAGCGCGGGTATAAGTTGACAAGTTCCGAAAAAATGGGCTGAAAGAAATGTTAAAAGTTACAATGTTTAGTGGTTTTCTGGTGGTAACTTTGGTCCTGTTATTCACAACTCCAACGGATTAAAAGTGCATCAACCCTACAGAGGGAAAACAATCAAAGCTACCAACCATGCATTTAGCTAGTCTTGAAACATGTTTGGGATATCGAAAAAAAGAGACGCTACCAGAGAGGATAGACACAGCATCCCAATCAAATCCATCTGCCCAGCTCAGGTAAACCTAGCAAAGGAAGCTAATCTCTGCGAGTGTGAGAGTACGAATGTCCAACAACTTTTTGTACGGAAATAAACATTTGTTGGGAAAAAAACCACGTACCCTAGGAGTGATGGAAGTCCGTGGGTTCTGTGCTCCAAGCAACTCCCCAACGAAAGTACGGTAAGCAGCAGATAATGGTGAGTTGAGGGGTGAAAGACATAATTTTAAAGATATCGTGTCCCCCTTAAAGAGAAAGCATAAGATCATCCTTTATACTACGAGGCGTTTAAAATCAATTGGACAACTCACCTTATCGGTGAAGCGCTTTAGAAGACCCATATTCTCGCTGCACATTAACTTATCAATCCAAACCTTGAGCCCCGACACACGAGAAAGACACTGGAGTGTGGAATTAAGGTAGCATGTGTTTCCCAGATTGTGCAAGCCCTAGACTCTGCTAGGTGATATGAAAAAAAACTGCACCTTCGGTGACACTTGAGAGCCTCCATGATCACGCCTTTTTGCCTGCTTAGTCATTGGTGGCGCTTTACTTCCTCAAGGATGCATTAAAACAAAAAATAGGCTTACTGCTATGAAAATTAGGTGAATTAACTGGGGAAATATCGCAATTCTAACGGTGCAAGAGAATAATCCTAAAATTGAAACGTCAGCTTGAAATAGTGGACTTGAAGCATGATATTCCATTAAATCAAAAAAGCTGAAACTCGTTTACTGCTGTTTTTGTCTGCAAAAAGTCTAAGGAGATTCGTGAGTCGTAAAGCCCACGTGCAACATTAACTTATGTGCTTGAAGAAACACGTGAAAACTCAAACTTTTACAATAAAAACAGAACCGGTAGCAAAAAATGATTAGATTCCAGGCGCTCACATGAATAAGTGCACAAATCCTGCCGCGTAACCAATACCTCACGATACGCCGCACGAGGGACTTCGAGTAGCGAACTTGTTGATTTGGTGATATAAACAAAATAATTTTTTTCACAGTACTTCATTCTGAGAGCACGTTACAACAAAAACCATGCTAAATATGTTTTATTATGCGCTATGATGGGCCTGTTTTGATTACTTGACGGTGCTGTCATTTTACTGCTTCTTTTAATTCAATTTTCATGAAAAATATCACAACAAAGAACTAAACTGCCTTCTTTTCGTGACCAATGAGGTACGCATGTATAAAGGTTATAGTCAGTCTGCAACTTTTCCTCATATGCTAACCCAATCCTGGTAATTAGTCAATAATGCATACATGGTGGCGCTAATTATGTCGGCTTCTTCTTTGAGAAATTCTGATGGGTTCTAAGGCTCTTTTGATAATTCTAATAAAGTAGCTACAGCGTCCAAAAACTTTTTAAGGTTAAAGAAGGCATAATACTAGGGTAGAATACATGTTCTGTAAACAGAGGGCTTGGTGGCTGTTAGCACGGCCCGGAGGCAGTTCGAGCAAATAAAGTATTGCACAGCCCCTCTCTTCTATCAAACGTCATCCTCAACGCTCTCTCTGGTCAGTCTCCCTTGTCAGCCATCACAACGCAATCAGTGCTAGCAGAAGCACCCACGAGCTAACCGTGCCAGTCATCACAATTGAGGTGCATGTGATCGTGCAGTGCCCTAAATTCCGCGTAGCAATCGGTGCAGCAAATGCGTATTTCTTAGTCCTCCTTTCCCACGATAATGTGTCCCAATGAAAGATGAGGGTACAAATCCAAGTTTTCGAATGGGTTGAGATACACACAACACATATTGTGATTCCAGGCTTTTTTTGATGCCGTAGGAGTAGCGCGAGGGCATTGTAGAACTTCAAGCAAATGGGGCGATCAGGCCTCATAGGAATAAAATGCTTGCGATCCAAGTGAGTATAGCATAAAAGGATGATATCGAATGACGTCCTGCACATTCTTCATCTGTAGATACGCATTTTGACGAAGGGAGGTGAGTTGCCCAATAACAGGAGAGGGAGGGCTTACGGGGATGCTTGACCACAGCGTCGCCGATCCCTCTTGGCAGTTCTACTGGACTTGGAGTTCACGACTAGTTTCGCTTCCAGTTGTTAATAGCTTCTCTGCAGAACACGAGGGCGAGGGATGTGTCGAAGATGGACGTCGATCTCGGCCCTTTTGTTATGGGATGCAAGAAATTCTTCCAATTGTGCACATGCACTTCTTTCACACCGCCAAAGCTTGCCAAAAGTGGTATAGAACAGGATAGAAATCCATCAAAGACGGTCCGCCTTCCGCTGCCACCAATGTAGCGTCCCGAGACTTCCCTTAAGGCAAAAGAAGGCACAGTACTAGGGCAGAATATATATCCTCGAAACAGGGGGCTTGGGGGCTGTTGGCACGGCCCGGAGACCAGCTGGCCAACCGGCTAGTACCATATNCAATTGAGGTGCATGTGATCGTGCAGTGCCCTAAATTCCGCGTAGCAATCGGTGCAGCAAATGCGTATTTCTTAGTCCTCCTTTCCCACGATAATGTGTCCCAATGAAAGATGAGGGTACAAATCCAAGTTTTCGAATGGGTTGAGATACACACAACACATATTGTGATTCCAGGCTTTTTTTGATGCCGTAGGAGTAGCGCGAGGGCATTGTAGAACTTCAAGCAAATGGGGCGATCAGGCCTCATAGGAATAAAATGCTTGCGATCCAAGTGAGTATAGCATAAAAGGATGATATCGAATGACGTCCTGCACATTCTTCATCTGTAGATACGCATTTTGACGAAGGGAGGTGAGTTGCCCAATAACAGGAGAGGGAGGGCTTACGGGGATGCTTGACCACAGCGTCGCCGATCCCTCTTGGCAGTTCTACTGGACTTGGAGTTCACGACTAGTTTCGCTTCCAGTTGTTAATAGCTTCTCTGCAGAACACGAGGGCGAGGGATGTGTCGAAGATGGACGTCGATCTCGGCCCTTTTGTTATGGGATGCAAGAAATTCTTCCAATTGTGCACATGCACTTCTTTCACACCGCCAAAGCTTGCCAAAAGTGGTATAGAACAGGATAGAAATCCATCAAAGACGGTCCGCCTTCCGCTGCCACCAATGTAGCGTCCCGAGACTTCNGAGTAGCGCGAGGGCATTGTAGAACTTCAAGCAAATGGGGCGATCAGGCCTCATAGGAATAAAATGCTTGCGATCCAAGTGAGTATAGCATAAAAGGATGATATCGAATGACGTCCTGCACATTCTTCATCTGTAGATACGCATTTTGACGAAGGGAGGTGAGTTGCCCAATAACAGGAGAGGGAGGGCTTACGGGGATGCTTGACCACAGCGTCGCCGATCCCTCTTGGCAGTTCTACTGGACTTGGAGTTCACGACTAGTTTCGCTTCCAGTTGTTAATAGCTTCTCTGCAGAACACGAGGGCGAGGGATGTGTCGAAGATGGACGTCGATCTCGGCCCTTTTGTTATGGGATGCAAGAAATTCTTCCAATTGTGCACATGCACTTCTTTCACACCGCCAAAGCTTGCCAAAAGTGGTATAGAACAGGATAGAAATCCATCAAAGACGGTCCGCCTTCCGCTGCCACCAATGTAGCGTCCCGAGACTTCCCTTAAGGCAAAAGAAGGCACAGTACTAGGGCAGAATATATATCCTCGAAACAGGGGGCTTGGGGGCTGTTGGCACGGCCCGGAGACCAGCTGGCCAACCGGCTAGTACCATATGGCCACCCAAGTGACCGAAACCGGCAGTTCAACAAACAAAGTGTTACAGTGGCTGCTACATAATTTTGAAAAAGTCCAAAAAACGTCGCAGCCAAATTACACGCACGTAATCTGGGTCTTGATAAGTCACCGCATCATGGCTGGAAACATACTGATAACAAAGAATCGCAGTGAGAGCCTAGTGGTTTGGCTGAAAGACCATTCCGACTAGCGGAATAGCAAACTGCCTGGACTTAAGTGCATAAGCAATCGAAAGTAGAACTAAATGATCTCTCAAAGCACCGCGTGTACTACTTCCGCTCCCGCGATTACTCTTCTCCATTGTACGTCATTAAAGAGGCAGTTCGTTAATTCTACGTTCCTCTTTGAAGTCAGCGTTTTCATCTTAGTTTCGTAATATCACAATTTCGCAGGCTAAAAATCAACACCTAACATTCGGTAGAAGCCATCAATTGGCTACAGGAGCATTTCATTGCACATAAATAAAAAGGAGTGCTGCCTTCTAGCTCCTTACACCTAAAGTATCCTTAGTAAACTGTTTTAAGTAAGGCTTTTTTTGTACCACCATGACTGTGACGAACACCTCAGATGTGATGAATCGGGGTATTGTGAATGCCTTTGAATTCCAACAACTACCTATCCATTGTATTCAGTCCCCAGACAAATCCAACTCACTCGCCTGAAGCACTCTAGCACCATGTTAAAGCTGTGCTAGTGCAATTTGGCCATGTTTTCAAATTCGTCCTTCCCTTCTCCCACCCCAGAAAGACCGATGCAATTCCTACTGGTGAAATTTCATTGCTAATGGTATGCCTAAAAGCATGCAAAATCATAAAACACCTCCAAACTAAAACACATACACTTGCTGCGCTCTTCTCCAAGTTCGCACATTTTTGCAGGTCTGAGAAAAAATCGTGATTGAGTGTTAGTGGAGCTCTCGTGAGAACTTCTCAAACTCGTAATTTCCCCCAAATTTTCAAAACGTTAATGTACGAGGAAAACACAGAATTGAATCGTTTTAGTAAAACCTCTACTATGAGTTCGATCGTTTCCATAGTTACCTATGCCACCTCTTGAGGCTTCCCTAAAGACAAAATAAGAGGACACAATACTCGCTATACAGGAGGAAATGGAGCTTTGGGCATGCTTTGATGATCAGGCCGCCAGGCGAAGGTGCGTTGGAGGATCCCCTAAGCGTCTCTTTGCCGAAACCGAGGGTTAAGCAGGCAAAATGAGCAAACTTTACAAACCTAGAAGTAAAGGTAACTTGGGTGGCAATTAAATAGACCTAAGTTCAGTTTGATTTCTCCACCAAAGTTGAGCGATCTTGGTAGTTCAGGCACTTGATCCCTCCCATGGCACCTACTCCATCATGTGACAGATCGGGTTAGAGGAGAGCAATTATTGCACCCTAGGGGCAAACGGAAGGCGATTTTATTGCCACAAAGAAAAATTATGCAATCCTTTCAACACTAACAGCTCAGAGCAGTTGTTTGTGTGCACTGTTTATTCAATAGATTGTGTATCCCCGGTCTGCAAAAATTCACACGTATACAGAAATGTGGCAGTCAAGGTATTTCTTACCACAAGGAGGCTTTGGTAATTTAACTTTTGTAACCTAATTGCACTTACAAATTAGCCAATCCTGCTCCAAGTGGTGCTTTGCACACCTTCACATTGAAGAAGAGGGCCACGACCCTACCCCAATCCATCTAGAATTAGGCCTTTAAGCAGTTCTCCTTGTTGGATGAAACTTTGTGTGTAGAAGCTGTGACCGAAAATGGCAGGCTAGTCTAAGTTACCGTTGTTCAAATTCAGACGGGATGATTCTTAGCACTGCTTTGTGTCACAATTTCTTGATCAAACCCATTCAAGGTGGTCCTTCAAGGCGTTCATGCACTTATACACAGCAAAACTCACATGAATTAATAAATTTAATAACAACAATTAAAATCACCACAATCTCGTGATTGTCGAATCATGAAGCAGCAAATCAAATGCGCCCATGTGTGCAAGGCACCAAAGCCCTCATTGGCTAGTCAGTAGATGTGTAATGCAATTACAAAAAGCAGCTCATTAACAATCCGGTTCAATCTGCTAGCAAAGAGTCAAACTTCTGAGCTAAAAGTTGCCTTTTCAAACCTCGATCGGATGAGTAACTCCAGTGTTCCAATTGTAATCGACACTGGCACGCAGGAGTGGCGAGCCGGTTTCGCGAATGAGCCCTTCCCAGGAGTCACTCTCGTGCCATCTCTACAGAGCTTAGAAGGCGTAAGTCTACGCCCGAGTCCATTTTTGCCGTTATTTCGTTACATCTGCTTGGCGACTCCGATAAGATCAGTAGTATAATTTCAAAATAAATTTCTCGAAGGAAAATATAGCCGAGTTAGTTTATTCTACTGAAAAGCCTTCTCTGATTTCAGTAGTATTGACGATTTGGAAATAAGTTGAATTTTATGCACTCGAATGATTTAAGCACCGTAAACATACCTTCTTAAGCAAAGATTACAGTATTGTTTTTTATGAGCCCAGTTGATTGCGTCGAACCGCAAAGTGGAGATGAATATGCTTTCCTTCCTTTCTACTTAGTCGGAGGTGGTCGAAAATGGCATTGTGCTTGAATTCAAGGGTTCGCACAAAGCCATCGCCTACTACACCAAGCACATTCAAGACTGTCTGACTGGTCTGAAGGTGGAGTCCAAGTCGGCTCACCTTCTCCTTGCAGTTCCACAGAAGATGTCGGACACCTATCGAAAGCGACTAACGGAGGTGCTGTTCGAGGACTTCGACTTCCAGTCGGTCTTTTACGTTAGTCAACCACTTCTAGCTGCCTATTCGTCTGGTTACTCTAACTGTCTCGTCGTTGATTCCGGCTACTCCCATACAGGAATCCTTGCTGTCAAAAATCTCAATCCCTTGGGAGAAAGTGAACGAGTTCTTCCTTTTGGTGGCAGAAACATTGATCGGTATTTGCGACACCTAAGCGGAAATAAACTTGCCGCTTACAACGAGGCTGATCTACGCCATATCAAGGTCAACTACTGCTCTGTAGCGTCAAGTTTTCCTAAATCCAGTGACAATGAACGAACTGTAGTCACCATGCCCGACGGAAATAAGATTACTTTTGGTGAGGAACTAATCCTAGCTCCTGAAATGCTTTTTAATCCGAGTTTGGGAGGACTGGCAGATGTCATGCCAATTGATCAGGCGGCAATACGTTCAGCTTTGAGTTTGGAGGAGAATGACGCCTACACAGTTCTGGAGACAGTTGTTTTGGCAGGAGGAAACACGGCTTTCCCCGGAACTGCGTCACGAATGCAGGTGGGAATCGCCACAAGGACTGTTCCACGAATAAACAAAAGAGTGATAAAGCACAGACAAGGCATTGAAGCTGTGTGGATGGGTGGGACGATAATAGCATCCACACAAACCTACCCAAAGATCTGTATCACTAAGGAAGCCTATAAGGAACGCGGATCCACTGTGGCTATTGACAGGTGGCTTTAATGTGTATTGCATTTTATTTCGGTTGTAAGCAACCAGAGCACGCATCCTACCATCATAAAAACTGTCTTTCCAATGCCCAATATATACCATATTTTACCTCTCCTCAGGGTGCTTGCTCTCTCTCTCTCTATCTTTTTCCGGGAAAATTACTGACTAAAGCAAACCCAGTCACGCAAGTACACGATAGAAAATTGGATTATGAACTTGGGTACAAATTGTGAAATGGTGAGAAATAATCACGACCGTCGGTAACTGAAGTAAGTATACGTGCCTTTCAGCTTCCCGATTTCAAATAGTCTACTAGTTAAGCTTCCGCCTGCGAAAAATGCCATCGCTTAGAAAACTCAATGCTGTGGTAGGCGCCTGAAATGCTGAAACAAAAATTATGGCCTCTCAAGAGTGTTTCAAGGGGGTCAAGGCCAAGGCGACAGCAGCCTCTCCTACGAGCGCAGCCTCCTTCATCGAACGATGCCTTTCCAAGGTCAATCACTGCTCCAACTATATTTAAGGTACTGTATAAAAGGGAGTTTCATTGAGGCGCCGAGGTTAGAAAACGCTGCATTTTTTAGCCATTCCTGGCGAGATTCCCAAGACTAGAAGTTATGCTTAGCAAATGGTCAATGCAAGTTTCAAAGCGTAATCAAAGGAAGAACACTACAAAAATATAGTTATAATTCCCGGGATATCGCATGGTTTAAATGTGGAATCTGGCTGACAACAAAAAGCAAAATTACTTTAATAAAACTTGTTATGAATGTCAATAATACCCCTTTGTTGAACAAGCTACTTATTGCATAATTAGTAGCATAGATTCAGGAATCGGAGGCCCTTGTGGATGATCGCGTTGGAAGGTGCTGAGTGCTTCGCTTCTTTCACCAAAAAATTTGCTACAAAATTTGATGCACCGAAATTGGGCAATTTGACCACTTAGCACTAGCATGTTATTAAAAGGCTATTAAGTGCTTGCATAACCTTTTATTGTGAGATAAAATTTTTGATAAATCAATTAAATGAGGGAACCGACCTACAAAAAGGTCTTTTGAATGTGATGTCCTTTAAAGAGAGCTACTGGTATTGCAGGTACTGCCTACAGCCCTGTAACAATTTTTCCAGGTGATTCACAGCCAGTACAGCGTCAGGCGTTAAGAGCATTCCTGCAGACGACGGGACTGGGGCGCTATGGGTCGTCAGTAGTCTTTCAGTCCTCAGTACGTACACTTCTACCGCCCTGCTGGTGGTTATCACGCAGTAGTAGAAATCAGGGTGAATGTCATTTGGGGTGCGGCTCGCTTTCCGCGACCACTAGTGTAGCACCTTCAGACTTCCCTGCGGACGAAAGAAGACACAATGTTCCGACAGAATATGTATTGTCGACAAAGAGATGGGTTTACTTATTTGGTAAAGCTCTCCTCCAGAAATTGGATAGAGTGCACGGTGAGCAGTGACGTATCTTCCACTTCTAAAGATGCTTGAGACGCCTGCAACATTTACCAGAGGATCTTTTATCGCTGACAACAGTGAACGAAGCTGACGAGGAGTACGCAAAGAACCTTTAGCTAATGGCAGAACGAGCCTCTCGCGACTGACTTCCAACCAGGGCTATTGGACAGATAGCCGTCCAGTTCTGTCACAAATTTACTCACTTAATACGTCCCGGGATCCCGCGGCACAGTTTCAAACTCCTTTGGTGAAATGCTAAAATTTGCAACGAGAAAGGGTTTGGGGTTGCTCACATTCCTACTATACAATAACTGTAGCAGACAACCAAATCCGACACTCTTGTCTTGTGACCTCAAAACTAGGTAGACTTTCCTCCTTCCTATCATGTTTACTTCCACGCAGCTATAGTACAGTCCGGCAAGTCACGCGCAAACTGGAAGGGTGTCCATGCGAATTCCACCTCGACTCGAGTGTGGCCAGAGCAATGGTAAACCTTAACGCCCAAAAATGCCAAAGAAAAAAAACACTTTGTTTGATATTTGAGCACAAAATTAAGGTGAGTTGGGCCTACAAACAACAATTTATCAGATCCAATTGTAGAATCATACCTTGGAAAGTTGGTCCGTACTGCTTTTTGTGATAACTCCGTGAATCTACACGCGCGGACATACGAATGACCCCAAAGCAAATGGAACAACAGCAGAGGGTGACTGCTTACTTAACTTCTTGGCTTGGTGATGGGGTTCTCTAGGCCCTACCGATTGGGTTTCCGTCCAGCACCGTGGCCTTGGGACCATTCTAGTAGGCCCTCAGCCCATCTGGATGTCTCGACGCACTACATATATACGCGCCGAACGTAAGAAGGGAAGCTTGAGACTCGATGGACCTGACAGTAAACCCAGTCAAGAGGTGTGTGCACTTAATCCGAGGTGCCTAAAGCATTATCATGCAGCAAAGTTTATTAAACCTTTTCCTTAGATTCCACGGCTGGGTGGTAACAATGGTGTCAGACCTGATAAGTGGCATCTGTAACGGATTGCTCGAAAGTTTCACCAGTGTACCTCCACCTAGCGATCAGCCAGTAGTCCCACACCCTACAGTACGTCAACAAAGCACATTTTGCCCAAAAATTATGTCAATAGAAGGTGAATTCCAGCTCTGCACGCTTCCTGACTTGGACCATGGAGAGTTGTGAAAAACAAAGTCAAGCAGTCCAATTTGTGCTAAAATTTCCAAACAATCCCTGAACCTATCCAGTTTTCATTCAAGATTTATTGGCTGAGTTTGAACATTTGTAAAAGCCCACATTAAGACACATCTCCAGATCCCAATTGAAGAATAGCTATTATGCAACCCCTTTTTAGCTGGGAGACCTTTGGCGAAGTTCAAAGTGCTTAAGATATGTGTATACCTCAACAACATTGAAAGAGCGCGGAAAATTGCCGCCCTGACCCACTCATCAACCAGTAAAAATGGTGAGAAAAGTGGATGCTACTCACAATAGTCAGTAGCACTTACCCAACAGTAACTTCATTGAAGATTTAAGCAACGAAACATTGCAACGTTATCTCGATACTCGTCAAAAAATATCAAGTAATAGGTAGTTATAAGAGCAGAAAGGCCCTGGAAGAGAAATGGGAGCCTTATTCAAAATGCCTACTAAAAACATTGATTGAAACAAATGGAGGATAGTTAACTTCTCATAATCCTGAGCGAGCTCCATTAACCCTTTTGTTCATTCCTAGGAAACATATCAATTTCTGTATAAGCATTAGGAACTATAATTTGGATCGGGAACTTTTAATTTTGATATCATTTGAGGAAATAACAAGGGTTTTAAGACTGACGAAAAAAGTACGAGCAACCAGGTAAAGATAAAGTAGAAAAATAAGGAGCCAAAAAAAGTTATGTTTAAAAATGGTCCAGTGACAAAAATACGGGGAAATCCGCAATTTCAGTGCACTCAAGTCCGGGACGGCGACTGGGCGGGCTACGTCGAGGAAACGGTAGAGCAAGTAAACGAAGACAGTAGCGATGGCAAAGTCCATCCGCTTGGTGCCATAGCGCAGATTACTTTCATTATTGCCAACAAAGAAGCCTTTGCCCTTGCTCCCATTCCACCTTCTTTCCTTGCATACCTAATTGACGTCATCCTCCACTCATTTCGCCACACTCAAGGATGAGACTGTGTCAGTAATGCGCACAGTCTTGCCACGACCGTCCCCCTTCATCCAACTCCCTCTACTTGCAAACCCATGCCAAGCGACCACTGCCCTCATCCCTTGTCAACAAGCCCCATTGTCACCGATAGCATCTCCGCCGCTTTTATTGAAATTTCTCGATTCACCTTGACCATGTCTGTGTTAGTAGTTCGTTCAGCCCTTTCTCAAGCCAAACCTGTTTGAATTGCTTACATCCCCTCTTAATTTTCAGTGGAAAATCAGCACGAACTTCACCGCATTTCCATTATTCCATTTAACAGCATTTCCATTTTCACTTGAATGTCTGTGCGCCCAAGCACACTTGCCAGAAATCTCTTCATATCACGTAAGTGTAGTTTATTGGAATGTCATAGTCCCTTATTCGTTATACACATTAACACATGCAAAAACGTGCAAAACATTGCTCACGGAAGGGGACCGGAAAGTTTTAGGGACTTAACGATATTTTCCCTCCCATGGATGAGAGCATCGACGGAAAGACGAAATTCCTCAACTAAAAGTAAGTCATTTCTCAAGTAAGGCGTGTGGACAATGGTTATTTGCTATGAGAGGCAAAATGTTTCTGAAAAGTGTTAAATCAAGAAAACCTTATACTCACCGGAGGCCCCTCCGAAATTGGATTTTATGGCATCCCCTATTATGGTCGAGGCCTTTTTTAGGTCCTCATGAAGTACCTTAACGTCCGCAAGCTCTTCATTAATCCTTTTTTTAGCCAAGTTCAACTGCAATAAAGACCGACAATTAGATAAAAAGTGAATGCATAGCACCAAGATTATGCCACTCATGCACAAGCAGAACGATGTTGTGCTGATTGGCCCCAGCAATAATAAAAATTCCTTGACCCAGATGGAAAATGGACATTTAGAGCTTTCAGCATCAATATGGCATGTCATATAACCACGAAAATCAATAAACTCACCAACACCAGATTTTTCTCGTATTTACCAATGCTTTTCTTAATCCAGTCGTGTTTCTTTCGAGAGTACGTGGTTTGCGGAATATCGTCCGGCAAGACTACATCATCGCCAATACTAAAAACTTCGCAAATAATAAAGTTCTATAGAATCAATTAGTAGTGAAACGGAGAATCAGACATCGAACTGATCAAAGAGGAGGTTTTGTTGACCCTGCAGCTTGATCTTGATCATTTTCTTAAGGGCATCAACTTTGTCTTGCGTAAGACATAGTTCATACTAATTATTTTATCTGGTCAAAAACAAAATAACTCACTTTAACGTGGAGCCTGCCAACAACTTTCTCAACGAGTTCGCACAAGGTGTCCGTGAAAATGTTATATACTGAAAGAAGGTAAGGAAATTGTAACGTACTAAGATCTGACAAATGAAGAGGTGCAAATCCGACCGCCATCGCTATGTATTCTTGGGCAGCTTCAATAGGAATCTCAACCACTTCACACGACGAATCCATGAGCAAGCACCCACAGGAATCTCCAGAAGGTCGCAAAGGCCGCTCTTGAGATGCGATAGCAAAAAGTGGTGCAATAAAAATAGTCGGAAAAAAACAATACATTTGTACAATTCCTTAAACTTAACTTCGAAAAACAGAGCTCATAAAGCATCAGGTTATTTGCAATTTCAGAATATTAATTCTGAAACTCGTAGCAAGGATTAAAAAAGGACATAGATACATGCATGGGAAATTCATAAAGGTGAAGTAGCTTCGCTTTTCGTGCACGCATTTGTTTTACAACCCAAACCTACCTCTTCACACTCTTAAGTGCTTCCGGCTCAAGAAGAGTTATAGCTTGGCGACACTTTTATTGATAAATGATGAAGAGGTTTAACCGTCTTCATAAAGACCAGAAGGGTGTGCCTTTGGAGTGTTAGGGGCATTAAGCTTTCTCTCCCTCAAAATTTCAAGCTATACCTCACTCTTCATCAAATAGGATCATTAAATGCAACATAAATGTTAAAAGATCTCTACCATGTTAAAAGTTCATGTGGTTTGTGAATTGTGTTAAGTTAAATGCCACAAATGCGCCAGTTCCATTGTCTTGCAGTGAGTTTTAAAATCAACACAAAACAACAGTCAAAGAAGAAGAAAAGTTAGTACTATGCTACTATTTTTACTAAAAGCATGTAAAGCTATTGGATGAATGCTCCATCCTATGAGCATGACATTTTTTTAAATTGGCTATTTTTGCGCTTAAGAATATCCTAACATGCACGTTGCGATTTTTGGAAATGTAGTTCAAGCTTTCTTTTGCTTGATATTGTTAGGATTTAAATGGTGGCTGCAAACATATGCGCTGTGATTTATTTTGTTTTGTTTTGCGTTAAAGTCATAACTAGTAGGATTAGAGAAGTGTCCCCAATCCAGAGGTCTGGTCAACCTACTCCATTTATTTACAACCTTGAATGCTTTTAATGTGCTGCTTAAGCATCAGCAGAATTGATGAACTAATTTTGATTGCTGGTCTCAATGGATGGTAAGGATTGCTGGTTGCCAGATGAAACTCATGGCTACATACTGGGTCGGGTGGTAAAAATCAGTAATGGGATAGCGACTTGTCGGCCCACTTCTGGCAAAGGTGATGTGAGTTGGTCTTTTGCTAAGTTTATTCGCAAAAGTGTGTTTTACATTATTTATTGATGCTATTGTAGTTAAGTGGCCCCAGCCAACTAAATACTTCAGTCTGATAACCTTAGTATTTGTCCTGGTGGTTACATGCAAAACTTAAATCCTTAACTTAGTAGCATATAAAGCACTGACTCCCCAATTTCGTTGACTATTTGTATGTATTTTAGCCATTTGATATACCCGTGGAGGATGTCCTTTTTGTGGAGCCGCATAATCATCAACCCGACGATAATTGTGGGTCTTTTTAGTCAATTTTATTTTTGAAGGCGCATTGATTAATTTGAACGAGGCTACGCTCTTAGAGAATGTTAAACAACGCTATCTAAAGGATAAAATTTACGTAAGTAGTTTGCGTTCATTTATGCATCTGTATGTCTTTTGCTGCCTTTGCATCTGTCATTGTGCAAGTTGCCTGGAAAACTTAGAGCTATTATGTGTGTCAGAAACCAATTCACGTTAATTTTAGCGATTTGGCACACGTTATTTCTAACGCAACAAACATTGCTTTGGCTCACGAATTAATGTTCCATTTTGAAATGTTTTATTGTGATGAATTCTTGAGGTGAATCGCCTGTCCCTAAGCTGCCACGTATTTTTTTTTCTTCATGGTATTTTTACTCAAAGTAAAGCTATACATAGTCGTTCTTTTGTGTCTTAATCTTTATTTTTCTCCTTTACAGACATATGTCGCCAATATTCTTATTGCCGTAAATCCTTACTACGAAATCAAGGGACTGTATTCAAAGGAGATGATTAAAACTTACAAGGGAATGTCCTTGGGAACGCTTCCACCGCATCCTTTTGCCATTGGTTTGTAGAATTCGCCTTTTTGTGTTTTTGCCTCAATCGACTACCATTTTGCAACATTTTTTTACTCTCTTTGCCTTTTATGGCTTGTCCTACATTTTAAGTAAATTTTTGGGAGTTCAGAAGGCGGTGCATAGCTCGTCTTTGTATTTAAATGTCTCATTTATTTTGTATGCACGAAACGTGGTTTCTTTTCCTATCAATCATTGAGGCTTGCCAATGTACTCGTGCACACGTGTTCAACAAGTGTAGGATGATTGATCCATCAAATTTTGACCTTCACCATTATGTTCCTGTTTTTTTAAAGAGGCATTATTGCAAACTCCCATGCTTACTTACAACAAGTTGACGCTCCTTCTGCCGTCACCAAAGTACTGGATCTTGAGCGTTACTAAAATAGAATTTTAATTTGTCTGCTGCAAAACTATCCACATTTTGCACCCATTTCAGCCGACAAAGCTTTTCGTGACATGAAACTGCAGAAAGAGCCTCAGGCAATCATCGTGAGTGGTGAATCGGGTGCGGGTAAAACGGAGACCACAAAGCACGTTCTTCGGTATCTTACTGAAAGCTATGGTGCTGATGCTGGTGTCATCGAACAAAGGATCATTGACTGTAAGTCTGATTCCTCCTCCTCCTACCGACTCCTTCTCTCTAATCAAACCTAACTTCTCCATCTTCAATGATTGGTCCACTTTGCGAAATTACCCAACTGGCATTGAAATGAGGCAGTTGTGTTGTCGGAAATTCGCCCTTCTGAGTCTACTCAAGTAGCGTGAGAATCCTTGTGTGGTAAATATTACTTCCCTGAGAAAAAAATTCAGTAGTTCTAACCAAGTTATATTCTGCCCTTGATTAATTCTGAAGGAGAGCGACTTAGTAGCAATAGCGATGATGAGTGCAATCGACAAGTGAATACTAATGAAACCAAACTGTTGATATTTGCAGCGAACCCCTTGTTGGAAGCCTTTGGAAATGCCAAGACAATGAGGAATAACAACTCCTCTCGATTTGGCAAATTCATTGAACTGGCCTTCGATAAAAACACCGCCGTCTCCGGTGGGTCACTGGAGCACTACATTCTCGAAAAGGGTCGTCTCGTTCGCCAGTCACCAGAGGAGAGGAATTTCCACTTCTTTTATCAACTTTTTGCTGGAGCTCCAAATACTCTGCGACAAAAACTTGGACTTACCACCCCGGATGACTTTTTGGTGGGCAAATGTTTTTACCTTGAATGAGCTCTGCCTCCTCAAACTGGTGACTTCTGGCAGTATCAAGCCAATTTTAGAAACCCACTCTAGATGAGGAAGTCAGATTGTCATGATCACGCGAATATACCCCTCAACCATATTACACTGATTGTGAACAGTAGATTCTCATGTTAAATGTGTGACTTTTGAGTTGTCTGAGTTGCACACCGAATTGCGTATGTACCATCCATGCGGTGCATTCTGACGGGTTTTGACTTGATCGCAGCCATCACTATGACACTATTCTATGCGTTATAAATCTGTGTCTGATCTCTAGGGCCCAATTGAGCTTGATATTTTGGTATCAATCACTGCCGATCCGGGTCGTCAATTTTTTCCCGCATTTGCAGTAACATGGACAAAAGCTCTCCTTGAAAGTTTGCATTCTTGTCCCCATACTATTCGGTCAGGGAACGTCGTATCGAGGGGCTTAGAGCCATTGCATGACCTCAAGGTCAGCTCACCGGGTGGAGGCGCAAGTAGCTTTATCAATCCAAATAACCTATCAAGTCTTTTTCCACGCTCTTCAATAAACTTCCCATTTCTTGCCGATGAAGTCTATCTGTACTCTCTCCCCAACTTGGGGGTCATTGTATCCACATTTTTTTTAACCACACCTTTCCTTCTGTCTGCAGTACCTCTCACGGGGTTGCACGCGCTACTTCCTCCAACCTCAGAACAAAAATGCGCTCTCAGAAGATCGTTTGAGTAAGGATGTAAGTCACCCTTTCGTGCGTATGCACGTGGAATCGCTTTGGCGTGAGTCACAGCGCTTGATGTTTGATGTACTTATGAGATATGTGGGTTCACTTGCGTGTCTGCCTACAAGCCTGCCCCATACAGTCGTTATTTGATGTAGGTGGGAGCTATCATTGTGCTAATCATGTATGCCCGCACCCCGCACACACACACACACACACACACACAGTGAGTTGATAACTTCGATGAAACTCCTGTCATCGTCTCACAAACAAATTCATGCTTAGGTTGCATCTTCTTTAGAATTGTTGCATCCTCAGCGGTAGGGGTGGCCTTCACCTACCCTTGTCGAGAGTTGGCAGACAAAATTGAGTGAAGCGTAGTTGCCATGTGGCTGTGCTTAATCGTATTTTTGCTGCTCAGCAAAAAGAACAAGGACCTCTGTATGACATTAAAATGGATGACCTTGAGGATTTTAAGACCTCGCTCAAGGTCATGACAGAAATGGGCCTGGACGAAACTGCTCAGGAGTCGATTTTCTCCATCCTCGCAGGAATCCTGCATCTTGGGAATGTGATCTTTCAGGAGTCTCTGAGTAATCACGGTAGGTGCATTTAAAAGTGTGCTTTCCATATTCGAAATTGCCTTCAGTCACTTGTTCCCAAGGTCTGGATTTTACTGCTGTATTTTAAAAAAAGTGCTCTAATTTCAAAGGGCAGAAGAATTAACTGCTTTTGACTTGAAGGGAATGTTTCCACTTTCCCTTGTTTCAGCTTACATCACACTGAAACTCACGATGGGAATAAAGTGAATTTGTATGAGAATGTCCATGTAACAGATGCAGAGATTTGCTTTCCTCTAGACGTATTTGGTTTTTGAAAATGCTTGTGATGCCTAAGGAAAGCTGAGTCAAAATTTTTTCATAATTGGTTGGTAGGAGCACAAGAATCGACTTTTCACTGTTTACTGTTTCCATTGTGTACTTGCCTTGGTGTGGAATTGTTACGCTTCATTTATGGTTGAGAGTGTGGAAGATACCCCGGTGTATTTCATCCATATGGATGGCTCAACGCTACTGATATGCATCAGTCTCGGACGAGTAGTATCTCTCCTCTCTCGATTTTCTTGATCCACACCCGGAATCAATTACAATACTTAAGTAGCGTGTCGACTTTACCCATTGCCGAGTCCCACTCTTGATGTCCACTTGCACTGCTTCGGCTTTTGGTTCACCAGCGATTTCATCCTCAAGTAAAATTTGGTTTGCCCACGGCTCCAACGCTTCTTTTCGAGCTGTGCATTCGAGATGAGGATTTTGTGCCCTCACGATGCCAAGGAGACATTGATTCTAGACAATTACTCTGTCTTAAAGCTTCTCTGGCTCCAAAATTCCCCTTTTTTTACTCAAAGTCAATCATATCGAGCGTTTCGCCAAGGTCTGAGTCCTAGCACACGTTGCAGTAGGTAATCCCTCACAAAACCACACGATGACGATGTCAGTGATCGAGTGTGTGCGGGTGTGTTTGATTTCACGAATACCAAGTATGCGGTTGGATGATGACACATTTATTACTTTCTATTACTTATCAATTTATTAAATCCTAACGTCATCCTCTTCAGCTCATTACTCACCTTTTATGCCTCATTCCTGCTCCATATTTGGCATTCTCTAAAATTCACATTATTTCACATTTGGCAACGCGATTAAGCACCCACGTCGAGTGATTGCCTTATTTGATGTCATGTGTTTCTGCCATTACCAATGATAATTTACACTATTCCTGTTCGCCTCCACTTGAACCGGTTCGGCTGAAACGCCACTCCTTGTGTTAAGTTGCTTCAACTTCAGCCAGCATTCACAGTGTGATTCCACCGTCGTTGACTTTCAAGGGCCGTCGGGCAATTTCTCACCTCCATGGTTCCGAGCTTATCAATAAGTATGCGAGTCCTCATGGCGTCTTGTGTGCTCTCTCTGTGTGACGTCAAGGAGGGGTGTAGTTGAAAAAGATACACTTTTAAATGGCGTCTTCGTCTCCATTTGCATTTTTTTGTTGGTTCCTCCTCTGAGTAGTGAATAAGCAGCCCTGAAAAAAAAATAGTGAATATAAAAAGCCAATCGACCCTATTTATCTGCCTTAAAGTGGACCTTCGAAAGTGAAAGTTAATTTCGCCTGTCTGGCTTGTATTTCATACCAGACACACCAAGATGACTCGTTTCAAATTCACACATGGAAACACACTACGCACTTCTCTTTTGGATGACCTGAGATTTGCGCAGCTTCTCGGCGTGTAGGTCATTCAGTGACATTGATTTCTCTCTTCGCTGAGTGGAGTCTCCACACTGATTAATTCATCTCGGTGGTGGTATTTGTCGTCATTAAATCCCTGCAAATCGTGTGGTTAGGTTGTAAGAAATGCAAATGATTTAATGAGCTACTTTTTTTTTTGCCTTTCATTCTGGATGGAATTGGTGAGTCACCCACCCGTCCACCCATCTTCTCTTTTGCATTTTAGGCGGGTGTATGATCGCGCCACAATCACAACCCTCCTTGAACATGGCGTCCAAGTTGTTGGGCCTCGATGCCGCGGTAATGGCTAAGGCCTTGACAACTAAGATTACTGGAAACCTAGATCTTACCGTTGCACTTCGAGTCGAGGAGACCTCCAACGCTCGAGATGGTCTTGCCAAAGTCATATACGATCGACTGTTTGATCTTTTGGTCACCACAATTAATAGAGCCATTCCACAGTCGAAGAAGTTCACCTACATTGGCCTCCTAGACATTGCCGGTTTTGGTATGCTTACTGTATCTTATTAAGTAACGTACTTAATTCCGCATAATCTATGCGTTTTCCTTGTCAATTCACCTTCAAAAGAGACAGTTTTACTGATTGAATTTTTCTTTTTTTGTGTTAGAACACTTTGATGTGAACTCCTTCGAACAGTTCTGCATCAATTATTGTAATGAGAAATTACAACAATTTTTCAACGAACGAATTCTCAGGGAGGAGCAAATTGTTTACCAAAGAGAGGGCTTAAACGTCAGCAGTGTATCCTACGTTGACAACCAAGACTGTATTGGTAGGTGATCTTCCTCGTCATCATCAGAGTAGCACTTTCCATCAGTGCTCACGTCAATCTTTGTCAAGCAAAGTGGGATTTTTTATTTCACTCGAGTTCCTCTCTCACAAGTTGTGCTTTTTTGTCAAGAAGCTGTTTCATGTAAAAGTAAGAAAATTTGTTGCTATGGTCATATGGTGGAGGATTGCTCTAGCCTCATCATGAAACCAATTGGATCGCTCCACTGGGTTCCATAACCGAGGCCCCATTGTTTGAATCCTCATAGAGCCACCATGGAACTAAAATTGTACTTTGAAAATTAGCAAAGAAATTTGTCAGGAGACATAATTCAAGGTATTGCGGCTACTGGCATGGCTTGGAGACTAGCCCACCCAGCGAAACCACAATAGTCAACCAAGTGGCTCTTAACCGAAATCGAGAGATAAACAAGCAAACGACGTACTATAAAGCCTCACTCCTCTTTTGAGCGTTGCTTCCGGAGTTACTCCTTGTCAACCTTCCGCGTAAGGTGCCGAAACAGGTCAATAGTGCCAGTAGTGAGAGTTTTATGCAACTAAGAGAGACTTGACTGCAACGTCACTGGTCCCCCTTGACAACTCCACGGAATCTGTATGAAAAGTGGATGTGAGGACGAGGGACCGTGCCGGCTATCATGTATGTCCATCGATAGGCGTGGGACTACTGACCTAAAAGAAGGATCAAATAACAAAGGACGGGATTTAACCCGATTCCGTGGAAGCTCAGTTTCCACACTTTTCTCATTTTCGAACTGGCCAGCCACACGGCCAGTAGAGAGATGAAGGGGACATTTCGAGTTCACTTAATTGACACCCTCATACAGACACCGTGGCCATCTCCGTAACGAACTTTTCCAGGCTATTCACGGCTAGCGTCGCTTCAGCTGTTAGTAGTTTTCCAGCAGACCATGGAAGTGGAATACTTGCTGAGGCTGGACATCATTTTCAGCCCTTCCGTCAAGGGTCGTCATTTCGTTAAGGTTTATTACCCAGCGTTAGGAATCGGAATGGTTATCCTTTAGGATTGGGGTTCACTTTTTGCTGCTGCCAATGTAGTGTTCTGAGATTTCTCTAAAAACAAAAGAAAATATAATACTCAGGCAGAATATGCATTGTCGGAACTCCCACTACTGCCTCTTGATGGGGGTCACTTTCAAAAACATTTTGTAATTAAAATATTTTGGCATTTCAGATCTTATCGAAACCAAGGATTCGGGTATTCTGGCTCTGTTGGATGAAGAAAGTCGCCTTCCAAATTCCAATAGTGAACACTTTACTGACGAGGTTCATCGATATCATAGCAATAATCCACGTATTACTGTAAGTTAGCCTTTATTCCATCATCCATTTGGAATGATGTGAAGGCCTTGCCAAATCCTCTCACTGCAGAAGCTATGCAACACATTGAAAATTGATTAAGTTACGAATCGAGTTTAAAATCTGTTTTAAGAAGTCAGTGCCGTCTCTTAGTCCTTTCCATTGCTATGCTTGCTGATTTTGACATTTCTCGCCAACTGCCTTTCTTCCGATCGCTTTTTTGTGTGCTGTGACCAACTGTTTTACATCGACGCAAGATGACTGTGAGATATCAATGAAAGAATGCACACTGCTGAAGGGGTAGTTGTTGTCGGCCATACCCACCACACTGATGCTGAGGCATTACAAGACATTATTCTGTAGACACCTTTATCATTATGTTATAGTCCGGATGGAATGACAGATTGACATGTCACGTACCGCTATTACAGGTTCCCCGAAAGGACAAGAAGTTCAAGAACCTTCGAGACAGTGAAGGTTTCCTGCTAAAGCACTTTGCTGGATCTGTCTGCTACACAACTGCGGAATTCATAGCCAAGAACAACGATGCTCTTCACCATTCTCTTGAAGAACTTCTGCACACCAGCTCAAACGATTTGCTGCGTAAGATGCATAACGTGAGGCTCCGTTGGTTGTCACTGCTCTGGACACTCTCCCTAGCTCTCTCTCTGATACTGCTAATCGTTCGACGTATCTCTTGACTATCTCCTCGAATCTTTTATGTCATGAAGGCCGCAGGCTGACTGAGATAATTTTACTGAGCTAGACGTCTTTCTTTAGCCCAAAGAAACCAAGACGTGGACGCTGAAGAAGTTGCAGTCGAACGTTGCTGGTAAAATAAACTTCATAAGTGTGGGAAGCAAATTCAAGGATCAAATCAACGACCTCATCACGAAACTTCGATCCTCAGTAAGCCTTATTATTGGACCTAATGAAAAAACCCATTGAACTTCATGCAAATTGTTGTCTCCACACATTCCATTTCTCGGTATGAAAATTTTAAAGGCACACATGGTACATGTTCCCACACTGTTGCAGCTTTGGCAAGAAAATGTTATTATTGTTTCATTCCAACTAGTTTTCCTTTTTTTTGCCAATCCAACTGTCCTTACTAGGGTACCAACTTCATTCGCTGTGTGAAGCCGAACTCCAACATGGCGGATCACGAATTTGAGGGCGGTCCCTGCCTCCTACAGTTGCGCTTCTTTGGCCTCACTGATGTGCTAATGCTCATGCAACAGGGCTTTCCGTCGAGGACCCAGTTTGGCGACCTCTACTCTGCTTACAAGCCCATTCTGCCGCAGGAGTTGCGTCGCCTGGAGCCTCGGATGTTCTTCAAGGTGAGGTCCTCTCAACCAGACCCAGTTTTGGCTTTCTTAAGGTCTTTTAATCCCACTCTTTTCGTTGATATTGCGGTTATGGATTTGGCAGCCTTCCAGTTAAAGGTAGAAACGGCTTCTTTGTTGGCCAATTAGCCATTGAAAAAAAAATATTTGCGGTTGTGTTTGCTTCCTTCACCTTCTTTTTCCTCCGAAGAAGGAAGATCCCTTTGCCTTTCCTACAACGCAATATTAGCAAACTACTTCGTTGATTCTTGTGCATGCATGTAAATCTCGTTCCTTCTTGCAGTCCTCGGCGTTTTTCTCCCACAAAAAGCAAGCAAGAATTGTTCCACAGATTCACGAGTCATGCAAATGAAGTAGATGCAGTGCAACAATGACTGTTTTGTGCTCAGTCATTTTACTGGATATGTGCTGATATCTTGTGACAACGCTATGATCACTTTTCGACTTTTTTCTCAGGCGCTATTCCACGCGATGGGAATGAACGACGACGATTACAAGTTTGGTGTCTCAAAGGTCTTCTTTCGAGCTGGGAAATTTGCAGAATTTGATGAAATTCTTCGAATGAATCCAGACAATCTCTCCAAGATGGTTGAACGTGCGCGCAAGTGGATTTTATGCTACCGTTGGCGACGGGCTATTTACACAGCGCGTAGCGTTATCAGATGTACGTTGGTGCTTTATCTACTATCCTGGTGTCCAACTATATTTAGTCCGGTTTTTTTCTAGAAATTCGCCTTTGGTGTTTGATAATATTTGTTTTCTCCAGTCGCTCCTACCTAGTGTTGAAACCACCTCCTGAAAATGGTCCACTAATTTGACTTTTATAAGCCTCGAATATTGATTATCGATTACCAATTAATCGAAAGCACTGTGCATGGACGTTGTGACTCGGCTTTTTTTTGTCACCGGATTAGTAGGACCACCAAAGGTAAGGACCACTTGTTGGACCGCAAAGACTAAGTAATTAATGTCTGTTTTTGTTCAAAAACTGTTAAACCTTTTTTTCCAATCCTATGCTCATACGTTCCCACACAAAGATAGGTTTCTTTTGCTTTGCAAGAAAGATCTAACAGTTGGTTCTCTCCTCACTCCCTTTGAAATCAATGCTTTAATAGCAGCAGATCGTCACGCGTTCTGAAACTGACACCCAGACGTTTGCATAGCGTACTGAAATCATCTTGTATATATCACTGCATAGCAGTTAATCCAACATTAATGGAAAACAGGAGTAAAATACTGCTTTTACAAGCAGGTGTGGTTTTCATTTGTGACTCGTATTTGGGTGTGGCAAGATACAGTCGGTTTCACAGCGTAAATTGAGTTAAGAAGAAATTGTTGAGAAAAGGCATAGACTATTTACCACGTTAAGGTGGTTTCCAAATTGGCAAAATCAGTACCAGCATCTCTATTGCCTCATTCATGACTGACAGAGATGGTAGAAAACAACGCTTCGTAATCGTTTCAAAGTGATTAATACTTCATTTAAATTGGAAGTTTACGTCACTGGTGTTTCCAAAAATTGTGCGATCCGTGGAAAGTGTGATGGTCACAGTGGCATGAAGTGATGTTGCACAGGGTAACACTAAATTGATGGATGTTCTTCACAATATTTTTGCCAAATTCACTGTTTAAAGAATAAATATTCCTTAAAAACCATCTGTTTTATTATGAACTGTTGATATGAGAAAATTTTTAAGCACTCAGTTTTCAACAGGTCCCAAAACTTTCCTTCGTTCATTTACCTCTGTTTGCCTTTGTTGGTTTTGACGTTTTGTGACAATAGTGACGGTTTTGGTGCTTTTAGCTGTTTAAGTTATCTTGGTCAAGTGTATGGGCCTCTTCATCAAATCTTCGGCTTGTAACCTGTCTCTTTCAGTGCATCATCTGAACTAGTTTTTCTGCCTTAAATGAAGTACTTTAAGTTGAACTTGTGTGAGCTTAAAAATCGTCCTTGCAAGTATTTAGGAAAATCACTCGTACTTCCACTGCACACATGGATCGGGATAAAACTGTTTAATCCAGACATAAAACTTCACTCAAGTGCACAGTTTTACGATCGAAAGAAGCTGTTTTGAATTTCCATTCGTGCCCCTCTTATAAACTCACTTTCTAGTAAATCATTTCTTGGTCACGCAGATTGTACCCATTCCCTCCACCGCTGTATTTATTGCCTCTCTATGTCTAATTTGATTCGAATACTTCAAGGTTCCTTCTTGGTAGTGCAGCAGACTTCTGAAAAAGGCGGAAACATAGGTACCAACGGCACAGAGGTTGAATAAATGGTCTTCAGACCACGTTGGCATTAAGCAAACTACCAATGTACCGGTTCATGGGTGTATGTGATGTCCTAGGAGTAGTAATTTTATTACATTCGGGGCTACGTTGCCTTTTTTAGTAAATTATTTAAGGGCTTATTTATTCAAATGAAGTGATTTTAGACTCTGGAGACGAAAGGAGGTGTAGTGCTCGGGCTGAATATGTGTTACTGAAGAACAGAAGGGTTTGGGGTTACTGCCATAGCATGGAGGTCAGACCACCCAGGACGAGATGCAACGGCAGTACCTCTACGTGGCCCATTGCCAAAATCTCCCACGTCAACCATCACATCCACGAGCCATCCGCGCCAGTCATCGAAGCTCCATGCAACTAAAAAGATATATATCCGTAATGTCACAAATTTCTCGTGATAATTCCACTAAGCCTGGAATTTCTTCCTGCACAGGAACTGCATTAGGAGACAGGGAAAAGTGCTGGTTATCATGCATGTTTATCAGTGGTCCAAAAGCAGGGTCATGAAACAAGGGGACGGGATTTGGTCTACTTCAGTGAGGGTAGGAACTAGCGTTTATTTCCCCTTACCACGTGTTTTTTTTTTTGCCCGATCATATCTATCCGGGTTCCATTCATTCGGCTAGTCGAGGAGTGGAGGAGGTGTCGCGTGTTCACAATTTATGTCCTACAAGTGCGGTAGTTAGCTGCGTCACTAGCTTTTCCAGACAGTTTGCGGCTAGTTTCTCTCCGGACCACGGAACTGGGGCTTTTGCTGAAGGTTGACGCCATTTTCAGTCCTGCTGTTAGGAGTAATTACCGATTTCCCCGTTTGTAGCAAAAGCACTTCTTTCACTCAGTAGAAATAATTAGGGTAGAAGTCTTTTAAGACCGGATCCGCCTTCTGCTACCATCATTGTGACGCCTTGAGACTTCCCCAAAAACGAAAAAAGGAGAAATATCTATTGTAAATGTATATTAGGGCCTGAGGACTACTGACATAACTTGGATGTCAGGTCGCTAGAAGGGGTTGCAGGGTGTTGCGAAATGGTAGCTGATTTCGAACAATCGATTTGATTGACAAATACGCCTTGGATATAGCGACTTTTCCATTTTTGCCAAAAATACTTCGGTACCTTGGTAAGAGACGTTCCCTTAATTTAGTCCACTTCGGTGCACGATGAATGGTATGTCCATTTCAACTCTGTAAAATAGTAAGGTGAAATTTTACAGCAGAGCTCGATTCTATGCATGTTTAAAGTCCAGATCTGCGATGGGGATGGATGATTCTGTGTCGAGGTCAAAAGTTCAAACTGGCGCATTCAGCTGGGCTGTTTTAGAATGTCTTGTTTAAGGCTCATCACCTTCGTTCGGTTGGCGATTAACGCATTAATGAATTTCTTTGCAGAAATGCTTCGCTTTTTTATGTAGAAAAGCGACTGTGATTAATTCTGCAAACACCTTACTGGAATTTGCCTCCAATCGGCAGCCAAACCCAGTTTTTAACCACGAAAAGGGCATTATAACGCGAAGATTTGATGGGAAAAAGTTGCTTTTGATTTGTCACTACCATGTGTTAAATTTTACTGAGAGGAGAATGAGCCTTACAATTGGTGGGGTATTGCAATACCTGAACGAGTAAGCTTGCCTCATTTTCTCGATGTTCAGTGCGGGAGAAAATCGCCTACCGTCATCGCAATGCAATCACCATTCAGCGCTACACGCGTGGTTGGTTGGTGCGAAAACGTGTGAAATACTACATTCAGGTGAATCGAGCCCTTCAAAAGATGAGCAAGGAGTTGGCGGATGTGCGAGAGGCCTACGAGCACCTTCCACTATTCCAGGGCAAGGGATTTGCCAATGTAAGGGCAACTTTACCCTCCTTTTTTTTCAGCCTAAACTATCTTGCTCGTGACATGACCAGTCTGGTGGCGAGAAGACCCTCCAATGGCTTGTCACGGCCTTTTGCGTGGAGGGAGCGCTTTTTATAGCTCTTTGTGCGTGACCTCTTTCCAATCAGTTTAGTTAATAGCTGTGATGAATGAATGGCAGAGTTTTCAAGGTCTGTTCCTTCAGCAGTTGATCGACTTTGTTCAGTTAGATAATTCTCAACTTTGTGGTGGACATCTGTTGAAATCCCTTGATCAGATAGTAGGGAATCTAACAAGCACTAGCGGCTTTTTTAACTATTTGAGCGTTTTCTAATCCATTATACCATCATTAAGTGATTGCTTGTCATTTGTCGTAAAAAATAGCCCAGCTTAATGGTTATAACCACAGGCAAACGGAGGAAATAAGATGTCAATTTCGATTGCTGACAGTGATATGGATTGACTCCTGTCTTTCAGGTGGACCAGGCGATGTTTGAATTGCGTGACCTTGAGCAACGCATCCGCCAGAGCCCCGGTTCCATGGAACAGGAGGAGTTGAGAGCAAATTTTGAAAGACTTCAGGCAAATGTGAGGGAAGTACAAGCAGAGGTAGTGGAGCATCGACGTCTCGAGGGGGAGCAAAAACGGAAGGAAAGGATGGAAAAGGAGAAAGAGAAAACGAAAGACATCGATGGAGAACCTCTCGACACTGTACCCCTGATAAAGCTCCGCAATGTTGGTAACCTCCAATCCGCCGTCCCAAATGACCTCGTCAGTTCGTAAGTTGACCTGCACTGCTCTCCAGTTTAAAAATAGTCATACATCCAAATAATGCTTGCTGATCTTGGCAATTGCTTTGAAATTGAAGTACATTTTACCATCCTCTTTACTCCTGTTTGATTTTAGGCCCAACGGCAACAGACAGGTCCAGACGAATGGAATAGGTGATATTTACAAGGATGGAAGTGAAGGTGTATGTCCACAAATCCTAATTCCATTTTTGTCCCCCATAGTTTCATTCCTTTTTGCATCAATAAATCGAGCACCGAATCATTCATTTCCTCAGTACTCATAAACCGCGCCTTTTTCAAGGTGACTGATTAAAACACCAAAGTGAATCCCTCTTGAGTGATGCTCAGAGGCTTTGGTGAAAAATCAGTTCTAAATTAGGTGACTGGACTGTAATGTAGCGTATTATTTGACTTCCTCAAGTTTGTCTAACTGAATAGGAAATCCTTTTTTTTCTAATTGGATCTCTAGACATCCACAAGTTCCCTAACAGACGTTGGTTCCAATGCAGCGATGGAGATCTTCATGTTACGAGCACACGATATGACATTCAAAGAACTGAAGTCATACATGGACTCTGCCAGTTGTGAGTTCTCAATCTCGCCTCTCCCACTTAGCATGGTCGCTCTGATTGCTTAAAGGGGCTCAAACGGTCCACTCAAATCCTTTTAGCCGACTTCGAGCGTAGATGTTGCGAGCGGGAGATGAATCGACGCTACATTGCATTGAAGGACTTCAAAGACATCAAACGTTCGTCTACACTGATGAAAAATGGTTGGGATGGGCGTTGGCACCATTGAAGGACTTCAAAGACATCCAACGTTTGTCTACACCGATGAAGAATGGTCTAGATGGGCGCCTGCACCAAGGACTATTCCACTCCAATATGGCTGTTGTACATACAGACACCTGCGATCCGCACCTTGCATCTCATTTCACGCCCTACTTTTGCCTCCACTTCTTTCCTCTCATTTGTGTGGACTATTTTTTAATCTCGAAATGTGTTCATCTCTCAAGTATGTAAAATCGTGATTTGGGAATGATCTTGTTGTCCAAAGAACAGAGAGATGGCACTACTTTACAGCTGATAGCCATCAATCCCGGTCGAATCGGTGCTCAGTAGGTACGGAGATGTAAGATCAAACTAGACATCCCATTGGTTTATAGCGCGGATAACTGATTGGTCTGTGCATACCTGATCCCTGGCCGTCAACTTTGACGCCATTGGTCGAGAGATGGTGGAGCCTACAAGCTTAAGATAGGCGAAAGGAAGGCAGGGCAGCGCAGGCAGCATATCACCTTTTTGTTGCTTCTGCACGTTCGTTTGAATGAATTTCTGGTTTCCCTTGGTGGTCATTTTGGCCGGAATTGTGGCCTACCTCTGTGTGACCCCTGGACCGAGGATTTTCGAGCAAGACATCATCCTTAATCAACAGGCCATGCGATGCTTTCAATTTGTCACCAATTTTAGTCGCTATCCTTCGTGGTTAGACTCAGTCAAGGCTGTCACTTCGGATGTCGATCCATCCAGTGCTATGGTTGGAACGGAATTTGAACTGCTTTTCTCGAAAAATTATGTTGGTAAAGCTTTGTATTTTAGTGAATTTAAATAAGATTATTGCAAATTGGCAAACTAATCTACCATTAAACGACTAGAATTGGCGCGAAGGCTATGTTTATGTGAGCGAATTGTTTTAACCTCCTAACATTTAGGCAGGAATACATTGCTAGTCCTAATTTTTTGTCACATCTTCCACTCCCCATAGCGTTTAAAGCTGTCGAAAGCCTCTTTGAATGCGATTGAGGCTAATACTAACATTTTTTGTAGTTCTGATAATAAAGAAGCTGATTTTTATTTATTTGGATCTTTATAGGCGACTGTGCTACTTAAATATCATTTAAGTAGCGCGTAAGTGGCTAGGTCATCTTGGCGTTTTTTTCAGCCTTATACACAAACTTTCAGCCAAATTTGCCGCATGGAATACATGAAACAATAATCAAGAACAAAGGCCAGATGTGCCATAGACGGAATGAATGTGGGCGTTCAAAAGTGGAGTTGATTTACAGTGGGCATCTAGTGGAGGTCATTAGGCGCATCCTATTTCTAGGCGCTTTGTTTGCACTGCTAAGAAATACAAGCATTAGCGAGGGGCAATTCACGCAGATTTCAGCACTTAATAAAGAAATTCCGTTTTC
Source organism: Taenia saginata (assembly GCA_001693075.2). Classification (NCBI taxonomy): domain Eukaryota; kingdom Metazoa; phylum Platyhelminthes; class Cestoda; order Cyclophyllidea; family Taeniidae; genus Taenia; species Taenia saginata. Next base: position 700,105 of record LWMK02000024.1, read on the forward strand.
TAAAGAAAATTATATATTGAACCAGTAGGAACATTGGCTTACTTCGCAACAGAGAGATGGTCGGAGACAAACTTGGATACATTTTTGTATTAACATGTCTCTTTATTTAAGAGAACAACAAAATGAAAGCCGAAGTCCTTGAAATCGTAGAGGGAATGCGCTTCGCCATTGGACTGAACGATCTCATGCAAACGGTGGTGAATTTTACCGTTAAGAGTTTACCGAAAGGCTCCTGCAAAATCACCGTGACAATGACCTCGAGGAAGAACAATTTCCTCTCTAACGTGAGTTACCGTCTTGATTAATGCGTTTGCACACCTCTTCATTAAAGCGATAGTCGCCCGCTTTTCTAAACAATTCCCATCAGGTAGATAACAGTAATTTCGACAATATTCGCTCGGACTACCTCGTGATCGTATATGGAGGGTTGGGCAGCAAAAGGGAGGCGCTAGGGGACTTCCCTGACGATAAAAAAAGATATATTACTTAGACAAAATATGTATTGTGGATGTGCGGTATGGCTCGGGGACGCCTGTTGTCGCCTGGTGGCCAGACCGCCCCGAGGAGATACAGCGACGGAGCCCCCAATGGATTTGTTCCCGAAATCTGGAATTAAAAGAAATCAAGTGTCATATGACATAACCACAGCAGCACCATTTAGGCCCATCTCAACGAAAGGCTAATCAGCATTTTTGATGCAGAATATTAACTTGAAAATAAACTATCATGCCAATTTTCATTACGGAGTTGAAACCTTGTTTAGACTTTTTTTTGTGTTTACTGTGTTAACACATCTTTATTACAAAGTTGTGCATTAATTGCACTGATGCGAAAAGTGTGAGTGAATTATGTTGGCAAATTATGCAAAGCTTCCTATTGGTTTTACCTCGAGCTGTAGTGGGAATTGGCCCACTCCATTTACATGACTGTCCTAGCATTTACCTTCTATGGTCCCCCACCTCGACCTTTAGTCAAGGTCGGGCACAAGATTCGCCGTCAAAAAAGGGGGGGGGGGAAAAGGTTGTACTTCAAAGAGCCATTAACCGATCATAAAATGCTGCCTTATTGATTGCCGGATAACAAGGTGACTGACACGACCCTCTTTATGTAGTTGCTAGGCTTGCATGCTTTTGGCTTGTTCGAAATGGCCCTAACATTCCGGCCATTGCAGGATGTTGTCGGTGGGGAATGGGGGGGAGGGCAAATGTGGAACTTTGCGCGCGGTATAGGTGGTTGTGGTGGTGCTGCTGTA